>OZ012706.1:35367651-35832651 GCA_963942595.1 Cylloceria caligata
ATTATTAATATTGAGGCCTGAATTAATTTATATACCAGGTGTACAAGTTTGAAATGCGGATTTCAGACAACAGATGGCGCACAAATACAGTTTGTGCTATAATGATTTGACACTGCGCCATTTTGTTGTGTCATCAACAAGTGGCAGATGCGCACGAGTCATAAATTGGAAAAGTGTGTGCACAATTTTGTGTTGTTGTGTTCAATATGTCGAAATTTATACCGAACAAAGAGCATTCGCGGACAGCATTAATTTTTTTATTTTCATTTGAAGAAAACTGCTGCTGAATCATACCCATTACTTCGAGAAGCTTATGGTAAATATGCTCCATCGCAAGATACATGTGAACGATGGTTTCGGCATTTCAAAAGATGTGGAATTGCAAGCATTGTTAGACGAAGATGATTCGCAAACACAAATACAACTCGCAGAGCAATTGGGCGTTAGTCAACAAGCTGTTTCCGATCAGCTATGAGAGATGAGGAAGATTCAGAAGACCGGTAGATGGGTACCACTTGAGTTGATCGACAGGTGAATGGAAAAGCGCAAAAACACATGTGACATTTTGCTCGCTCGGTACAAAATGAAGTCGTTTTTGCATCGTATAGTTACAGGGGATGAAAAGTGGATTTATTTTCAGAATCACAAGCGTAAAAAATCATGGGTGGACCCTGGCGCACCATCCATATCGACCGCAAGACCGAATTGCTTTGGCAGAAAGACGACGCTCTGTGTTTGGTGGGACCAGAGGGGCGTGGTCTATTATGAGCTGTTGAAACCTAGGAAAACGGTTACTACTAAACGTTACCAACAACAATTAACCGATTTGAACCGTTCGCTGCTGGAAAAAAGGCCAGAATACCGAAAGAGGCAACACAAAATCATTTTTCTTCATGACAATGCTCCATCACATACAGCAAAACCGGTTCGCGACACGTTTGAAACACTCAGCTGGGAAATTCTACCCCATGCAGCTCACTCACCAGACTTGGCTCCTTCCCATTGCCACTTTTTTGCATCGATGGGTCACGCACTTGCTCAGCAGTGCTTTGGTTTGAACGAAGATGTGAAAAAATGGCTCGATGAATGGTTCGCAGCAACAGGGGAAGATATTTACTGGCGTGGTATTCACAAATTGCCCGGAAGATGAAAAAAAATTCTAACAAGCGATTGAGCATACTTTGAATAAAGGACTATTTATCATTGTTCCGGATTTAACATGTTTTTTTAGAAAAAAAAATCCCCATTTCATACTTGTACACCTGGTATATAAAGAAATTCGTTGGAAGAAAGTTGGAGAAATTCGGTTGCCATATATATATCTAATCTCTCTAATCTATATATAATAAAGGCATCAATTAATGCCTTTATTGTGTCTTCAACTTCAAGCTTCAACTGGCCTTCCAGAACGTGGTGCATCTTCGAGATCAAAATTGCCGGATCAAAATTTTGCAAACCAGTTTTGGTACCGGCGCACAGTGGGGCCGATTCCCGAAAAGCTGGTCAAAAGTCGAAAAATGAAGTTTCATTTTATAGGATTTAGAGTACATAGGTGGATAGAGTAATGTTGAAAGAATATAATGGAATATTTTATAAGGGCTATTGAAATATACCTGGCAAGTAGAAGCTAGTATAAAAGAGACCTTCGCGCAAGTAATAGCTCGATCGTTCGAGCTCATATTCAAGCGTCATATTAAAAAATTCGTAGAAAATCGTAAAATTGGTGTTTCTTAATTCTGCAAAATGGAGGTTTCAGGTTGAATAAAGTAGTTTATTATCATATGCGTCGAAAATTATAACAGATACATATAAGTTAATAGCTAAACAATGTCTAAAGTAGAAAAAAATGAAAAATTATGTGCAATCATTTTAGAAAAACAGGGAAAAAGTTAAAAGTTCCGCAGTGTTCCGCAACGAAACAAGTTTTAAATTAAAGTTTGTATTGTTATGTAACAAAATTAGTAAAAATCAGCTGCAGCTAGCTGCAACTTTGTTTTTAGTGCACATTTGAATATAAAAAATTACAAATTCACATTAACCACTTGTTGCACGTTTTTTTCAAATGAATATAATTTTGTGAAACTTGTTACTCGGCGGTTTTGGGGGTCGCTGAATACGAATCCGGTGTCAAAGAACCAAAATTCAAAATGGCGGATCCAGTATGGCGGACGCAATTTTCGAAATCGGTCGGATTCGCTTGAAACTTGTTACTCGGGGGTTTCTGGGATCGCTGAATACGAATCCGGTGTCAAAAAAACAAAATTCAAAATGGCGGATCCAATACGGCGAACATAATTTTCGAAATAAAACCACCATTTTTTATTTTGTTTTTTCTTGGCTATGCAACGTGAATAGTTCCGTAGCGTAGTGGCTTACACGCTGGACTCTTACATTATTGTTCTCGCTTCAAATCTCGTGTAGGTGATTTTTTTTTATTTTCCATAATAATTATTTAAGGGGTTATACGCAGTTATGATTTTCAAAAAATCGATTTTTTATTGCATTTTTGTAATCTATATATATAAAAAGAAAAGTCCTGACTGACTGACTGACTCACTGACTCACTCACTCACTCATCAACGCCCAGCCCAAACCCCTGCGCCTAGAAACTTGAAATTCTAGGGATATATTCCCTTCGTGTCGTAGACGCTCACTAAGAAGGGAATTTTCGAAATTTCACCCCTAAGGGGGTGTAAAAGGGTGAAATATGTTTTTACGTATTTCTCAATATCTCTTAGGCACGATGAGATATCGCCTTGGTTTCTGCTTGCAAATTTTACTCATACAAATGTTGAGAAACTAATTTCTGGATTTTTAGAAATTCCACCCCTAAGGGGGTGTAAAAGGGTTAAATATGTTTTTACGTATTTCTCCATATCTCTTAGGCACGATGAGATATCGCCTTGGTTTTTGTTTGCAAATGTTACTCATACAAATGTTCAAAAACAAATTTCAGGATTTCTAGAAATTCTACCCCTAAGGGGGTGTAAAAGGGTTAAATATGTTTTTACGTATTTCTCAATATCTCTTAGGCACAATGAGATATCGCCTTGGTTTTCGCTTGCAAATGTTACTCATACAAATGTTTAAAAACTAATTTCAGGATTTTTAGAAATTCCACCCCTAAGGGGGTGTAAAAGAGTTAAATATGTTTTTACGTATTTCTCTTAGGCACGATGAGATATCGCCTTGGTTTTTGCTTGCAAATGTTACTCATACAAATGTTTAGAAACCGATTTTAGGATTTTTAGAAATTCCACCCCTAAGGGGGTGTAAAAGGGATAAATATGTTTTTACGTGTTTCTCCATATCTCTTAGGCACGATGAGATATCGCCTTGGTTTTCGCTTGCAAATGTAACTCATACAAATGTTTAGAAACCGATTTTAGGATTTTTAGAAATTCCACCCCTAAGGGGGTGTAAAAGAGTTAAATATGTTTTTTACGTATTTCTCAATATCTCTTAGGCACGATGAGACATCACCTTGGTTTTTGCTTGCAAATGTTACTCGTACAAATGTTCAAAAACCAATTTCAGGATTTTTAGAAATTCCACGATTAAGGGGGTGAAAAAGGGTTAAATATATTTTTACGTATTTCTCTCAGGCACGATGAGATATCGCCTTGGTTTTTGCTTGCAAATGTTACTCATACAAATGTTTAGAAACCGATTTTAGGATTTTTAGAAATTCTACCCCTAAGGGGGTATAAAAGGGTTAAATATGTTTTTACGTATTTCTCAATATCTCTTAGGCACGATGAGATATCGCCTTGGTATTTGCTTACAAATGTTACTCATACAAATGTTTAAAAACCAATTTAAGGATTTTTAGAAATTCCACCCCTAAGGGGGTGTAAAAGGGATAAATATGTTTTTACGTATTTCTCTTAGGCACGATGAGATATCGCCTTGGTTTTTGCTTGCAAATGTTACTCATACAAATGTTTAAAAACGAATTTCAGGATTTCCGCAAATTCCACCTTTAAGGGGGTGTAAAAGGGTTAAATATGTTTTTACGTATTTCTTAATATCTCTTAGGCACGATGAGATATCGCCTTGGTTCATACTTGCAAATGTTACTCATACAAATGTTTAAAAACAGATTTCAGGATTTTGAGAAATTCTACCCCTAAGGGGGTGTAAAAGAGTTAAATATATTTTTGCGTATTTCTCAATATCTCTTAGGCACGATGAGATATCGCCTTGGTTTTTGTTTGCAAATGTTACTCATACAAATGTTTAAAAACCCATTTCAGGATTTTTAGAAATTCCACCCTTAACGGGGTGTAAAAGGGTTAAATATGTTTTTACGTATTTCTCTTAGGCACGATGAGATATCGCCTTGGTTTTTGCTTGCAAATGTTACTCATACAAATGTTTAAAAACAAATTTCAGGATTTCCGCAAATTCCACATTTAAGGGGGTGTAAAAGGGTTAAATATGTTTTTACGTATTTCTTAATATCTCTTAGGCACGATGAAATATCGCCTTGGTTCTTACTTGCAAATGTTACTCATACAAATGTTTAAAAACAGATTTCAGGATTTTTAGAAATTCCACCCCTAAGGGGGTGTAAAAGGGTTAAATATATTTTTGCGTATTTCTCAATATCTCTTAGGCACGATGAGATATCGCCTTGGTTTCTGCTTGCAAATGTTACTCATACAAATGTTCAAAACCAAATTTCAGGATTTTCAAAAATTTCACCCCTAAGAGAGTGTAAAAGGGATAAATATGTTTTTACGTATTTCTCTTAGGCACGATGAGATATTGCCTTGGTTTTTGCGTGCAAATGTTACTCATACAAAGGTTTAAAAACGAATTTCAGGATTCCCGAAAATTCCACCTTTAAGGGGGTGTAAAAGGGTTAAATATGTTTTTACGTATTTCTCAATATCTCTTAGGCACGATGAGATATCGCCTTGGTTCTTACTTGCAAATGTTACTCATACAAATGTTTAAAAACAGATGTTAGGATTTTTAGAAATTCAACCCCTATGGGGTGTAAAAGGGAGAAATATGTTTTTACGTATTTCTCAATATTTCTTAGGCACGATAAAATATCGCCTTGGTTTTTATTTGCAAATGTTACTCATACAAATGTTTAAAAACCCATTTCAGGATTTTTAGAAATTCCACCCTTAACGGGGTGTAAAAGGGTTAAATATGTTTTTACGTATTTCGCTTAGGCACGATGAGATATCGCCTTGGTTTTTGCTTGCAAATGTTACTCATACAAATGTTTAAAAAAGAATTTCAGGATTTCCGAAAATTCCACCCCTAAAGGGCTGTAAAAGGGTTAAATATGTTTTTACGTATTTCTCAATATCTCTTAGGCACGATGAGATATCGCCTTGGTTATTACTTGCAAATGTTACTCATACAAATGTTTAAAAACTGATTTTAGGATTTTTAGAAATTCAACCCTTAAGGGGGTGTAAAAGGGAGAATTATGTTTTTACGTATTTCTCAATATCTCTTAGGCACGATGAGATATCGCCTTGATTTTCGCTTGCAAATGTTACTCATACAAATGTCTAAAAACCAATTTCAGGATTTTTAGAAATTCCACCCCTAAGGGGGTGTAAAAGAGTTAGAAACTGTCGAAAGTTTTAATGGTTTTTTTTTAATTCTATATATTCTATATATTCGCCTTCACCGATTACAAACAAACCAAGCACAAATATTGTTAAGAGCCCAAGAAAGGTCACTGGATACATCTCACCCCTAAACCCCACCCTCTTCACCCCCTAAAAAAAGATTCTTCAAAAATATTCACGCGAATCAACTAATTTCAACCAAACCTTACACAAATATTGTTGAAGACCAAAGGAAGGCTACTGTATGTATCTCACCCCTGAAAACCACCCCCTTCATCCCCTAAAAATGAATTCTTAATAAAATCCACACGCCTTCACCGATTACAACCAAACCAAGCATAAATATTGTTAAGAGTCTGCGGAAGGTCACTGAATACATCTCACCCCTGAAAACCACCCCCTTCATCCCCTCAAAAAAATTCTTAATAAAATCCACACGCCTTCACCGATTACAACTAAACCAAGCACAAATATTGTTAAGAGCCTACGGGAGGTCACTGGATATATCTCACTCCTTAAAACCACCCCCTTCATCCCCTAAAACAAGATTCTTCAAAAATATTCACGCGAATCAACTGATTTCAACCAAACCTTACACAAATATTGTTGAAGACCAAAGGAAGGCGACTGTATGTATCTCACCCCTGAGAACCACCCTCTTAATCTCCTAAAAATAAATTCTTAATAAAATCCACACGCCTTCACCGATTACAACCAAGCCAAGCACAAATATTGTTAAGAGCCTAAGGAAGGTCACTGGATATATCTCACCCCTAAACCCCACCGTCTTCACCCTCTAAAAAATCTTATATATAAAAATGAATGTTTGTCTGTCTGTTTGTCTGTCTGTCCGGCTATACAAAGCTACACGCGTTGACCGATTTCAGCCAAACTTTATACCAATATTGCTGAAGACCAAAGAAAGGCAACTGTATATATCTTACCCCTGAAAACCACCCCCTCCATCCCTTAAAAAAAAATTCTTAATAAAATCCACACGCCTTCACCGATTACAACCAAACCAAACACAAATATTGTTAAGAGCCTAAGGAAGGTCACTGGGTATATCTCACCCCTAAAGCCCACCCTCTTAACCACCTAAAAAAAGATTTTAAAAAAATATTCACGCGAATCAACTTATTTCAATCAAACCTTACACAAATATTGTTGAAGACCAAAGGAAGGCGACTATATACATCTCACCCCTGAAAACCACCCCCTTAATCCCCTAAAAATAAATTCTCAATAAAATCCACACGCCTCCACTGATTACAACCAAGCCAAGCACAAATATTGCTTAGAGCCTACGGAAGGTCACTGGATATATCTCACCCCTAAACCCTACCCTATTCACCCCCTAAAAAAAGATTCTCCAAAAATATTCACGCGAATCAACTGATTGCAACCAAACCTTACACAAATATTATAGCGGGTCTAAGACGGGTACGACAAAGGTCGTATTGTATACATATCCACCCACTTAAAGCCCTAAAAAAGATTTAGTATAAAAATCCACACCCCTTCACTGATTTCAACCAAACTTTACACAAATTTTGATAAGTTCTAATGGAAGGTCACTGTATAAATATAGCTCACCCCTTAAAATCGCACCTTTATCTCCTAGAAGTAGTTATTTTTTCTGCCTTAACCGATTTAAACAAAGCTTCACAAACAAAATAGAAACTCACTCACTCTATATATCTCACCCCATATAACCACTCGCAACGAAAACTATCTTTATCCCGCACTGAAAGTAATGTGGTTTTTTTCAACTTTTTTAAACACCGATTTAGCTGTTATTCCGTATATGATGTGACACTCGGGCAGCGCCAGGAAATCAGCTATAAATTATAATCAGAGCTCGCAATTATCTTCTGATGATAATCTCACTCAACCAACAGCTCAATACACTCGAAAACTCTCATACATATGAAGAGAGTTTATATTGAAGCGAGCGTAACAAAGAGCGCTGAGCGATTTGATAATTTGCAAAATGAGCGCCACACTTTACTTTGTGTATAACAGCTGAATTGGATTTAAAAAATGTTATTAAAAGCCACATTATTTTTAGTGGTATGATAAAGGGTATTTTGTCAGGGTGGTTTTAAGGTGTGAGATATATGGAGTGACCTTGCTTAGGTCTTATCTATTTGTTTGTGTTTATATTAAAGTTTATATTGAAGCGAGCGTAACAAAGAGCGCTGAGCGATTCGATAATTTGCAAAATGAGTGCCACACTTTACTTTGTGTATAACAGCTAAATTGGATTTAAAAAATGTTATTAAAAGCCACATTATTTTTAGTGGTATGATAAAGGGTATTTTGTCAGGGTGGTTTTAAGGTGTGAGATATATGGAGTGACCTTGCTTAGGTCTTATCTATTTGTTTGTGTACCCGGGCAACGCCGGGTAAGACAGCTAGTGTACATATATTCAAAAGTGTACACACAAAATTTTAAGTCGATCCGAGCAATACTTTCGGAGTTATACCTACATATGTAGAGACGCCTCGGCGCGTTTGAAAGTAGGTGGGGCAGAGGCTCAAGCGGCAGCTGTTTACCTAGACCGTTGCTCCTTTTATATACCTGTGTATTGTAATCTTATACATTGTGTGAGAGTGTAGTAGTGTTTTCCTTTTACCAGCACACAATCCCAGAGGTGTTCCATCGAGTACAAAGACATGAGAGCTTTGTTTTACTCCGACTTTGTTTGTATCCAATCGCTCTTAGATTAAGAGTTGTTTGTTCTCATATCTTGCTGCGTGTCCCATGAAAGTTGTCACGAGTCCCCTGTAAGTACGAAGCAGAAGATGGGCTGGGAAGCCGAGTTACTATTAACACAGTTAGTATTAACACAGCCGCGGAGATACATCAGCCTCTCGACATCGGTGAGTCGTTGATTTGTAATCACGAGTGATCCAAGCATATCTAGAAAGGCTGGCTAGCTGGGATACTCTTCCTTGAACGATGGCAGTTTGATATCTAAATGGCTGCAGGCTGTTGATCGGCTCCCAACTGTTCTCGCAAGGTCCTTAGAGTAATTTTCGTATCGAGGGTGAGCTTCCTCCATCTGCAGGTTCTCTGCGAAGTACTTGTGGTCAGTGAAGGCCGTGCCCGTTCGAAATACTTGTGCTCTTTGCGGAAGTCGTTCTGGAGATCGTCCGCTTGCTCTGACAAGACATCGAAGGTTGCGATTCCCTAGCGGATCGGGTGACCACGTTTAACCGGTCACTTTTCAATGATTCGTTTTGCCTTTTTTTTAACCACGAAAAAACCGAAAATTGGTCCAAAAATTAGTCGTTTCTTTTCTTTTCGTAAGCCTACGAAAAAGGCGGGCGGAGGGTCGGTGAACGACCATAGCAATGACCGAAGTTTAACCATCAGGGGGAGGGGTCCTGAAAATTGGCTAAATAATATTAGTAAAGGATAGGAGCATTCGTAATTTTAAAATAATGCCCAGGTAAATGCCTTCAAGAGCAGCGATGGCCAAATTTGGCGTGCATCGCTTTTGGCCTACTGGTACACAGATGATCTATTATTATATCTTTCCCAATGTTTTTTAACAACATTTTTTAAACACCACATCGTATTCTCTCGTTAATACCGGTAATAACATTTTTCAGAAAGGTAATGACTATGCCAGTTGCCTCGATGACGAATTTCGAGAGCGTTTATCCGAATTGTATATCGAAGTTCTCCCGAAGTATAACGTCAGGTTGAAATTTGCACTCATTGTTCATTAAAGTTATTCCTCTCGATGTATGCTTTGAGTCGTTCGTTACTTCGTGGTCATCACAGTTCTCGTTGATTACCGTTCCAAAGAGCATATTATCGCCTGCAAGAACAATCATATTGTGTTAACACCTTCTTTTGTACACGACGAGTCGTAATGTGGTTATATTGTCTTACTGATTAATATGTTGGTGGCCTTAATAGCGTTCAATAGATACTTTATTATGTGTACTCCTCTCGAAGAAATTATGTTATACATGGACAGTACGGTGATCTTCTTTTCGTCAAACCTACCGATTGCAATTACATATTAGTTTTATTGTTGTATCAACACTGTTACGTGTTAAAGTTCTTTTCGTCGACCGGTAAACAATATCGTTGCATCAAATATTCGATGTACTCTTCGACATTCGCCCATATTAAGCACTTGTCGACTCCATACCGTGTGAAACCAGTCTTAGTACGATTGTATTTCTCGCCCATCCGTATACATGAGCAATACTCTGTATTTCGTGCTCCCAATCGGACAAACGTATGTTCCCTGCAAGTGCACACAAACACATTGTCATAATGCTCAATATATTGCATGCTATCGATAATAAGATTATTCACTCGACGCATTTGCCTATCACCTTCCAAGTTCTTCTTATCATTTTTTATCTAATGTATTACTTTCCTATTGACTAACCATTGATATATGCGACGAAATCTCCTGTGCAGATCAAGTCCCACAAAGGACCGTTACAGTCCAATTTGGAAAGCAACCTACGTCTACTGAAGAGATCAGCTTTTTTTATAGAGGGTTCAAACTTGTCTCTTTTGTATGCGGATGGTTTCAGCATGTCTACTACCGTTCTTCTATTCATTTCTTTGTCATTTCCGGTATTAGAATAGTCACTTTCCAGTGTGGTAGCTGGACCGAAGTTGGACGTTTCGTTTTTACATGTTTCATTGTGGATTTCATTTCGTCAGAGGAGCTTTAAGCAACGGGTCGTATTCTCTTATTTCCTTCCTGTGAATTGCTTTTTTATGAGCATTTCCTCCATTTCCACAGCTCTTCTTGTTGCTTCCTCACGCTTTATTACTCTTCCACTGTAGCATTGTGTTCCTGTACCGATCACTTTTAAATGTCGCTGACAACCAGGCACATATGAGGTCCGGCGTCAGTCGTTCCATTTGCCTGGTACGATGGAATTGTTAAAGTTTTCTGCAAGCATCTGTAAGATAACATAGCATTGTTATCTTTTCGTGGTAATGAAACTGCTGGCAACTGGCAATCTGTCAAAATAGCCCAGTACGCTTGAACGGTAATGATTTTAAAGTTCATTACTTCGATGTACTCACCGAATAAACCTTGGACCTCTCGATTGCTCACAAGCCGGTAACCGTCTTTACCCGTCATCCGTTTCAGTACAAGTTTCATCCGTTCGTCTTTCGGCCCTAACGCCACTGCCAATACATTGAGTCGTTTTTTCATAGTCGAGCATTCAATAGCCACCGCGCACAGGTCCAAGTTGAACGTGAGACCGTCAGGCTCAAAAATTACCTTGAATACAATTGTTCGAGTTACATTTTTTGAAACGGGTTCTCAGCATTGCCGACGTAGCATCTATTACATTGACCAGGACTCACCATTCCACTTACGTCCGGTACCGGTAACTGATCTCCACTCTTCACCCGGTTCCGAATCGCTCTCCTCTGTTTGGCCCCGGTCATGCTCAATTCTTTCGAGCATAACCGTCGTTTCACATGTTTTTGAAGCATAGTGTTGGAAAATCAGCTGGCGCACGGCGATCGATAATCGTCGTGCGCCTACCTGTTACGCTGCTTTACTACGCGGTGTTCGGTTGAGTCGAAGATAGCCGAAGCATGGGCTTCGCGAAGCCGAGGATGTGCCTCGTGGGCACGCCGCGTCGAGCGAGAGGATGTCTCTCTCGCTTGACTTCGGTTTCGCTCACCGGCTATCTCGCTCAACTGACTCCAGCGCCCAACGAAACTTTCATACTCGCAGCCATCTTGAGAATTCGGCACTTTTGCGACACACATCCACTGGACAGCACGCGCATCCATAGGACTCAAGCATTTTCCTCGGACATTTATACATCGGACTCGCTCAACATCTCGCTCATCATGACTCATCTGCTCAAGGTAAGAGTACATTGACATAATTTGGTAGAAATTCAATGTCAGTGAGAAGAGAAATACGGTGCATCACCACTTTGGCTCACTCGTGGCATGCGCTGCAGCACATGCGGCATCATGCTCTCCTCACTTGCTTTAGCCGGTATAATTAATACAATTATACCGGTGTGGTCTGTTCACTGTACTTTCCTCCAGAAATTCTGCTGGGAAAGTACAGTGACTATACGCAGTTCATTTGTACAGCCTCAATATCTGTTTATATTGTGCTACGCAGTGCTGACTGCATAGCTGAGTTCACACAGACCAGCACTCCTGCAACATTTACTGAAAGTGCTCTCATTATTAATTCATTGCAACTACTCTGCAATACAGTGCTGAGTGGTTGCAGTGAGTTACGCACACATTTTCGCACTCAATGGCATCGGCGTGTCGTGCTGCGTAGCTGTTACTACGTTGCACGCACCGCTGTCTCAAAATTATATTCAGCACACAATTAATATAATTGTGTGCTGCTCACATTATCACAACAAAATTCCATTTACCAGTTTAATTCATGTTTTCGCACTCAGTGGTCGTAGCGTGTCGTGCTGCGCAGTTATCACTGCGTTGCACGCACCGCTCTCTCATGTTAAAACTCAGCGCACAATTAATATAATTGTGTGCTGCTCACATTCTGAGTCCAAATTCAATTGAATGTATTTATTTTCATTATTTTGTATTTTAATTAAATTTACATTTTAGACAACTTTTTAAATTAAAGCCTTTTGGTATAAAATTTCAATTATCTGTGTTAAACTGGTACTGTTTGAAATAATGTTTTGGATACTGCTAAGGAAGGCAGAAATAAACCACTTCCTCAACATAATATCTATGTGTCTGGTTATTTTCCTCTTGCCTCGAGTGAGTTCTCATCCCGTTCCAATATATTCACAGATCGGTCAAGGTTCATCTGGAAGGAATTCTCAACACATAGATATGTCTCGTCTTAACTTTTTTGTGTCGATGTCGGATTTGATTCGTTGCATAAAAAAAGCTAATTATATTGTCAACTCCTTTTTCGCGTTTGGCAAAATCCAATTATCGGGATACCCCTCTGCGCTGGTTCTTTCTCGCACCCTTTGTAGAGTCGCTCCGACGGGCCTTCCGGTCGATGAATGGCGTTGACGTGTACATTGTTGGTGTCCGATACACCGAACAATTGCCGAAAGTTCCGTCCGTGTTTGCCGTTTTCTTCCTGACCATTCCATCTTGTACCGATACTCTCGAGTGTTTTATACGAATTTCTTTAGTCAATCGAACATCACTGACAATTTTCGGTACGTAATGTTGGGGTGTTTCCAACTGGTTCAAACAGAAAGTAATGAAACTAATGATTTACTTCATGCATTTCGCTCACGGTATTTCATTCTGCCATTCCGGTGCAGGCGGGTAACGCTACAGGGACTCATTGAGTTTCCGATATATACTCATTGATACGAGTAGTATGTGGATGCCTTTGTTCCATCTCACTCCTTCCCTCACCGTGCGGCTACCCCCGTATTGGCCCAAGCAGTTGTTCGTAGACTAGCAGAGACCATTACGCCGGTAGAGAGCGCATATGTCTTTATACCTGGATTTTAGTGTCGGGCACACTTTATAATGCGCGGGACTCGTCGTATTCTTGAATACAATATATCTGTGTGGAAGCATACATAGTTACAAAGACTTTGCAATTTTCCTATTTATTTTATGAATTTCGGTACATTTTGTTTGTGCTATACTATTACTAAAAAATAATGCATCGGTCATGTGCAAGAACGAATAGGGCGTCGGTTGCGTGAGTGCAAGAAGAAAATTAAAGAAATCGGCGGTAGAAACAAACTAACCGGTAAAATGATTGACAAATTAACCGTTTATTATGGTTTAGATATACGTCGTAACCATAATTAAGTTGACGATATGAAAAGGGTGATATGGGCAACCTTCGATCGTTACAACTCAACTGATGAAGATTCGAATCATGGTAATCATGTCTGATCGGGGTTGAGTCTTGGTGCTCCGGCAGCGCGCTTCGGCGAACGGCGAGCTTTCTTCGTATTGCCGTGATATAATTATCTGCTTCCCAATGTCTTGGAAGCAATCAAGCCTATTTACGCAAACCTTAGCAATGATAACTTATTAGAAAGACGCAGAGGTGGTTTCACACAAAACAACAACGAAAGTCATAACCAGCTCATCTGGAAGATAAGTCCAAAGATTCTTCCAAGTGAGTCCATCCCATTCGTCCAAGCAGTGAAAATAGCTGCTTATGTCGCTGCTTGTCTTCTCAATGAAGGATCTATTTCGCTACTGAACATGTTGCAAGCGAGGTACACTGCGGCCGTAACGCTCACATATACGTGACGGAAGAAGATGAGAAGCGCGTGCGGACGGCCGAGCGCCGTGCTCAATCTAACACGCGGGGAGGAAGAATACTCGACACACAGCAGCAAATTGGAATTCTGGAGGCTGCTACCGTTGCACAAGGCTTATTATATAGGACTCACATTGATGATTCTATGTAGGTTTTTAATTACATTTCACTCACGTATAAACCCGACCTAAACCTTTAACACATCTTCCCCATACACATCGGATAATTTTTTTCTTGCTTGATTAGAATTTTTACCTTTTCTATAGTAAAAAAGTAAAATATGCGGAAAATGCTGTTTTCCACTTTACATGTTTAAAAGGGTATCAACCAAAAACTACTCTCCAGAATCAATTGAATTTTTTCACAAGCAAGCCTTGCTATATGAGCTTTCAAAATACATATGATTATGCGGCTTAAGTGTGAAGTTGGTTGTGAAAAAATACAATTAAGTCCTCTGTTGGGAAAAAACGAAATTACTTTCCGAACGAACCAATACATATATATCTGTACGTACCTTGAAGTTCTACGCTGTTTGTTGAAGTATGAGACGGTCCAGCGATTTTCAAGAAGGCCTAACGGTCACGGATATTACAAGCAACGTCATCCAGTTCAAATTATATGGGTGAGAGGTGCCTGTCGGGGATCACACACATCACACGGCGAGGTGCGCTGGTAGTCAACTCGGCGCCAGAACCGCGGCGCAGTCTGCCAGCTTACCCACCGCTTGTTAACGACAAGTCGCCTGTACACCGTATATAGAAAATGAGATAAGTTTATAACGTTCGTTTTACGTGTGTATTGAGAAATTATATCATACAGTCAATATTCCGCGGTTGTAATGACGCGAATATATGAATTCGTGTCAAGAGTAATCGAGGCCCGTCGGCTGGTATATGTTTCTGCTCGTCGAGAGACTAATCGTTATGTGTGATGTGATAAAAGATATGAAGGCTATGAAAACGGTATAATTCTTCGTGTATTGTGATTGATGAAGCTATAAAGGCTATGAAGACGGTAATATTCTTTGTATATTGTGATCGATAAATCACCTCGCGTAGCACTGGAGGCCTTACATGTTCATAATTGTTTCGGGTTCGATGCCACCGTGTAGGGCGGGGTATGTCGAATATCGATAGATAGTTTGTGTTATAATATGTGTAGGTTTCTTGTGAAAAATATCATGGTCAATGTCGAATCCGCTGAGTTTTTGGTATTTAACGCGACGCTCGGTCAGTTATGCAAGGTGATTTATTGAATGTTGTGAAACGCGGCTTTTGTCATTTTTATATAGTCTGAGGTATAGGTTATGTGGGGCTGTGTGATAACTCATAGGGATAATTTGTCAAACAATCTGCCACATCGTGTGGAGTCATACAAACAATAAAAGCTTTGTCGTGGGGAGAATGATCTTGATTAATTTTTGTATTTCGTGGAAATAAGATTCCAGAGAGTATCTGCAGAATAAATCCAAAGCACCTCATGGTCTCAAATCCATGGATAATTATCCTAGATAGGAGGATATAGTACATTTGATGTATAATAATAATACACAGCATCAACTGCTCTCACAGGTAATCAATTAATGACCTACAATGATTGCAATATTAATATGTGTATTATATAGCGTCATGCTAGTATGGTTCCATGTCTGATCACGTCTTATGACTATGTAAAAGTCAATTCTGTATAAATTTGAAAAGGTCAAGCTGTCAATTGTCAGCATCAGAATAAAAACATCTTGAATACATTATTTAAATAAAATTGATGTCTTTCTGCTGAATGTATTACGAGTGAAGAAAAGAACGGAAGGTTGTACAATAATAAAGGGTGATTTTTTAAGAGCTTGAGAACTTTTTTTAAAAAAAAAACGCATAAAATTTGCAAAATCTCATCGGTTCTTTATTTGAAACGTTAGATTGGTCCATGACATTTACTTTTTGAAGATCATTTCATTTAAATGTTGACCGCGGCTGCGTCTTAGGTGGTCCATTCGGAAAGTCCAATTTTGGGCAACTTTTTCGAGCATTTCGGCCGGAATAGCCCGAATTTCTTCGGAAATGTTGTCTTCCAAAACTGGAATAGTTGCTGGCTTATTTCTGTAGACTTTAGACTTGACGTAGCCCCACAAAAAATAGTCTAAAGGCGTCAAATCGCATGATCTTGGTGGCCAACTTACCGGGCCATTTCTTGAGATGAATTGTTCTCCGAAGTTTTCGCTCAAAATGGCCATAGAATCGCGAGCTGTGTGGCATGCAGCGCCATCTTGTTGAAACCACATGTCAACTAAGTTCAGTTCTTCCATTTTTGGCAACAAAAAGTTTGTTAGCATCGAACGATAGCGATCGCCATTCACCGTAACGTTGCGTCCAACAGCATCTTTGAAAAAATACGGTCCAATGATTCCACCAGCGTACAAACCACACCAAACAGTGCATTTTTCGGGATGCATGGGCAGTTCTTGAACGGCTTCTGGTTGCTCTTCACTCCAAATGCGGCAATTTTGCCTATTTACGTAGCCATTCAACCAGAAATGAGCCTCATCGCTGAACAAAATTTGTCGATAAAAAAGCGGACTTTCCGAATGGACCACCTAAGACGCAGCCGCGGTCAACATTTAAATGAAATTATCTTCAAAAAGTAAATGTCATGGACCAATCTAACGTTTCAAATAAAGAACCGATGAGATTTTGCAAATTTTATGCGTTTTTTTTTTAAAAAAAGTTCTCAAGCTCTTAAAAAATCACCCTTTACCTTCTTAGAAAGGATAAAAGAAATAAGAATTGAGAACAACAAATCATATATTATACTGATAAAAGAAAAAGTATTGTTTTATATAATCAAATTATTACACTCGACACCAATGGGGACGGTAAGTAGCACATCCACAACCTGAACTGGTACGCTCTGGGTGCTATAGCATTGATAGCCTTGGTCCGTCTCGCTATGTTTAAATGTTACAGGTATAGGTGAAACCGGACACCAGCAAGGACGAGCAAGGCGCACCGACCCTGGCAGCAGCCGAGGTAAACATAAATCTTGAGCCAACATAGAAAAAAATTAAACAGAAAAATCTCCAGAAAACGAATAACAAAGATTAGGGTTTATAAAAAATTAATTATGTAAACAAATATTGTGATAGGAAAATAAGGAATTTTTGTTTGAAGAAAATAAATATAATATGTAAACGAGTATTGTGCAACTTCACACTAGAAACCGACAAAAGAAAAAATTTTCTTGGGCAAAATTTCAACTTTCTAAGGGGGGAGGGATGTTGTGCCCCAGATTAATCGTAAAATTACATTATTTGTTGCAACATTATTCCTCCTTCGCTCGGTCGCGAGTAGGTAAGTAGACTGCTCGCGAAGTAGAGCCGCAAAGGAGAAAGAATGTGCTGATGTACGAAGTGATGCAATTCGTACTCAATCATTAATGTGTAATCAATTTCGCCAAGGTGGTTGGTAGCCACTTAGCCGAAATTAGTTAAAAGTTTAACATCAACCTGAACGGTTGATTCCGGGTCGGACTCGCCCGAAATATAAAAGTCTTAAAACAGATTCGAACGAGACAGGTCAGTTTCTCGTCAATAACTCTAGAAGTCCTAAATTGTATTTTAGTTGCTTTATTTGTACGAAGCATCGTAACTGTAATAAATAACGGAAAGTAGCCGTTATTTATAATAAACGTCCAATCGACGGTTTTATAGTAAATCCACGTGTTTATCACTCCCACGCGAGATACATCTTTTTATCGGCGAACGATCCCAAACATTAACTTTTTAAATATTATACCGACGACAGCAATATCCTATTACGCGTTACCGGCATAACAAGCCATTCAACGGTTCACTAATTTGTATGCACTTCGCACATCGACTGTTGTGAGCCGGGAAGCACGAAATGAAGTTTCATGCAGACATTTAATCGCGGAAAGTACCGACGATTATTGCACACAAACCCTTCGTCATACAAGCGTATATACTCTGTAACAACAGCCACTGCGCGGGCTTTTATGAAATGAGTTGTGGAAGATTTTTTAATGAATATATATAAATATTATATATATAAATAAATAAATGATGAAAGTAAAGAAATATATAAAACGTTTACTAATTTTGCAGCCGTTAGCAAATGAATAGTGCATTACAATATCCAACACCAAATTGTAGTCCTTTACACAAAAGGTTCATTACAATTGATTGAATAAAAAGAAATTGTAATGCTCTACTTAAATTGCTATATATAATCATACGGTATTATATTATATCTTTCTAAATTAATAAATAATAAATAAATATATTTCTCTTTTTTCTTAAGTCTATGCAATGCATTATACACAAGGTTATATTCATTTTTATTCACATTTATTTTTATGTAACTCCTTCGATTTACTTTATTTCCAGTTTTTTAACGTACCCATTACGATATTTTTATATTGTTTATTTATTTCATGACCGATTTACTCCCGAAGAACTATTTAATTATAATATCACAAAGTTTTAAGGAACTATTTAGTCGTTATATCTCAAGTTATTTCGCGCAGAAATGATGGTAATTTGGTTTAAGCAATCAATCTTTTTATTATATTCACTCATTTATCCGATATTACGTTGAGATAAAAACGGTGTGTGAGACGTCACACCCTACCTGACTGTCGATTGGTTGGTGAGCCGGGTCTGCGCACGGCGTAGTGTGTGACGTCACACGCTGCCTGACTGCTGATTGGTCGGTGCGCCGGGTGCGCGCGCAGTGGGCGCTAAAGCAGACCCAGTGGAGAGGATACCCAAAAGGGAACAAATTTCCCGCATCTGCCGTCACTGTCTGCGGCATCAGCAAAGGGTTTACGATTTTCAGGAATGGTAATTTCAATTTGAGGAAGAACACCAGGGCATGGATTGTGAACTATTGGTGGAGTGGATGATGGCTGAAAGGAGCTGGGTGGATTAGTCACTGCATTTGCAGTATGCTCTCGAGATCTGCTTCCAAAGTAGCACGTACTAGCCGCCTTTGCTGTTGTTTGGACAGTTCGAGAAAAGGTTTTCGTGGCGGCCCTATCTTATGTATTATGTTTAATTTTATTTATGTGGTTGTCCCACCAATCGTTCAGGACGATAATTATTGTTTAAATCATTGATGTAACCTAAAAAATTACACGAGGATAACATTTTCATGAAATTAACATTTTTAAACATTATAAAAATAAACCACGTAAACTTACGAATCTCTTGGTGAATCAATAAAGTGATATATTACATACAAAAACGCATACACCGCAGATCCAATTTATTCTTTCATTCTTTATAAATAAATTTGTTCACACGAGTCTTTGTTACCACAAAATGTATAAAAGTGGATCGACATGCGCCGCACCCTCGTCTGAAGTTGCCTGTTAAATGTCACCCTTTCGATAGCATTTGGATAACGTTATTGGATGTCCCATCTAGACAATGTATTGCCAACCTCAAAAAGACATCATAACGCATGCTGCCAAAAGATACATTTTTGATAACTTTTTTGCAGATACATTAGTTGACAATAAATTGGCAATTTTTCGATGTCTTTAAATAGTCATCTTTCGGACTTCATAAGAAGATGTCGTTTTGACAACTGTTTAAATTGTTCTTTTGGTTACCTTAAAAATTGGCAACTTTTCGATGTCTTTAAACAGCAATCCTTCGGACTTCATAAGATATCGTTTTGGCAACTATTTTAACTTGTCGTTTTGGTTACCTTGAAAAGTCACCTTTAAGACAACCGTAAAGTTGATGTCAAATTAAAGGCGACTTCTAATTATCTTTTAGTTATATTCAAAAGGTAACCTAGACATGATAACTTATAGGTAACGATTAGACATTGGAGCTAGGTATCGATTGACTTTGAGTTTTCCGTATTCAAATGCCCTGTTAGTCTACCGGCAATGCTAACCGATGCGAAACTATCATTCTAATAATAATGACAACGCATAACTATGTATGACATTTTCAAAATCGCCAATCCTACCAAAACATATGTGACCTTTTTAACAGCTGACAATAGACTAAATATCTAATATGGCTAACACAGTACAGCAACTGTTCAGAAAAGCTTACCAACAAAACAACGAAAAAATCGTGCGAATTGGACTAATACAACACGTGAAATGATAAAATTCCCGTTATTTTTTTAACACGCCTCGTATGGGTCATTCTGTCTATTACCGTCAAGGTCTCCGGCGCCTAATTATTTATTTGCCTGCGAATTTTACGTGAGCCTGTTTGCCGCTATATTCAGTATCATGTCTATGTGGCGTGATATTACGACGTTTATCGCATTCGACGTCATTTTTAATTCTTATTTTCAAGTAATTTTTTTTCTTTAATTCGTCGTTGAATCGGGTCAGTACGGCTGCATAGTATTCGCCATTAATCGTTTTTTTCGGCGGAAGGTAATCGATGTAGATTATGCCGCGTGCATCCCAAAAAACTTTGGCCATGACCTTACCAGCCGATGGCACCGTCTTCGCCTTCTTCGGAGCATGTTCGGTCGGTGAAGTCCATTGTTTTGATTGTTCCTGTTAAAAAAAAGGGGTAATGAAACGATGGCGAAGTCGAGTTTTATTTGTGCTCTCTTATAAAGATGCTATATTTACATGACAGACCTTGACGCCGTTCGAGTGCACAGTGAGCCGCTTCGCACGAGAGTCGAAACTTATCAATTCGCTCGCTCGCGACTGTACAGTGACACTCAACCTAGTACAGTGATGCTCAATCATACGTTCAATCACACAAGTATCATCAAGCTAAATTTACTTTATTTCCAACACGCCTCCTTAAATATAGCTTCCTATTTTATTTCATTTCTTATTTTAACACAAGTTTAAATTTTCTCTAAATTTTTCAAATTTAATCCGTCCTAGTGACTTTGTAAAAATGTCAGCTGGATTTTCTTCTGATTTTATTTTAATTACATCAATAATTCCATTTACATAATTTTCATTCACAAAGTGGTGATGGGTCTCTATATATTTTGAATTTTTAGTTAAATTACCAAATTTACTAATGCTAATCGCACCACTATTATCTTCATAAACACGTATAGGATTTTTAATTTCAATTTCAAAAACTTTAAACAGTTCTATAACTAATTTAATTTCACTCACACACATTGATAGCGCTACATACTCTGCTTCAGTAGATGATTTAGTTACAATGTTTTGTTTCTTTGATTTCCAATACACGGTATTTCCGTACATTCTTATTACATATCCCGTCGTAGATTTTCTATCTATTACATCACCTGCCCAATCGGCATCTACACAACAATCTAAAATATCCGCTTTTAAATTTCTTTTAAACTCTAACTTTAGTTCTTTAGTATAATACAAATATTTTAGTATCCTCAATGCATACTTAAAGTGACTATCATCATAGCAATTTTGAAATCGGCTTAAGTAATTTACTGAAAAACATATGTCTGGTCTTGTACTTGAACTAATATACAGTAAGGCTCCTATTAAATTTCTATAATTTACATTTTTTGATTCTGATATCGCGGGTTCACATTTTTAATTTTGCTCCATAGGAGTTGCATACAATTTCGCTTTTTTATTTCATACTTTTCTCCCAATGACTTCATATAATTTTCCTGATCTAACGATAAACAACTCTTACGATAATCATAGTTAATATTTATGGTATACCTAAATATGTTTTAATTTAGCCCATATCTTTCATTCGAAATTTTTCCATTAATTTATTTTTAATCAATTCAATTAACTTCCTATTTTTGCAACATACTAATAAATCGTCGACAAATATTATGATATTAAATACATTTTCTCATTTTTCCATTGTTTATAATATAAACAATAATCAACTTTACTTCTTTCAAAGCCTAACGTACTCAAATACTCATCTAAACATTCGTACCAAGCTCGTGGACTTTCGCGTAGTCCGTACAATGATTTTACAAGCTTACATACTCTCCCTGTGTTATCGTCATAACCTTGGGGTTGTTTCACATACACTTCAGATTTAATTTTTCCATTTGGAAATGCAGCTTCTACATCCATGTGGTCTATTTCCAGACCGTTTTGTACGCAATAATTTAACAAAAATTTTAACGTTTGTGTTCTCGCAACTGGCGAATAGATATCATCAATTATTTCTATTTGCTGAAATCCTCTTACTACAATTCTCGCTTTGTATTTATTATTATTCTTTTTCGTATACACCCATTTTAAATCTAAATCCCATTTTAAATCTTTCGGTCTTTCTACTACTTTCCATGTTTCATTTTTTTTTAAACAATCAATCTCTTTATTCATCGCTTCGCACCATTTTTCACTCTCATTGCTATTTATCGCTTCATTATAATTTTCTGGATTATCAGCGCTTACATAATAGTAGTATGTGTACACCTTTGCTCCATCCCACTCCTATCCCCACTCCTTCCCCCACCACGCGGCTACCCGCACCACCTCACTTTTCCACCGCCGCGCTACCCACTCTGCTTGACCAGTGTCGGTAACGTAGAGATGGTAAAGTGAGGTGGTGTGGGTACCTTGGTGAACAAGGTAGAGTAGAGATAAGAGCAGGATGGAGCAAAGGTGTACACATACTTGGAAAAATGAATAAAATTATGTGCTCACCACCGCAGCTGTTGTAGGCATCTACCCTCCTGCCAAAGCGATTTTAAACTCCTGTCTCTCGAATGTACTTTCTCACACACGCACATACACACACATACACACGCACAGCGTCGTGTCTTTAATTCATTACTATGTCCTCGTCAAAGCCCTCGTCCACGGCATCGATATCGTAGCCGATATCTATCTCATCACCGAGGGCTTCTATAATAACCGCCGCCACGTCCGCGCGTTCACCGTTCGATAATCGAACCCGCGGAACGCTATCGCCGGCAAGAGGTCGCATCATGGCAGCGATCAAGTCATCTCTACCGCACGCTTCTTCGACGAGCTGCTCGATACCTGCAACATCCACGCGTTCGAGTCCGTATATGGAAAACTCCATGACAAGAACCGGCAGCATACTTGCTAGAGGCTCCGGATGAAATAGGTGAGACCAGTCGATGTAAATAGTTTCGCCGAAATCGACTAGCAACACCTCGCAGTACCCATCAAAGTCCGGGTAAACCACTTCGCCGCGGACAACGCTATTGAAACGAGGCACAATACAGGACATGCCGATATACAGCTCCCCAAGTTCAATGGGTCTTCCACGACGTTCCACTAAATGCACGCTACGTAGGAGCTCTTCCAGATCGTCGTATACATCGCACATTTCCTGTGTACGCAGAAACACGCTCATCACACTCTCGACAAACATTAATCGGCACCAAAACGCGTCGCTTAAAATCTCCTTGCCGTATCGTGGATACATATTGCTTTTTATTGTTTGCAAGTAGGATGCCAAAGACAGACTAAATGCTCGAGATGCGGCTAGAGAGTATCACGGGCATAAAGATGACAGCCTCCTATGAATCATAACTAGGTATCCATCACTTTGAATGCAACGAAAGCGGTTTTCGAGCATGCATAGCCCTGCGCTATGCTCCTCGCAAAGCGCTTGCTCTGCAGTAAAAGATATAGAATATGATCCCTCACAGAGAGAGAGAGAGAGAGAGAGAGAGAGAGAGAGAAAGACTTCAATTATAATTCTCTAATTATTATGCTATAAAAATAAGAGACACAGTAAGACCAGATATTTTTTAAATTAATCAATATTTTATGGAAAGCACTTTACACATTTACCGTCGTATGCAACAGCCCTGCAAACACGGTCATCCACGCTCGGAGATTCCTTCACCGTTAATTTTATTTTTATCGCTATATGGAATTAATTTGTATTATCACTCGTAATATCGCTTTTAAATTATTTTTCGCTGTGGGCGTTGTCATCATAGTGTACTTCTGAAAAAAGAACGAAACAACTATTTAATTGAACGCACTGATCAATAAAAAACATCGTGTACAGAATAATCGATATTGTCTTACCTGATATGCCACGCCTCATTATACAAAGTTGGCAGCGTTGATGAACTTCTGCCACTGACGACAGCTGTGGATGAGGATGTCGGGTGGCACTTTTCTTTCCCGAAGTTAGCTCTATCTGTACAGTATATGTATCTTCCTCTCGCTCTCCATGACACGAATAATGAACCCTCGGTGTCGGCTCATATGCAGGGGCTGCTCGCGCTGCAAGACATTATTTTTTATAATTAAAAATAAATATTACATGATTTAAAATTATGATTTAAAAATTATTTTATATTTTTTACTTACCAAGCTCTGCTGCTCTGCTGCTAATCGACATTGGCACGTATTCCATGATCTGCTGTGTTAATGAAACAGAGATGAGCGCTCCGTCTTCTTTCTATCGCAGACCTTTGCTGATGCTTCGGTTTTAGGACTGTCTCTCTCTCTCACCGTGACTGACCTCGGTGTATACTTTATAATATTTCGAGCGAAATGTACACTATATACAATTATTTACAACAGTGTCTTTATCACAAATAGCTGCACATACGGAGAATTATTGCGTTCGCAACGCAACACCCGATGCATGATCAGCGATATGACCACGAAACAGCACAATTATTTCGGACAAAATAATTTTCATAAACTCCGTATCCTCCGGCGTTAGCAAGATCGCGATGTGTTCGAGCGCTTCTTCAAAGAATTCCTTGGAACCGATGATCTCATACGTTGCTGCACGAGGCATTTCACTGACAACTATCTTTTCACGGACATACGATACCACCTCGTTCATACACCGTTGAATCGTTTCACTTTTGCTCTCTAGAGCCTGCATATGAATATCAATTCTTCTACTTATTTCGACGAGCATATCAAATGTAGGCCGCTGAAGAACAATGTTTGGAGAGTATTTTCGGAAGCGTTTCCGTTTCGATTCTCCAGATTCCTCTTGATTCTCGTATTCCTCATCAGCACTACCACTTATTTTACCAAATGACACAGCTCTGTGCTGGTAACACGAGGTTAAAAGTGTGTAATGCGTTGTGTGCTCTATGCGGGTATTACACATTTTCTCGGCATCAGTCCCATGAGCTTCGAAATATTGTTGTACGCGAGAAAAATCACTTTTAAACACTCGCCACTCGTCCGCACCGAGTGAAATTCCGGTAAAAGTATTCGACAATATTTTCACCACTGGTGTAAGAGTACACGTAGAGTTCAACTCGAGCCCGGCTACGATTATTTTACCAAATGATTTAATTAAACCGTACATAACGGGGTTCGCTATATATGGCGATATCGCATGAGACGTAGCACCGTTATTTGCCTTTTTTATTGCTTTCGTGTAGACTGTAACTTTTCGAACGAATCGTCGGTGGTGTTCATACTCCGTTTTATACAAATTTTCCCCACCATCTAGCTGCATCGCCTCTTTTTTTGATACTGCAAATCATACGACTGAAAATTGCTAGCCAATATCCTTTGATATTTGTCGCATTCTCCTCAACAGCCTAGTAACAGCAGCAAATATATCCCAAAACTCTTGCCTACTCTCGAACACTCATGCGCACACGCACACATCGACATACAGATAAGATGTGCCATGAAAACTAAATAATATTCGTCGACGAAATTTGATGATTTTCCTCATGGCCGAGTGCCTTGAAATTAGATGAAAACAATATGACTATCATCAGCGAAACTCGATAACTAAATACATCACCATCGCTAAATATTTCCCTAGGTCTTGCTTTTGTAAAGTGATCGCGTGCGGCTATCTTCTTGGTTAGTCTTATTCATTACATCGCTGCAGTATATGGTGAGAGAGAGAGAGAGAGAGAGAGAGAGAAAGAGAGAAAGAGCTTGTTAAAGGAATATATATAAAAGTGAGCCGCTTTGAAAATTCTCTAGTTAATTGTCTGATTTAGTGTGGTTACTACTACTACTACTACTCTGACAGCACAATCATGGTCAGAGTGGTAAAGCGCTCATTGAAAAGAAACTTCATAGAGTTTATATTGAAGCGTAGACCGTCGTTGCGTTCGCGCTGGGAGAGAAGAAATTTACAGATCACTCTATGGGAACTTCCGACACAGGCGGTTGTTCGTAAAATTCGCGGTATGCTGTGCGAGTGTCATCAGCGCGATTTAGTTGACGCGTATAATATTGGATTGTTTGATAATCAAATAATTATTGATTCGGTGGTGCGTGTTATTCGTCGACGCGGTTGGCTGAATGAGCCTGCTCTGCAACCCATACTCAATGAAAGACGTAAGTAATATACAGCGCTAATTACTTTTATTTTATTTCCTTTATTTCATAAGATTTTTATATAGTTCGACGGTATGAGGACGCAGAAATGGGATCCGACACCTATGATTTCGATGAGGAGGGTAGAACCGATTCAGATGATCATAGCAGGGACAACGATGGCGACAGCTCCGCAGGGAATCGTTGGATAAATTTTACCCAGCCATTCTGCGGCTATAAACCTACAAACGGTCTTTTCATGGCAGGCCCCTCGAGAGAACCAGATGAATCCGTCGCAGGCCCATCGCGACAATACAGTTCAAACGATGATACCAACAGCAATACAGACAACGAGGAAGAAGAAGAAAAAGAAGAGGAAGAAGAAGAAGAAGAAGAAGAAGAAGAAGAGGAGGAGGAGGAAAGAAGGAGGAGGAGGAGGAGGAGGAGGAGCAAGACGTAGGACGATGACGACAAGGAGGAGGAAGAGGAGGAGAAGAACCCTGTAGATTCAGGTAAGCTTTTAATAATACAACTACGCTGACAAAAATAAAAAAATTACGCGGATAATAATAATAAAATGAAAAAACAGGGTACGAGACGGACCCAAAACGTTTTTCGCTTTGCACGATTCACTGTGCCGAGACCGCCGACAGTCGAGTTGGTTTACGAATTGCGTCGGCGGTTCTCGGGTGCAGTCGACGGGTTCGAGGACTAGAAGCAAATATAAGTTGTAATTCTTACGTTACACGAATTATATACATAGTATATAGCTAGCGACAAACAAAAATTAAAGTAAATGAAATAAAAATTCTAATAAATGGTTTAATTATGCTTGCAGTTGGACAGACTGGCGATGGAAAGACTGCTGCACGGGGTGGTGATATTTTGCCTCCTGGTGAACGTTTCGGTATCGACAACGAGCAGAGACGCTATTTTCCACGCTTTAGGATGCAGGGTCGAGAGACAGATTTTTATCCACCGGTCGGTATCGATCATCTGACATGGTTCGAGGGAGGTGTACGAGATGTTCTCATACGCCTTATAGAATCGTGCGAAGGACATGATTATGTGGGTATGACTCTGAACGTACCGTCTTTTGCGCAAGGACCTGTATGGTTATCATTTCGACCAGCTCGTGACATCGTTCCCGACGATATATGGCGACTAATTAATAGTGTAGCTCAGAGCGCGCGCGAATTTCGAATAGACGCTGGTACATGTAGAATGACGACATGTATAGTACGAGGCGTCGAAGGAGCTGGTGTGGGCACTAGTCTTACACACGAGTCTATAGCAAAAAAGTCAATTTTACGCATAAGTAATCACGATAATTTGTGTCTACAACGATCCCTTGTCACTGCCCGAGCGCATGCCGGACGTGGTCAAATACGTGCGGGCGTGCTACACAGACGATGGTGTCAAATTCGGAACGGGCTTCGAGGTGCGCAATATACAGCAGCGATAGAGCTCACGCGTAATGCAGGGGTAACGACACCGTCTAGGGGGTGTGGTGCGCGCGAAATTCAGCTCTTTCAGGAATACTTGGTTCACGAGGGTATAGCGATTGTTGTTTATGAATTTCTCACCTTCGGAAAACGCGTTCCGGCTCTGTACGATGGGCGAAAATACGTACTCACCGCAACAGGTAAAATTAATCATACACTCTTTATTCTCTATTACGAGCGTTCTCATCACAATCAACCGATATGAAATCTCGCCGATGCTCTAGGTAGTCGAGGGTTCTGCACACAATGTAATTCCAAGTATATTCGAGTACTCGAGCATCGATGTAGCTATCAATGTGCTCGATGTAAATCCACTTATTGCAACGGCAATAGAGACTCTCAGCCTGAGTATTGCGCAGACTGTAATCGTTCGTTCTTTAGTTAATTTATAACGCATTACGATCTTTCGTGACAGGAGCAAGGAGCGTACCTATTATTTTGAAATTCGACGCTATTCGACGTACGGAATTTCATCATGTAGTAACGCGTAAAGAAACGAAATCATGCGAACCTGTTAACACGAAGCAAAAACGGCACGGGATGTACTCTACTGTACCGTACGGCTATTGTGAAATACGCTAATTAGTATCACGCAAAAAAGTATATGGTTTTACGGTTGAATTCGCGATATTTTAAAATAATCTTTTTGTCTAATTTCATGTATCATATTTACTATGTGCAATACATTGAAAAAAAATTGATTTATTATGTATAAAATCGTTGTCGGCTCGTTCTTTTTGTGCTGCTATTCGTAGCAGTAGCTGTTATCTCTCTACCGTTCCTTTTTGTTCTGACTTTCTCATCGTTGATTCCTTTTGTCCCGTCTTTCTTATCGAGTGTTTCCTTTTATTCTGATTTTTTCGTGCTACATCCGTGGATATAATATTGCTGTTTAGAATTTGATGATTCGTAAAATTTGTACATGGAGATGTATGCATAGTGAAATAAAAATATTGCTTTTTTTGTGAGAAATATAAAAATTATCGTTATTTAATTTACATACGGCGTAAACACCAGCTTATACCGCGGGCCCGCGCCTCATCAGCTAGTGCAGGCGCGCCGCGCCTTATCAGCTCTTTAAGGCTGCGAAAATAGCTGATACCGCGGGGTCACCGTGGTATAAGCTTATTTAAGAGTCTGCTGATTGATTTTGATAGACACTCATCGATATGGATACACGTTGGAAACTGGAATCCATGGACAGCTGTGATAAGCGGTCCTACGGTTTGTGGTAAAACATATTTTGTAAAAAAATTCTTTAAATACATGCGCGAAATGACGGATGTCCCGTTCGAGCGTATACTTTTTTATTACACAGAGTGGCAGTCCGGGTATTCAGAGTACGGTGATAAAATCGAATTTCGCGAGGGTTTACCGCAAGCAGTAGACTACTCGAATGATGCAAGACCTAAACTTGTGGTCATTGACGATCTAATGCGCGAGGCATCCAACAATACTGTGGTCGATCTTTTCACCGCAAAATCTACCCAAATCACCCAAAATCACGCAAAATCTCTTCCATCAAGGTCACGGGCAGCGCGATATCTCCTTAAACGCTAATTATATCGTTGTCTTCGAAAATCCGCGAGATCGCGCGAAAATTCAGTACCTAATCCGCCAGGTATATCCCGAGAATCCGCGATTTTTGCAGGAAGTATATTTCGATGCAAGAGCCGCACCGCACGGCTATCTATTATTCGACTTGAAACAATCGACGCCTGATAGATGTCGATTTCGCGCCTGTATATTTCCCGATGACCAATACCATTACGCTTACGTGCCTCAAAAAGCAATAAAAGTTCGCGATGCGTCGCGCGATGTACCAGTAAAGCGCTTGTAATGGCGTTGCGCGAACCTCTCGATAAAAAGCAGATAATTATATTGCAAGCGCTGTGTTATCTGAAGCAAGAGCAACGACGTGCAATTTTGCGCAAAGCAGATGTAACGCTCGTACGCTGTATATGCGAGTGTGCTCCAAACGTTTTACAGGGAAACGTGAGTCTGAACAACGTGCAAAAGAATCATCTTCGGAGGCACGGGACAATTCTTCGACGACTAGCCGCCAAAAGGGGAAATTGGAGAGGTAAGAGGAATATCATTGTCGAGCACTGTGTCGGATTTCTCAAGCTGCTTCTTGTGCCTGTCTTGGCCTACGCGAGACATGGAATATGCCAGAAAGATGGTACTTATTTCTCATGATAACATACATCGTCTCGCTGGACTCGCCACTACTGCTGCTGCTACTACTACTACTAGTGCAGACCCGTTGCCTTCCGTTGTCGTACAGACTACCGGTACGCCATTATCGCGTCTCGACTCTGAGCTGAGTGAAATTCTAAACTCTCACTCGTACAAGAGCGAGAGATAGAAATGGATAGCATACCAACAGGTTTTACAGCGTTATCTTCACATGGTCGAGTACGATAATGCAGTACCGAATATTTCATCAAAACGAAAAGTAGCAATACTCGATAGCCACGAGAATAAATCCGACGACGTTTTAATGAACAAAGTTAAATCTCGACTCAATGACACACTTATTATCGATAGCGTACCAAAAAAATTTTAATCTAAAGCAATATCGCTGCTTCGCAATTTGCATCGCAGCGCCGTTGGTAAAAAAATGACATGGGATCGTAACGGTGTTTTTTCCATAGACGGCAGAAGAATTTCAAATTCCAATATCGTTGATCTTGTTAACGATGCTATGCGAGCTAGAAAACGCGAGAAACCCATCGGACGATCTCACTTTGCCAAACTCCTGCGAGCGATACAGATGCCACGCGAATTTATCGGCAATTCCGAGTTACTACAGAAGCCTACCTTATTTTACCGCGCGATAACGATAGTAGCAGCAGCAACAGCAGCAACGGTAGCAACAACAACGACGAGGCCGAGACCGCACACTCAAACAGAGATTTAATGCTCACGGCTGAAAACGACATCATCGAGGGGGAGGAGGGGGATGAAGTAGAGGACGAACAATTGCAAAACATCGCACAAGCAGAATATCGACCCCCCACACAGTTAGAAAAGACAAAGAAAAAGAATCCATTTAACTGGTCATCGCTAAAATTATGAAAATTCTTCAAAAAATCTATTATGACATCATCCTGCTTCCTATTCTCGAGCAAAAAATTTAGCCCAGGTGGATCGAAGAGTAGCGCGAAAAAATGTTTTACCATGGCTCGAGACACAGGATTCATATAACCTGCATCGCCTCGTGCGACGACGATTTCCCCGTCGTACGTACAGCGTGAGTAATATAGACGATGTATGGGAGGCTGATTTAGCTGATGTTCGCTCGATAGCCACGTACAACGATGGGTACGCTTATCTGCTTGTTGTTATCGATGTGTTGAGCAAATACGCGTGGGTCGAGGCTTTGCGTGACAAAACGAGCGCAAACGTGGCCCGCGGTCTCACACGCATACTCGCACGCAGTAACAATCGTCGCCCGCAGCAATTGCAAACTGATCGAGGCAAAGAATTTATCGGCGCTCCGTTTCAGCAAATTCTCAAGAAAAAGAATATCGATTTTCGCGCTGCTCGTAACCCTGATATAAAAGCCTCGATTGCCGAACGCTTTAATCGAACAATAAAAAAGCGAATGTGGCGCTACTCTACATACACGCGAAATAAGCGTTACATCGATGTTTTACAAAATTTTTTATATACTTATAATCACACTAGACACAGCGTATTCCTCCGAGCGAAGTAACCCTCGAAAATGCCTCTATAGCCCGAAACAATTTAGCACGGCGTTACGAACGTAACGCGAAAAAAATTAAAAAGCCTAAACACAGCCTCGGTGACTTGGTACGTATCAGTACAGCTAAAGCAGCTTTCGTGAAAGGATATGAGCGTGGTTGGAGTAACGAATTATTCAAGATTCAACGAATATCGGTGAATCGAGAACCATCCGTGTATATTTTACACGATCTGAATAACGAGACTATCGACGGTATTTTCTACGAGGCAGAATTATCACGAGTACGAGTGCCTCCGTCATCTGAGAAGACGAAAGAGAAGAAGAGGACAAAGAAGAAGAACGCTCGGGATCATCGTCCGTGATAAATATGAGCTCCAAGGATAGCTCTTTCTTTGTCGTACTACCGAGCAACAGTAGTATGCAGTATTTTCCGGATAATACGACGACGAAATTTATTACAAAACTACCGCGTCAGATGCGCTTGCACGGAGAATGGTCTGTTTCTCTTGTGGAAATTGCTTATCCGATGACTCTTTTACATGTTCCTACTGTAGGAAATCTCGTAACTTTTGAGGATGGTGATTATGATTTATCGGGTTTAAATCTTTTAACACGGAGACGCGGTGACCAAGTAGCACCTGGTGTATATCGCTCTATAGACGCTCTTTTGGAGAGTATAAATCAGTTACCTCACGTGGCCGATCATTTGCGCTTTAAATCCCTTCCGAGCGGGAAGGTCGAAGTGGCACGCGTATGCGACGATCTACGCTACCATGACTTTCGCGTATCGACCGCTATCGCAAGGCTACTAGGATTCTCGGAAGAGGCCTGTAGGTCAGCAATGATAGAACCGCATTGCGAATACACAGGGTCGAGGCCAGCATCTCTCACCGGTGCTATACCGGGCACCATGTTTTTATACACAGATATCTGCAAGAGCTATATTACAGGCGATGTACAAACACCCCTCTTACGAGTTGTTCCCATTGATACTGATGACTGTCCGTATGGTTCGATAAAAATTAAATCGTTTTCAACGCCACGATATATACCTCTCTTGCGCAATAATTTACACACTATCGAGATCGATATAAGAGACGAATTTGGGGATCCTATACCATTCGAGCAGGGAACGTTGACTGTGACACTACATTTCAAAAGGTCCCACGATTGATTCCACCACTATGGATGATATTGACAGTGTGCAGCACGGATGGGGTCGTCGCGGGTACGGTGGCATTAGCCATGTTTATATCGGAACACCTAATCAACGAGGACACGGTATCGGCAGCTTTCTCGGGGGCCTGTTTCGTCGAGTGTTACCACTTTTAAAGAAGGGCGCTAAAGCAGTTGGAAAAGAGGCGTTGCGCGCTGGCGTAAACGTATCCGGTGATATCCTCGATAGAAATATAGCTGTGAAAGATGCTATTCGCGAGAGAGCGCAAGAATCAGGCAGTAATCTCAAACGCAAAGCCTCTGAAAAAATTGACACTCTCATGCGGGGTTATGGTTATAAAAAGCGCAAAATTTCACGAACTCCTCATTCATCGAACGAACGTAAACCACGACGTATCTCCCGTAAAAATAAAAGTGTAATAAAGAGAAAAGTAATAAAGAAGAAGAAGAATAATAAGAACGATAAGAAGAAGAAGACTCGTCAACGAACAGTTGCAGATATTTTTGGATAGCTGAAACAAGATGGCTTTTCTACATGCGCACTCGTGCGAGTGTCTTAAATCGGAACTTGAATTATTTTCACTCCCACCGACGCAAACTACTATCGAAGGCTCCAATTGGGTGTATTACAAACCAATATCTTCGTTAACAGATGATTCACAGATTGAATTTGTTATTCCTGGACAGGGTGATGAGTATATCGATCTCGCGCATACTATGCTTAGTCTGAGAGTTAAAATAACATCTCCTACCACTACGGAAATTGCCGCGGGCACATCGTCGAAAGTAAGTGCCGGCCCTGTAAACAATCTCTTGCATTCTATGTTTAATCAGGTGGATGTATACCTGAATCAAAAATTAGTTTCACCTCCAAATAATGCCTACGCTTATCGAGCGTACATAGAAACACTTTTGAATTACGGTCCAGCAGCAAAAAATTCGCATCTCACGAGCGTTCTCTGGTACGTCGATACACCTGGAAAAATGGATGATATAACATCGGAAAATACGGGTCTTGTGAAGAGAAAACAATTTTTAAATGTCGAAAAAACTGTAGACTTGCTCGGTCATCTGCATTGCGATATATTCAATCAGGAGCGGTTCCTATTAAATGGCGTCGAGATGCGACTACGGTTGGTGCGATCTAGAGATTAATTTTGTCTTGTGGAGGATACAAAGAATGGTCAATGCGGCTTAAAGATTCTCGAAGCATCGCTTCTTGTTCGTAGAACAAAAATAGCTCCTGGTGTGCTGCTCTCGCATGCTAGAACTCTGGCAAAATCTACGGCTAAATATCCTCTTACGAGAGTCGAGGTAAAAGCCGTTTCAATACACTCTGGTGTTCATAGGGAGACTGTCGATAATATCGTGTTAGGTCAATTGCCGAAGCGTATAATTATCGGTTTTGTCGATAACAAGGCGTTTAACGGCGACTTCAGTATGAATCCATTCAATTTCCAAAATTACAAGATAAATTTTCTCTCGTTGTATGTAGATGGTGCTCAAATACCTTCAAAACCGTTACAACCTGATTTCACGAAAAATCATCTATATGTGGATGCTTTTCAAACGTTGTTTTCGGGAACTGGAATACATTTCTTGAACGACGGTAATTCGATCGATCGCGATAATTATCGCGATGGATACTGTCTGTTTGCTTTTGATTTGACACCCGATCTTTCGGCGAACAGTAATACACATTGGAATTTAATAAAGCACGGTAGTGTGAGAATAGAAGTACAATTTGAGGATGCGCTTGCTTCAACGATAAATTGTGTAGTCTACGCGGAATATGATAATGTCCTTGAAATTGATGCCTCTCGGCAAGTAATGGTGGATTTTACCGGATAAGCAAAAAATGTGCTGATGTCGGCATAAAATTATTTCGTGTTAAGAGACGTAGAAGCGTGTCCGCGAGTAACTAATCAGTCGAACTCGAGCATCTGTACGGATTAAACGTGAAAATGGATATCGTCGTGGATATACAGGGAATGCGTGGTAAAGACTCGAAATTTATTCCGAAAGAAATTGCCGTGGTAGCAGTGGATAGACCGTACTCTGCTCATTGGATCGTCGCACCGCCGTGTCACTTTGCCGAATTACCACAGCATTCGAGAAGCCAGAATAATTTTCTCTCAAAATATTTTCACGGTCTGGAATGGTACGAGGGCGATGTAAGCTGTAAACAAGCATACGCTAACTTGCGTAAAATTTCACGAAAATCAAGACGTATCTATACTCGCGGTCACGAAAAGGCTATACTTCGTTGCGATATCACGAGTCGTGAAATTCCCAACCTGGAGGATAAGGAGGGCGCCCCATCATACACATTTATGCCGAAATCTTTGCGAAAATGCTTCAGACACGCTATGATAAACGATACAGCGTCTTCGCATTGTGCAATGCGCCAGGCTTTCCAAATAAAAAATTGGCTTCGCGAGCACCCGTTTAAAGGAGAATCATACATGGATGTTTGGTCAGCAGACGAAGAGGAAGAGAATAAGAAAGAGGAGAAATCTTCATCATGTAGTCGTGACACGATCGACGATGCTGTGAAATAAATTTTGCATATATATACGTCTTTCAAAGCGTATCGGTCATCATTTAATCATTGACTATGTGTTCAGCATGAACACTAGACAAATCTACGAGAGTCTGCAGAATCTACCACTTTCAACCGTTGGCGTATACCCTACTGACCTGCCGGACTCGTAGTTAACACGGATAACCACAACGGACCTGGAGAGCATTGGATCGCCGTGTACGTTAACCATCATGGAAAAGGAATGTACTTTGATAGTTACGGGCTACCACCGATTATACCGCAACATCTCGCACGACTACGAAGAAACTGCAAGTTCTATCGGTACGGCCTCAAGCAGCTACAGAGTAATACGTCGGATGTGTGTGGACAATTTTGCATCGTATTCCTACATCTTATGTCGTGCGGCTTCACCATGTCACAATTTAATAATCTCTTTAGCGATAATGTAATGAAAAACGACAGATTAGTACGTGAATATTACAATACTTTCGCCTCTCGACGATCAGGCAGTGATAAAAATAAATTTAACGGCGGAGGAGTCTCCGAGCGAAGATTACCGTGTTTGCAGGGATGCTGCATACGACGGTAAATATGTGTAAAGTAATTTAAATAAAATATTGATTAATTAAAAACAAATACATCGGCTTACTGTGTCTCTTATTTTATAATTATATATAAACTATAATCGAGGTCTCTCGCGGTACGGTATCATATTCTGCGTCTTTTACTGCAGAGCATTCGCTTCACGAGAAGCACAGCGCAAAGCGGTACGCACGTGCAAAACCGCTGACATTGCATTCAAAGCGCTGCACACCTAGTTATGATTCAGAGGGGCATTTGTTATCTTCAAACGCTGTGATCATCGCCAGCATCATCCGGAGCATCCAGTCTGTCTTTAGCAGTGCGCGACGAAAGTCTGAATAGAAAAATCGCAAAATGTATTCACTAAATCTAGGCGACGATCTAGCGGCAGCTTTTGTGTATTGTAACGGTATTTAACGTTAACATTACCCTTAATGGGTTTGTTCGGACTCGAGCAGGGAGGAAAGTAATTTTAGGCTTTTGTAGTAGGTAAAAGTAGGGTTTATTCAAAAATATATAGATAGAATTTTGTGATACATCAAAGAAATAAATAGTGAACCCAAATATATAACCCTTTCTTCCGGTATTCTGGCTACCACGCGCCTTACAAGAGATTATTCCCGGGCACACGAGTGCATTTATAATCGTGTCCGCGGGTGAATTTAAAGAATATGTTTCATAATTAATATGTACTATGGTATGAGAGAAAACGTTGATAAGCAATATATTCCTGATGTGAAAGTATTCTTTCACTAAAATTGATTTGACAACAGACGGATAAACGCCGCTTGATAATTTCTATCTGTTCGTCGCGATCCCTAGGTAACTGGTTTAGCATGCGTACCGTCGGTAACTAACCGGCTGCCGCTTGATTCTACCGCTGAGTGGTTCAATTTCCAATGCTACAGGCCCGTTGGTAGGAGTGGATATATATATATTTTTAAAGGTCGACTTACGCGTCCACCCGACCGCCGCTACGATCTGGCGTAGGTGGGATGCACTCGGAGTGCATGCGCAGCTACTTGATCTCTCAGGGCCGTACCCTGTGCTTTTATCGCATTCTTATTTTTTTCTTTTTATCTACGTTTATATCCCTACTGAATTTCTTATGCTCATATTATTTATAGGCATTTGCCATACCGCTAGTTATATTCCGTGTTTTACTGAGTCCCAATTATTATCTTTAGTCTTTGATAGCCTAGCCCGTGTATTTGGCCGTCCTCGGCTACCAGAGTGAGAGAAAAGGAGACAGAGATAGACCGCTCTGTTGTTGTTTGGGTCTGCGGTGCGTTGGCCTCGGACGCAGCACCAACTCAGCTGCTTCCCGTCAAATGTACGTCAGGTACCACAGCTGGGCTCTCTTGGTACCAGTGCGGCTGCACCTAGCGAGGGTTGGCTGCTCTTTCTTCCTGGACTTCTGCGTTGGCGGGACCTGCGAACAAAACTGTTCCCCGAGTGCCGAAATTCTGGTCTTTTTATACCAGAATCCCCTCCAGCTGGCCCATGCTTTCAGTATAACTATAGTTGGTGGCGGTCCTGTAGCCCACTGGTACTTCATTTTTAAAAATCGTCGTTGGTTTTTAATATTTCGTTATTCGTATTTTTCGGGTGGAATAACGGAACTTGGTCACCGATATGCCAGCCTAGCTTGTGTGCGTGACGCTCGGTAGCGGTGCTTTGTTGTGTGCGTACCGAGCGTCGTGAGCTGCCGAGTATAGGCCGGTCTTACCCTGTGTGCGTAACGCGCGGTAGCGATGCCTTAGTGTGCACCGCGCGTTATTAGATAGTTAGTACGTCACAGTATCGGGCGATATGCAGCACCGACGATAATACTGTGTGTCTGCGGTCGGAGCTAATGTGCGCGGCATTGTGCGGAGTGGAGGACAATTTATATAAATTATATATCGAGGAGCGCTCTGAGAGGAGACGCTTTTTAACCGATGACTTGTGCGTTGGGGTGTCCTGTGTGGTTGTGCGTAATCAAAGGGCCATGCGCGGGGATATCATCGACGTGAGCGATGACGGGTGCTGCGAGTTGCTGCTGGTCGATTTCGAGGAATCGATATACGTCGACTGGTCGCAGCTATTTCACCCCGATCCGCCGATTAGTGCGTTACCGGTGTTGCTCGTGAGATGTACGGTATTCGGCCTCGATCATTTAATTGACGAGGACGGATATCTAGATCGGATCGATGAAACGCGCGGTAATAATACGCTGATCGGGATACGCATGCGTACCCCTGACGGTGCCCGCGCTCCATGGGTGCGGGTAATTCGCATTACCCGGGCGCGTACCTGTGGTTTTTGAGTGAGTGAGTGAGTGAGTGAGTGAGTGAGTGAGAGAGAGAGAGAGTGCGTGTGTATGCATATGTGTGTGCCATGGAATATTGGAATAAATATTGTGCCCGTCACCCTGGAGAGTCATCGCAGATGCCGCCAACACAAGGGTAAGTTAAAAAATTTATTCCAAGTATGTGTACACTTTTGCTCCATCCTGCTCTTATCTCTACTCTTCCTTGTTCACCAAGGTACCCACACCACCTCACTTTACCATCTCCACGTTACCGACACTGGTCAAGCAGAGTGGGTAGCGCGGCGGTGGAAAAGTGCGGTGGTGGGGGTAGCCGCGTGGTGGAGGAAGGAGTGGGGATAGGAGTGGGATGGAGCAAAGGTGTACACATACTACTCATAATTTATGTAAATACAATTTGTTACCGGATTTCCATAACGATCTACGGGACTCTTCTTTCTATTTGATCTTCTCGGTACTTTTAACTTCTCATTATTATTATTATTATTACTACTACTACTACTCGGTAAATTTTCTAATTCCTTTTCATTAATATCACTATTATCATTTTCCTCATTTTCTTTTGGAATATTTTGACTTATCTCATTTTGACTTATATCATTTTCATTAATTTCTTCTTCACCGTCAAACCCGACTAAATTTACATTCTCTTCAACTATATCAACGTGTTTTGCTACGATAATCTTATTATTTACGAGAACCCTATAGCCTACATCTTCATATCCAACTAATATGCCTAAGTCTGCTTTTCTATCCCATTTATTCCTTCGTTTTATTTCCGGGACTCTAACAAACACTCTACTTCCATAAAGTTTCAAATTTTTAATATCTGGCTTTTTACCCATTATAATTTCATACGGAGTCTTTTCCTCAAAAGTATTAGCCAATGTTCTGTTTTTCAAATAAACTGCCGTCTTAACTATTTCTGGCCAAAAACGATTATTTATTTTCGCATCTGACAATAAACATCTTGCCGTTTCCATTACTGACCTATTATATCTTTCCGCAGTTCCATTTAATTCGTGAACATACGGAGGGCACGGTTCTATATAAATTCCTTTTCCTTTAGCAAAATTATACATATCTTTATTTAAAAATTCTCGACCGTTATCACATCTTAATCTTTTAATTTTCTTATCAGTTAGATTTTCTATTAAATTAACATATGTTACAAAGCAATCGTATACTTCACTCTTCTCTTTAATCGGATATGCTTTAGCGGCTTTACTATAATCATCAGTTAAAACTAAAAAATATTTTTCCCCTCTATTACCAACCGTTTTGTGCGGCCCGTTCAAACCGCATGAATAATTTCTCCGATATCTCTAGCTCTATATCTATTATTTCCAAAACTAGTATTTGTCATTTTATTCTGTACGCTAGTACCACATTTCAAAAATTCACTTTCTAGATTTTTCGGAAGACCTTCGATTAAATCATTTCTACTCATTATAACTAAATATTTGAAATTTACATGTCCGAGCATTCTATGAAACTTATCCTTCAAAGTCATTTCTCTATTTACATTTTCAATCGCATAGTTTTGTTTATTTAATAATCTATTATTATTTTTATTATAAATCTTTGAAGTATTTCCAATTGAGACAATTTTTGCCTTTTCCGTGACTTTTCCGTAACTTATTAAATTTCTATCAATTTCTTTAACGAAAAATACATTCTTTAATGTTACATCAGTTTCATTATAATGTGTTACAAATTTAGTTTTAACATCGCCTACACTAGTTGCTTTTATGTAATAACCATATCCCACTTTTACGTTAACAGGATTTTTCAATTTAATTTCATTAATTAAATATCTATTATCATTTACAATATGATCGGAACACCCGCTATCTAGAATCCATTCTAAGTTAGTTTCGCAATAATTCATTTTCTCGCAATTATTTACCTCGCTTACACTTCCTTTAATTTCAGTCGTGAAGGTCGCTGCGTCTTGCCTCTCGTTCTGACGATCTTGTCGATGTTGGCCGCCTCGTTCTCGTTGACCTGCTCCTCTGCCTCGGTAGCTGCCGTAACCTCGGCTGTGGCTGCCGCCGTCTCGCTGCTGCTGCTGTTGTTGTTGGTATCGGCCGCCTCTCGATCCTCTCCAAGAATTTCTCCCATTGCTTTGAGTCGTACACTCAAATTGGAAATGACCTTGCTTTCCACACTTGTAACAATTTCCGTCCTTTTTTTTCTCGACTTTAAACACATTCGAATTTTCATTTTTGTTTCGTGAATTTTGATTTTCTTCCTTTTCCTTAATTTCAATTAACTTAATTTTGTTTATTACGTAATCTACCGTTTGATCCGCTTCTGGTAGTACGTCAATTAAGTCTCCAATATGACTCAACGAACTCGGTAATGTTCTTAACACATAATTTAATTTCTCTTTTTCATTTATTGTAGCACCGGCATTTTTCAATTCAACTATGATATTAATTTTTCAAACTCACTATTGAATTCACTTGTTTCAGTATAGTCTTTTAATTTTAATTTCTCCAATTTGTTTCTCACACAAATTTGTAGTGCGGTTGATTCACGTAAATATATCTTGTCTAATTTCTTAATTATACTATAATTTGTATTTTCATCATTTATTAATTCCATTTGTCTATTTGATAATGCACTATATATATAATTCATTGCTTTTAGATCCATATTGTTCCACGTTTCTTCGTTTTCGTTTGTGCGTCTTTCTCTTTGTGTAGCCTCTTCACATTTATTTAATTTCAAAAATACCTTGACTCGTTTTTTCCACGTGCTGTAGTCTGCTCCATCAAAAATCGGTAGCGTCATCTTGAAATTGTCAGTCATGTCGACTTGTCTATTTTCTAGATCAGTTCCTTTTAACACTTTTATTTCTTTCTCACTTGTGTCCATATCCTTCTTGCGCTCTCTCTCTCTCTAAGTCTCGATTTTACGAGAATCTTAAAACCAACGATAATCTCACACATTTCGACCACCCGCGCAACCACGCTCTGCTACCATATTAAAAAAAAAGGGGTAATGAAACGATGGTGAAGTCGAGTTTTATTTGTGCTCTCTTATAAAGATGTTATATTTACATGACAGACCTTGACGCCGTTCGAGCGCACAGTGAGCCGCTTCGCACGAGAGTCGAAACTTATCAATTCGCTCGCTCGCGACTGTACAGTGACACTCAACCTACTACAGTGATGCTCAATCATACGTTCAATCACACAAGTATGACCAAGCTAAATTTACTTTATTTCCAACAGTTCCTTTGTCTCTGGTGTATAGTGATGTATCCATGTTTCGTCCACGTTTACGTAACGACGCAAAAACTCAACAGGATCACGCTTATAGATCGCCAAACACGCCTTTAAATCAGCTACACGTTCTCTTTTATGGTCGACAGTGAGCAAGCGCGGCACCAATCTTGCGGATAACTTTTTCATACCCAACTGATCACTCAGGATGAAATCACTGAGCTATATGATATGCCTGTGGCCTCAGCAATCTCACGCACTTTTAGTCTCCGATCATTTAACACCATATCGTGGACTTTTTCAATTGCTTCTGGTATGACGACCTCATTTGGACGGCCTGGACGTTCATCATCAATAATGCTCGTACGACCGCGTTTAAATTTAGCTGTACAATATTTAATGGTTGATAACAAAGGTGCAAGGTCCATATAAACTTCGTCTAGCTTCGCTTTGATTTCATTGTTCGTTTTCTTTTTAAAAACAAAAATCGAATCACTGCACGATACTCAAGTTTTTCCATTTTTGTAAAAACACAAAAGCTGTTTGTCTTTCCATGGCTGTCAAACGCAAACTAAACATCGCAGCGAGCTGAAACTTTGAAAACAGTCATGTGAAGGATGGCACTACTAAACGTCGCTATTGATTTCTTTCCTCGACCAACAGATGGCGCAAGGCCGACTATTTATTGATTGACCCTCGTATAAATAAGGCCTATTGAAGTTTCCGAATATATTCTGTCATGCAGTATTTAGATAGCAAACATAGGAAATTGTAAGTGTAAAGGTTGACGAAGTCAAGAGGCGCCGCTCAGTGAAGTTATTCCTAAACAGAAAATCTGAGTCACGGATGTATCATGGGATGAACTTTACACATCGTCCAAGCAAGGAAAATTGTTATGAGAAGTTGCGCCGCAAGAAGTAAGAAATCATTAAAGAAGGATTGTATTTACAATTTAAAGTTTAATGGTCGAGGCAGAAAATGTTGAGCTTTAACCCCTTGCACTATTTTCACGAGTCTGACTCGTGATGAAAATTTTAGGCCAAACTTGAATATCACGAGTCAGGCTTGTTGTTTAATTTCATGTCAAACGTGAATGTCACGAGTATGGCTAGTAATTGATATTTCAGTCCAAACATGAATATCACGAGCCGTACTCGTGTTCTTAATTTCGGGCTAAACAAGAACGTCTGAAGCTAGGCACGGCTTGTTCCGAATTTCAGCGTAGCGCAAGGGGTTAAATCAGTAACAAAATACTTAATCTAAGCAAAATTTCTTAATGGAAGATAAAGCTACGTTTTTGCATGTAAGCAATATATAGAAGACACTATGACTAATATTTAATTATCATCTAAGAATTCATATATGTTCCACAATATAAATCTAACGCTACTGACTAGAAAGAGACAGGGCTTGGCCGCCACCAGTCGCAATCTTTATCTTTCGGTGGACCATGGTTTTTTACCTGAACATTGTCAATACTATAAAACGATGCTCGCAGGGATGGGGTTCGCAAAAAAGTATCACTAGTATCGCAAATATCTCATTACTCCGTATATTTCTAATACTTCGGCGTTCTTTTATCGCGATTTCCACTGTTGCACTGAGTGTGCACCGTGTTCATTATTCTGAATGTAGGCAAGAGAGATAAGTATACACTCAGGGCATACATCTTTTATATCTTTGCATGTTCAAACGTGCACCCAATTTTATTAGTGGAAAACGCTATTGTTAAGGAGGGTGGAGTGCTTCACACTAGTGTCAAAAACCACTTAACGAGACTCGGTCGGCGTAGTTAGCGCGGCCGAGCCACAACGGCGTGCGATTTGCTGCGCGACCACAGGGCACAGGCGCGAGCCTCCGTAGCCTGAGGCAGCAACCCAGCAACGGCAGTGAACGACAGGCTAAGCTCGACAACGGACGCTAGCCTGATACCTTACGCATAACGAAGGCACGACGGCCGTTACGACACAATAGCGACAAAGTACGACGTGATACGGGCTACGAAGCCACTGTGTACCCTAATTAATATTCATTTCTTTGTTATTACTTATCCTACATTATTCATAATTTCTATTACTTATTATTGTCGTGAACCACGATATTCCAGCACGTAGGCCACAGGCTACGAGAAGTAACGAACATCTACGACGAGGCACGAATGACGAGCACCTGCACGAGCCCGCGCTTGCCGCTTCCTGCAGGGCGAACGAGTGAAGACGAAGAGCAGTGAGGTAGCAACCACGCATAGAAGCGGTCCTGTGACGGGCATAACGGGCTCGGCCTTTGTTCGAATCGACGCTGCGCGACGTTACCTAGTACGCATTTATTGTTCAGTCGAATTAACGATTACGATTACGTGTTAAATAAAGATTACGTTTGCGTTGTATTACAGGTTAAAGAAAGATTACGTTTCGATATTTTGATATTAGTATATATCTCTCTCCATTGCGTTCGTGAATCCAGCGGCACGTGGCCGGCACCTGTTAGCAGTATTCTCGAGCAGGAACCTGACACGTCGCATCCAAGGACATTCAGAAAATACATACGTAACGAGCGAATTAAGTGCTTGGTAAGGCACGCCACGACAAAAGAAAAGGGCGTTTACGACATTATATTGATTAATAAACCGACTTTCGATTATACGTATTATACCTATACGTTACGTTGTCTATCTCTCTCACCACGACTCTACAAGCATCGACGCCACGTGGGCCGACGAAGCCGGTCGACCGACGACATCCCGACTACTTAATGCTGTTCGAATCTACTTACCACGAATAAGCAGGGCGTGAGTATTTTCGTATAACAACGAGGACGTCTAACACACGAGTATCCAGTCGAGAACGAGAATAGATCCTTAACACTAGTAAAATCAGCGCTTCGTATTTACAAACGTTTTTAGAATTTTTGATAGTACAATGGACTTTTCTGAAGAGTTACTTGTGCCGCTGTATATGTTGTCAATATAGAAATATATTCATGGCCACGATGTGAAAAGAAAATCGACTGTGTCACATCCGGCGTATTTTACAAACATATAGATGTACTGCTTTACACAATATTTTACGAATATATAAATGTGGGTCCATAAACGGTTCATGTGTTTTATCCATGCATGTAGTAATCTTAGGTGTTGACTCGTCTAGTTTTGTCATAGGACCAACTAAATTTACCATCATAAAACATATGGGTTGCTTGGAAACCACAAGGCTTATATTAAACCTTGTCAGAAATTAGTTCAGAGTTTCTTGTGCGTTCTTGTTCTTTGTAAGACAAAGACAGAATAATAAATCCCACTGCTTCCTGAAAACGAAATTATTACAATATCTCGAGAACTAGTAATGAGAGAGGGATGGGAGTAGTACTACCCCTATTCTAAAACCCAAATTACCCAATTCCGTGAGGTGCCAAACCACTGTGCCGAACCATTTATTGGGTTCAGTGGTTATCCACTTTTAGGGGCTTTATAAATACCTACCTTTCACTTCGTGGAAAGGGGCAAACCTTGAAGAGGTAAGAGGTGTGATGATATAAGATCACCCGCGAGTTTGGTAATGGTGTCGATAGTAAATCGGAGGTTTTAGGAAGAAAGGAGGATTTGAACGAGTGGAAGAAGATGGGGTGGAGCAGGAAGGCCGCTACCCAGGGTAGGGAGCGAACCGACAGCTACTACGAAGACGTAGTTGGTGAGGAGGATGAGAAGTTTAGGAGAGGGATAGGTGGGTTACGGTAAATAAGGTAGTCGTTCATCAGTCTGAGTACGGAGTTGGTTTAATCCTCTAAACCGACTGATTTTCAGTCGCGTCTGAGCGCTTTATATTTACGGCAGGAGTTCATAAGGATACGAGAAACAGGTGGCCATCTCGCGGCAGACTCGTAGTACTAGGGGATACATAGGTAGGCAGAGAGGAGCTCGGAGTGGGTTGAGTATGTGGAAAATCGATCGCATTATATAGGTATACGAGTGGGTTATGTCGAGTGACATTTGACGTGTATATCGGTGAATCTGCAGGTGTGCATCTGTTGGTGTTGTGAGTCTGTAGTGAAGCGTATATCGATCGCGTTACATGGGCAGACGGGTGTGTATGTCAAGTGATGTTGGGAGTGTATCTATATGAATCGAGAACGGGTGTAAAAGGGAACCGGTGGTGAGTTTTTATGGCGTAGCCTTGGCGTACAACACCTTCATCAGCGGAGATGCTCTAGCGCCCCTGCTTCACTCATAAAACACTTTTACTCCCTTATGATTATGCACGCCCCGTGCACTTGAATACTCCTGGGGTATTATAATAATGAATATTAAAATAAAGATTAAGTAATACCCTTAAGGATAACTTCTTGCCCCCTTAAGCATGGCTTTTATAAAGTAATATACCACGTATAAGAATAAATGTGAGGACCACCACGAATGAGAGTACCCCTGCAAGAAATGTTGTTACAGGACTACTCGATACCCCTTGCACTACCGTGAAATTCGGAACAAGCCGTGCTTAACTTATGCACCCGAATGGTCGCGAAAAGAGCCGAAGCGGCGGAGCCTGAGTGTCGGAACTATACGATATCTTACGAAAAATACAAGTTAAAAATTAATAACTCTGCATGGTATAGTACTTTATAAAACATTCCGGTACATGTAAAGCTACCTTACATTTTGAAAATTCCCAAGTCGTTTCGCTTCGTTTTTTGTATTTGTAATAGACTTTACACATTCAAGTTGGGTGTTGCTTTCTAGGCGTTCCATCCATATGTTTCGCGAAATGAGCCCAATATTGTGCTTGGAATCGCAATGGTGTTGCATTTTCTGCGGATTTCACACGTCTTGTATAGTCAGGTAGCAGTACATATTTTAAAATTCCCTCAGCTATATCTATTCTATAATTCACGTATGATTGTCTTCCTGAATCTTGTAATTTTTTTTTTGATAATGTACGTATTAAATAGAGCCATGTCAGACATGTCAAAAAATAGTTTTTTATGACCCTTGAGGTATTTCATCATAATAGGAAAACATGCCAGCATTTGGTCATTGAGGTCAATTCTACCCATTCCATTGTTGTACTCAATCACGCAGTTGGGCTTCAATTTTGTCCTATCTTGTTTGTGTCTTACTTCGGTCAATTCCACAGATGCATGTTTAGTTGTCAACATGTAGACATCGCGTTTATCCTTCCATCTTAAAGCTAACAATCCATTGCACGTTCTGTGTACATATTCTCCGGGTTTTAACTTGTTGATTGGAAGATCCTTTGGCATATTTTTCCTGTTTTTTCGTACGGTGCCGATAACATTTGTCTTTTGTTTGTGCAATCTTAGAAAGAGAGCGGGCGAGGAATACCAATTGTCAACGCACAATGTGTATCCTTTATTTACTACCGATTCTGCCAATTCCATTACAACATTTTCTGATGCACTATTAATTATATCAGTTTTATCTTGGCCAGTGTATATTTTAAACTTGCTGCAGAATAAATTGTTTGAATTTTAAGCGGCCTTTAAATTGCATTAATGATTCATCAATGCTAATGTTTTTATCTAGTGTGTAAATCTTATTAAATTTTTCGTTCCAGTAACTAATGATTGGTCTTATCTTATAAAGACGGTCGTTCTTGCAATGCGTTACATTATTCGAGAAATGCAAACATCGTGATATCTGCATAAATCTTTTGAACGGCATTACTTTCCCAAATATAGGTGTTTCTACCATTTCTCGTTTCGACCAATACATTTGTATATTCGGTTTTTTGACTTGACTCATCAAAATACAGAGCGCATAATAAGCCATCATTTCATTCTGGGTAACTGGAAACCAACCATCATCCCGTTTTTTTCTTCTCTCATCGTTCATAATTTGTTGCGCGTAAAGATTTGTTTGGGTAACTAATAAGTCCCACAAATTTTCGTCGAATACAACAAAAAATAAATCTAATAATTCGTGATTTGCGCCTAACTGATTTAAAACATAGTCTTTTACACCAGGAGACTCGGAATACTTCCAAATTATTGGTCTGTTATCAGTTTCCTTCCAATCCCATTCAACATTCACATCATGTCTGGTATTTTCTTCTTCACTACTGTCATCTATAATTGAACTTCTTGCGCGTTTCATCACTGGCATAATGACACTGCTGTCACTAGAATTTTCATCACTGCTTATAACTCTTTCAATATCTATCGATTGACTGCTTGAAACATTGGAAGCCTTTCCACTACTCTTACTTCCACGCGAACTTTTTTATACATGCTGGAGGGTCTGACAAAATAAAAAATGATCAAGAATATTACTTTTTGTGAAGAAGACTGTACAAAACGTGTGCACCTCGTGTGATGGAATAGTAAGAACTGAAGAACGACTGAAGCTTTCTTGGTCTCGCCGAATGCATATGTTTACTTTGTTTTCAAATGCTATCTGGACTACAACAATGTATCCTAAATAGCACGTAAACTGCATTAGGACACAAGATATAAAATACCCATTCATATAAAGAAGAGAAAAGAAGAGATAAGAGCCCATTCAGACGTTCTTGTTAAGCCCGAGATTAAGACCACGAGTACGGCTCGTGATATTCATGTTTAGCCCGAAATATCAACTCATATTGAGCAACTCGCGTAAACTTGACGAAAGAGATAGTGGTCGGAAATCTATTGATGATAGTTGTAGTTTCTAGTGTGTCACGGGCCTGACTGCCAGTTATCTCTTTCTGCGATTCGTTTTATAGGTTAGTATGGACAACCATATTGTATATTATAGAATGGAGGGGAGAAAAACAGGTGTACAGCTTCCTGCCCGACCCTCTGCGAGAATCGTATTTGTCACATTGTAAACAGACTGTTCAGATGAATATTTAAATTATGTATGTTCGTTTTGACAATACAGCTTGATTCCAAAATGCAAGAGTGCAAGGCGTCATATTCACTACCTTGTAGACAGGCTGTGTAGGTATATACATACATTAAAATTAGGAATACTCAGTCTGACAATACAGACTGCTACCGAAAATGAAGGAGTTCGAGAGCTTGTATTTACTGTTATGTTAACGATTTTACGCTACTGTAGACAGAAAGTGCAGGTGTAAACATAAATTAAAATTAGGGATGCTCGTTCTGATAATACAGGTTGCTTTAGAAAATGTAGAAGTTGGAGAGTTCGTATTTACCGTCTGGTGAACAGACGTATTTAAACATTGAAATGATGAATGCTCGCCCCACAACTTATTACAGAAAACGTTGCAATGCAAAGTCTCATATTTAGAGGGTATTCAAAATGGATACAACAGAATTGTGTAATGCACAATACGATACGAAGGTATCTTTATGAATAGACACCAATGACACGATGACCGCAGACCTTGAATATACCAGGTCACATCGAAGGCTTCAACTTTTACCATCCTTAAAAGGACTTTCGCTACCGTTATTAGATTATACAGTGTATAGGTCGAAAAGTCAAAACGTATTTATAGCTAGAGAAGAGGAGGCTATGGTCAAAATATAAAAGCGAACGGGATAAAAAATTTCGTCTAATTCCGTGTTGAAACGCAACAGTGCAACCACAGTTTTGTTTTTGCTCTTGTATTTTTCAATTCATCTCCCTTTTTAAAAATATTTTTCCTCGTCGTTCACTTTTAGAAGTGGTACGTGCAGCGGCTCATACTTTTATTCTACATGATCGACGATTGGTGCGACGGTATACTGTACGGTGGTTCGTGAATATCGCGAACTTTACGTTCGATCGGTTGACCACAGAGTTCACTAGAGTGCCTCGCGAAGGTGGTGTTGAAGGTATTACTGTAACCTTTACCAGGGGTGTTTTCTCCGGATCGGAGTTTGCACAACGGTTCGTTGTGCAGCATCTAGCGAGCCATAGAGGGCTGCTTCACCCGCCACTGCGAGACCTCATAATGAAAGTCGAAAATTGTTATGATAAGTAGTGAATACGTTTTGAATTGTACCGTAAACATTAACCATGTTGTGAATTGTATATTATGTTTTGAAACGTATATTATTGAATAACACGTTTAGAAACAATATTTCTAATAGAAAATAATTTTCGTTACAGCACGACGTAATTTATTAGCATCAAGCGACACCAGTGACACCGACACAACAGGGGATGAAATGGATGTCGATGAAGCAGCGTCGTCCCGCACTATCGGTACCGACTGCATCGACGATGACAATGATAATGCAGTCGGAGTCGACGATGCCTACATGGGTGACAACGACGACGATGATGATGATGACGACGTGCCCGTAGTCGCCGGTAAAAGTATCGACGACGACGACGACGACGACGACACGAAGGCTGCTGAGTTGATGGAAGAGCATATAATTCAGCAGCCTTTCATCGACGAGGCGTCCACGGGTTTTCAGGACAACGACGCCGACGATGCTTCAAACAATGGTAAGTAAGAAAATGTTTTTTTACTTATATATATATATATATATATATATAATTATATATATATATTATATAATTTAATTTAATATACATATATACAATAACATTATTTTATATAATAAATTCAGAGTTACTCGTATGGCAACAGCCAAACGGATGGCTTATCGATCGCGAGGGGTCCGGAATATCGGACAGCCCCGAGTCACTACCACCTCATGAAAGGGGCATTTTTATACCTAATGATGTTGTTATGCCGGTACCGGGTAATTGGATTATTCGGTATTCGGTATAATATCAAAAAGTTATTATTTATATTTTAACTTTCCGTTGTCTATCTAAAACTCAATAAAGGAATGTACAATAATTCGTTTGTTTCGAGTATTTGACGAGGAACCAACCGTTCTCTGTTGAGTCTAATTTAATTCTGATTTTAGTAAAGCAGTTGCTAACTGCGTTTGCGAAAATCTCTTAGTTGGCAGCTTTTGCTTTAGCCTATCGTAGATCGCTTAGCGAGTCGCCTCATGCTGCGTCGGCATCTACCTCGCATCCTGTTTTGTACGAATTCTATCTTTTAGAATTCTATATCTAGCTGTGTCAGCTAAGGAATATTCCTGAGAATACGTGAAGTAGAATATTCCGCGACACAACATCCCTCCCCCCTTAAAAGGAAAAATTTTTCCAAAAATTTTTTCTTTAGTTGGTTTCCCGTATTTTTAGAATTTTATACGATTTTACAGTTCGATATTTGTTATGTAATGGTACATAAAATGTTTCATTTTCGTTTGTTAATGTCGTTCGGGCCGAGCGAGTCGTGCGCGGTTGAGGGGACGATTGCATATCCTGGCCAGCTCGGTTCGCAGTCGTTCCACTGGCTGTCGTCGTCCGAGTGGCTCGGGGTTGATGTTTACCTCGGCGGCTGCCGGGGTTGTTGCCTCGCTCGTTCTCGTTGGTGTTCTGTTTCTTTGGTACCTGTAACATTTAAACAGAACGTAGCTAACCAAGGCTATCGGTGCTATAGCATCCAGGGAGTAGAAGCTCAGGTTGTGGATGTGTTGCATCCCGTCTCCTGCGGTATTGAGGGTTTCCATGATGTGGTCGGCTCGAGCTCCGAGCTTCCGAAGCTCTTCGGGGTCTCGCAGCAGACTCTGTAGTAGGATGGTCCTCTCAGTCTGCGTCGGGGGCGCCTGAGCTTCGATCTCCGTTAATGTCAAATTAAACGACGGAAGGTAGTTTTCCCGTATGATCTGCGACGTTCGCCCGATGATTCTGATACTGAAATCTCGGGCGGTTACTACACATACGCCTACCAAAGCCAGTATTCCCGAATTCTTTAGTATTTTGTGCTGAGTGGGATTTTTTCCACAATTTATTCCTACGGGTTCTGGGGTGGGCGCGACGTATAGCCATCGTCCCTGCTGTTGCATTGGGACGATTAGGGGATCGGTGATTTTGATAACCCTTTTTGCGCATTTTTCGCCGTTATCGGTGTCCATTTTCGCATAGATTAGGATTTCGCAGGGTGCGTCGTTTGTAACCGGAATAGTAGGGTGTATTGGTGGGCAAATGTATGATTTGTCCAGTACCTTGCAATTTTTTACGTCATCGGTTGTTATCCTTAGGTATTTACGATGCTCGATATCTATGACTATGTGATTCTCAGTCGTGTCCACGTAGCCGTACCCGCCGTTGCTTGCTTGCGTGTGTATAGGGTATACTGTACTGTTGCTGCCTAATCAGCGGTATGTCGAGTACTAGTATAATTGCGTCATCTTCGCTGTAGGCCTTTAGGTCAGCCAGGCGCATAAGTGCTGACGTTTGTCGATGCTCTACAGCGACAGGGACTGGATTGTTTACGTGTACCTTCTTCCTCTTTCTAAAGCTTAACCAGTGTAATATTATTTTTTATTATTATTTTTTTTTTTATAAATGTAGACATCGTTTTGAAATATGCAAATATTTTGGCATATTTCACTGTCATTTGCGGAAATCGAATTACCAATTAACATGTGTATGTCAACCGATTAGAGTGTGCACATTGACTTATTTTTTCCAAAATGATGTATGCTCTTGGAGGCTTTATTTCTTCAATTTACACTCTACACTGAACTATCCTGTGTCAGTATTAATCCGAGGGTCGATCAATAAATAGTCAGCTTGGTAAAGAAAATCGCGTTTTTTGGGACAAAAATCTTTTTATTTCTCAACATAACCTCTTTTTAGCTGGATACACTTATTCCAACGATTTTCCAATTTATTGATGACCTCCGAATAATACGATTTCGGAAGGTCCTCAAAAGAGATCTCTGTTTCGGCGATAAGGTCATCTCTGGAATCAAATCTCTTTCCGCCAAGCTATTTTTTCATGTTTGAAAACAGAAAGTAGTCGGAGAGGGCCAAATCTGGAGAATACGGTGGATGCGAAAGCAATTCGTACTTAAATTCATGAATTTTGGCCATCAGCTACACGTTCTCTTTTATGGTCGACAGTGAGCAAACGCGGCACCCATCTTGTGGATAACTTTTTCATATCCAACTCATCACTCAAGATTAAAATCACTGAGCCATATGATATGCCTGTGACCTCAGCAATCTCACGCACTTTTAGTCTCCGATCATTTAACACCATATCGTAGACTTTTTCAATTGTTTCTGGTATGACGACCTCATTTGGACGACCTGGACGTTCATTGTCAACAATGCTCGTACGACTGCGTTTAAATTCAGCTGTCGAATATTTAATGGTTGAAAACGAAGGTGCAAGGTCCATATAAATTTCGTCCTGCTCCGCTTTGATTTCATTGTTCGTTTTCTTTTTTAAAAACAAAAATCGAATCACTGCACGATACTCAATTTTTTCCATTTTTGTGAAAACACAAACGTTGTTTGTCTTTCGACGCTGTCAAACGCAAACTAAACATCGCAGCGAGCTGAAACTTTGACAACAGTCATGTGAAGGATGGCACTACTAAACGTCGCTATTGATTTCTTTCCTCGACCAACAGATGACGCAAGGCCGACTATCTATTGATCGACGCTCATATGATATACATTTTTCGAGGTGGTTTGCTGGCATGGCCCTCTCTGGATTGCATAATGAAAGTGCAGTTTCTTTTCAATTGTTTCGTTCTATATGTATATTTATCTCTGAATGACGTTCTTTTTCCTGTTGAAAAAATTAGCTCTCTTAAGACCTCTTCTACTTTATTGGAGCTCCCTTCCCTGTGTCCTGAGGGGCTCCTTCCTACATTTACTTTCTTGTTAATATTCAGTTTTAACTAGCTATAAGTATTCGAATCTCTGAATTCCTGAGCTAGTAGTGCTCGATTAAGAGCTTCAGGCGGTTTGCGTGCACTGCCTGGATTTTACGTCCCTTCCGGACTACGTAATTGACGGGGGGCCTCTTCTCTACTATTTCGTGAGGTCCCATCCACTTTGGGGTCAGCTTGGCCGACTGCCCCCTACGCACCGTCTCGTCACGGAGGAGTACGCGTTCGCAGACGCGGTATTCTTGCACCTGTGCGCCGTGGTCATACGTCGTAGGCATAGGTGCTGTGGGGCTCCTGTTTCACCGCGGTTGGCAACTCAGCCTCGCGTCCGTACACCAACACATGGGATCTCAGTCCGGTCCCCGTATGTGGAGTGGTATTATACGTAAACATTGCGTACGGCAGCCACTCGTCGCAATTTCCCTGATCCTTGCTTATGAAATTTTTCAGATATTCTGCGAGGGTGCGATGCGACCTCTCTAATGCGCCGTTAGATTCGGGATGATAGGCCGTTGTTTGTATCTTTTTAATTCGCAGCAGTCGACCCATTTCTTTAAAGGTCGAGCTGAGGAAGTTCGTACCCAGATCCGATAATATTATTTCCGGCGTTCCGTGTCGGCAAATTAATTCTTCGACTAGTGCTCTTGCGACTGTCGATGATTCCGGATTCGGCAGTGGTATCGCCGCACTGTACTTCGTAAGTGCGTCCTGGATAGTAAGTATTTTTTTTTCAGATGCGCTTTCAGGTAGCGGTCCTACGATATCGACCGCTACTTTCTCAAATGACCTTGATGGAGTGTCTGTTACCACCATCGGCACTCGTTCCCTGTTCCTGATTTTGTTCTTTTGACAGGATTCGCAGAACGATATATACTCTTCAAGTCCCTTCTTAGACCAGGCCAGTCTTACTTGGTCCGGATCCGATGTAACGTACGCCAGATACCCTGATACCCTCCTATAGGGGTGTCGTGATATTCTCTTATTATTTTCAGGCGGTCATCGATAGAGGGAATGGCTACGCCACTGCGGCAGTCGCTATACTTTTTTGTAGCACTGTCCTCGTTCGCGCTGCTAGAAGTTTGCGGGTCACGGGCCGCGCCCCGCCGTGCCTCGCTTTCTCAGCAGGCCTTTGCGGTGCTCTGTCCGCAGTTTCGTCACTCGGTATGCCCACCGGTAGCTCCGCCGTTGCTTCGCTCCCTGTCTCGAGCGGCCTTGCAATGTTTGCTTTTGGCGGCCTTCCGCGCCTCGCGGGTCCGCCATGCTCTGCTGGGCTCGCTCTGTCTTTGTCAGCGATGCTCGCAATCTTACCAGTGCTTTTCTCTGTCAGCGTGCGTGGTCTGCCCCTTCCGCGACCGCACGGCTTCGCGACAGGGCTGTAGGGTTCAGTAGAGCGACCTGCATGCACGCTGCAGATCTCTCTATCCTTCTCTGTTGCATGGGCAGGCGCTGCTTCTCGCTCTGCCTCGTTGCTGGGCTGGCTCGGGGTATTCTTGGCTCTCCGCTTTGTGCGGCTGTCCGTACCCGGGCTCTTGCTGTCCTTTTCTGTCGCATGGGCGAGCTTATCCTCTCGCTCCGACGAGCTACCATAGCTATATGGGGTATCTTCGGACCTCTGCTTTGTGTGGTCGTTCGCTTTGCCTACTTGCCCCGTCGTGTTATCCTCTTCCGACCTACGGGCTGAGTTCTTTGCTCTCGCTTGGGCCCTCGTAGTAAGGAATATAAGGCTTAGCGCATCTGCATTTATATTACGCTTTCCTGCCTTATATTCGACGTTAAACTCATGTTCCGCTAATTTTTATTTTCCAACGCATTAGTCTCGAACCTGGGTCCTTTACTCCGAATAGCCAGGTGAGCCATAAATATCATATATGGCCGGAATTAAGCGAGAGACCAAATTATCGCGAGTAGCTCTTGCTCCGTGTGTTACTATGTCGTCGAGGTACCATAGCATTTGACGCTCTGTAGTCCTGCTGACGCGAAGTTCATTAGCCGCTGGAAAGTCAGTGGCGCGTTCTTCAATCCGAATGGCATGCGATTATCTTTAAAATGACCCCGCGGAGTGGAAAATGCCGTTTTTCCATGTAATATCGGGTTCGTCCCAACATGCCCAATATTTCGGTTATATTGGGCAGTGGGCACGAGTCTCCGATGGTGGCTTCGTTCAACTCCCAAAAGTCTACCACTACGCGCATTACTCACTCCGGCGGCATCGGGTTTCTTAGCCACGACCAACAGCGGCGCGTACCACTGACTCCTGCTGGGCTGGAATAATCCTTCCGCTAGCATTTCGTCTGTCGGCATCTCCACTTCTCTTTCTCATGGGCTTCTCGCTTCGACGAGTTATAGCGGTTGCCTTGGGTATCTTCGACTCTCCGCTTTGTGCGGCTGTTCGTATACCCGATTGCGCCATCTTTCTCTTTCTTATGGGACTTTCTTTCCTGTCCCACTTGGATTCGTGGGGTCGCGTATATGCGACTCAGAGCGTCTGCATCAATATTTACTTTTCCGGTTTTCTGCATTTTACCGGACCCATGCCCCGATTGTACGATTTTCCCAGGCAACGGTTGCGATCCTAGGTCCTTCGATCCGCCCTTAAAGGGTGCGCGATGCTGCACCTCGTGCGTGCGCTGTCGCTTGTTCCCTCGTAGATGGAATACACCCTTGTATTCGCACATTATTCCTGCGTGAGCTGCTTGCTTTTCATTGCTGGGGGGCACCAAGTCGGGCTTCCGTTGTTGCTGCGCAAAGCGTTTGACCTTCTTCCTCGTGCTCTCTGAGCTTACGCGCAGTATCTTGACCTGTCAGCTACGTACGGCCTTCGCTATCTCCGACGGCTCGAGTGTCGCCGTCGGCTGTTGCACTTCCCCGTCGCGTTTAGAAACATCCAAACTCATTCTATAGGTTTTTGACGGTGTGACACGGAATCTCGCTACTTTGCCTCGGCTGATTCCGCTCCTTATAGGTAGTCCGACAAATTTATTCTCCTTGGCGGTATCCATGTTAGGCCCGTTTCCGGAAGGAAGATTTATCTTTGTAAGCAGGCCTATGTATCAGGAGTACAAATTGAAAATGCGGGATTTTTTTCTATTTTTGAACGTTTATTCTGAAAAAATGGTAACAAATGAATTATTCAAAGTATTGTCCATCGCTAGCCACAACTTTTTCCCATCTTTCTGGCAATTTACGGATACCGTCGCGAAAAAATTCGGCCGGCTTGGCTGCTATCCAGTCATCGACCCATTTTTGGGCTTCTTCGTAAGAATGGAAGCGCTGGTCAGCTAGGCCATGTGTCATCGATCGGAAAAGGTGGTAATCGGAAGGAGCAATATCTGGGCTATACGGCAGGTGGGGTAAGACTTCCCATTTCAGCGTTTGTAGGTATGTTTTGACCGGCGCTGCAACATGTGGCCGAGCGTTGTCATGTTGCAAAATTACTTTGTCGTGTCTTTGCTCGTATTGTGGCCGTTTTTCTTTGAGTGCGCGGCTCAAACGCATCAATTGAGTTCGGTATAGTGCTCCTGTGATGGTTTCGTTCGATTTCAATAGCTCATAATACACCACACCCAGCTGGTCCCACCAAATACAGAGCATGAGCTTGGCGCCGTGAATATTTGGTTTGGCCGTCGATGATGATGCATGGCCGGGGTAACCATATGATTTTTTGCGCTTCGGGTTATCGTAATGGATCCACTTTTCATCACCAGTGACAATGCGATGCAAAAAACCCTTCCGTTTTTGCCGTTCGAGCAGCAGTTCGCATGCAAAAAAACGGCGCTCGACGTCTCTCGGCTTCAGCTCATACGGCACCCAATGTCCTTGCTTTTGGATCATTCCGAGGGCTTTTATACGATGGGAAATGGCTTGTTGTGTCACTCCCAATGAATCTGCGAGCTCTTGTTGAGTTTGACACGAGTCTTCATTGAGTATTGCCTCCAATTCAGCATTCTCAAACTTTTTCACTTGGCCCGGCCGCTCTTTGTCCTCAACGTCAAAATCACCACTTCTAAACCGCACAAACCATCTCTCGCACGTTGAAACCGATGGAACATGACTCGGATAAGCCTCGGAGACCAATCGATGTGCTTCAGCAGCACTTTTCTTCAAATTAAAGAAGTAAATTAAAACTTCCCGCAAATGCTGTTTTGTTGGCACGAAACTCGACATATTGAGAGCTCAAAAAAACTATGAATTTGACACTGCGACAAATTGACACATACTGAAAATTAAAGCTATAAGACGTAGCTTTGACATGAACATAGTCACAGTACTGCCTGATGCGTATAGCGTTAGTAACGCCATCTGTTATCAAACCCGCATTTTCAATTTGTACCCCTGATATTTGCACGTGGCGGCAGTTCTACTGCGTGTTGACGAATATATTTTCGTCGCGCCGTCGCGTAGCGACAGGCAGTGCCCATACAACTGGAGCATCTCGCCATGCAGGATGTCCGCTTTATGCTGCTATAATAAAGTCAATGCCAAGTAGTCCGTTGACCTTCAACGGCACATTGTTCGGAACGATGTAGAACCAATGCTCTACATTTAAAGTCGGTAGCTCTAGCACAATTTTAGCTATCCGGAGGGGGGTGAATTTTTCGCCTGCCATCCCCTGCAGTTCTACGGTGCAGTCGTTCATCATGGTCTCTGGTTTAAGACAGCCTTCCTTGATTATGCTGCACTGCGCTCCGGTGTCCGTCTAGAGGGTGAGTACCCCGGTCGTGGCCAACGGTGCATCGATATCGAAGTCGCTGGCGGTGGCACTCGACGCCGGCAGCGTTACTTGAAGGAGCTGCAGCGTTGTTTTCTTCTGCTTGCACGCAGGTCTCTGCTGAACAGTTAGCGTGTTCAGCCTCAGTGCGCCCAGCGTGTTAACGCCTGCAGTGGCTGGATCTGGCCCCGCGGTTACCGTATTTCTTGCATATTTGTAGCCTGAATTTCTTGGCTGTCGAGGCGGCTGCGTCGGCTCGCTTTTATTCTGCGACAGTCTTTTCCGGCAGTCCTTCCACATGTGGCCTTTCTTCTGGCAGTAATCGCAGGTTATTTCCACATTGTGGATTGATTTGCTTTCACTGACAAGGAAAGGTACTTTGGTGTCCCCCTTCGATTTTAATGCAACTCACGTATGTTGTAGAGCATCGAAAACTAAAAGACACGTATTTTTTTTTATCGGCGGAAAAACATTTTTAAGGGGTGAAATCGCCCTTCAAAAATAGCATGTCGAGGGGTGATTTTGCAGTTTCACCCAGAAGGCGTCAACCGATTTTAATAAAACAAAAACCAAAATACTCCTCATTGAAGACAATAAAAATTCCACGTGGAGTTGAAGAAAAAAATTCATTTTAGGGGTGAAACTGCATAATCACCCCTATTTTTGAAGGGCGATTTCACCCCTTAAAAATGTTTTTCCGCCGATAAGAAAAAATACGTGTCTTTTAGTTTTCGATGCTCTACAACATACGTGAGTTGCATTAAAATCGGAGGGGGACACCAAAGTACCTTTCCTTGTGAGTACTGGTAGGCTTACTCGTCCCGTATCCCGGATGCAGTCTCGAGCTATGTGTCCAGCTTTTCCGCAGATGAAACAATTTTCTCCCTGCCGGGATGGTGCTCCTAGGGACCTTCTGGGGTGGCTTAGTCCTCCACCTACCCTTCCCTTTGGCTGCACCATGTTGGTTATCTCTATGGCCCCTGCCACAGAGTCATGCAGCGATTGGTAATTTCTTGCACGCACCAGCACGTGCACCTGGCCGTGCAGGCCGTTTTCGAAGTTGGCCTGTGCGCTTCGTCGGGTGACACTCTCGACGGTGATCTTCTGATCCTCTGTTTTCAACGGTTCGCAGAGTATTTTGACGATGTCTACCGTAATTCTCTCCGTTCTCGCCGCGTAGGCGGCGATATCCTCGTTCTGTCCCTGCCGGAGGGAGCTGACCTCCATTTGCAATGCGGCCAGGGACTTCCGTTGTCCGCACAACGCTTCCAACTCGCTCCTGAGTTGCGCCATGGTATTGATGGTTTTGTGTTGCAGTTGTCTTGCTGCCGCACCTTTTAATTTGCTCATGACAATTAATTCAAGGAGGGTGTCATGCTCCTCTTCGGCTACCCTGCGAAAAATCGTCTCGCAGGACTTTAAAAAGAGCGGCAATGCCTTTGCGTCTTTGCCGTCGAACGTTTTCGCCATTTTTATTCCGAGGCTGAGGCTGAGCATATTTGAGGGCCTCTGCGTCTCCTCGAACCGCGTGCGTCTCGGGGACTGTAGGGGGTTGGATGGTCTTTTATCCCTGCTCCTCTTAACCGTCGCTGGAGCTCTGCTATTCGCTTTCTTATGGAGCGGATGAGCTCGTATTCGTCCGCACCTACCTCGTTTAATGTACCCGCCAAGTTTCATCTTGCAGATGGCGTTTCAGCCCCCCGGAGTTCGCGATCGAGTTCGCGTTGACCTCGCTCATGCTCGTGCTGCAGCCTTTCGAAATTAAACAACGAGCCTGACTCGTGATATTCAAGTTTGGCCTGAAATTTTCATCACGAGTCAGACTCGTGAAAATAGTGCAAAGGGTTCGTCTACCACGGCAGGATGTATATGTAATAACAATGATCGAGGGTCTATGTAACCGAATATTAGAGTGAGATTTGGATATAATTCTCAGCGAGAATAACAAGATAAGAGAGAAAATTCGGTGCGAATATTCTTACCCCCGCCATGGAATCCGTTAGCGCAACAAATGCATCTTCGCTAATAATGAATCTAAAAGAATTAGTCTTCACCGAACCTTCGAGCCATCAACTCGATGCTCTAGACACAAACCCATACGCTATACACAAAGCCTTTGTAAAACCTCGTGAACTGTCAACCGTGACTCTCAGTAAATAATTATATGTACTACAATTATTCATGGGAAAAACTTAACAATTAATTCAGACTATAATCGCGTATCATGAGTGACTCAATCTAGATCTTTCAACTTAAAACCTTTAATCCTCTACTTCAACAAACAACGGGGGTTGAGCCTTGACATTCGGTTTCATAAAGAAAATAATCGAAAGGTTAATTCCTGTTCCGGGAAAAATGAACGAACCAAACAAGTTGATTGGTGCAGAGCCTCTGGGGGAATACATGCACGGCCAATAAGTGTGACGTTTTCGTGCGGAACTAAAACCGGACTCATTGGCAGACAGTAGATCTTTATTTTTCAGTTTTAAATATTCAATCCATAACGTTGGGAAACATTGCACGTGGTGAGACGGTTCGTTTAGTGCAGAACCCCGGTGGGAACATTGCACGACTTCTATTTTCGGCATTTGTGCGGTACTTGACGAAATTACAGCACACTGACAGCTCTGTATATTACAAACTGGTTGGCTCGATGTCCGCTCTACTCTACCCATTTATTCAAACTGACTTCTTACTATAATAGAACTGATAGCTAGACGGCGCGGTGGTCGGAAGTTCAGTATTCGTCGATTCAACATGATCGTGAACCAAAAGGTGAATTCAGTAAATGCTCTAAAGAACACTCTCACGCGGGAACACATTATAGCAGGGTTCGAGACCCTCTTTGATCAATTTCCGAGTGTCTACCTCATCGGGGCTACAATCGCACCACTGCACAGGTAGCCCGACGAAACGTTGCTACGCAAACAAAAGTACAAGAGGCTGCTTCGGTTTAATCACCATCAACACCCCGCTTAATCAGCAACGCACTCCTCAAAGGACCCAGGGTCAACATCGTTCGTGAGGTTTCTTCAGAGCCCGCCTCTCCGGATCTCCCCATTCCTGTGTCAACTACCAAAGGATCACCATCCAAGGCAACGCACAGTGGGGCCGATTCCCGAAAAGCTGGTCAAAAGTCGAAAAATGAAGTTTCGTTTTATAGGATTTAGAGTACATAGGTGGATAGAGTAATGTTTAAAGAATATAATGAAACATTTTATAAGGGCTAGTGAAGTATACCTGGCAAGTATAAGCCAGTACAAAAGAGACCTTCGCGCAAGTAATAACTCGATCGTTCGAGCTCATATTCAAGCGTCATATTAAAAAATTCGTAGAAAATCGTAAAATTGGTGTTTCTTAATTTTGCAAAATAGAGGTTTCAGGTTGAAGAAAGTAGTTTATTATCATATGCGTCGAAAATTATAACAGATACATATAAATTAATAGCTAAACAATGTCTAAAGTAGAAAAAAATGAAAAATTATGTGCAATCATTTTAGAAAAACAGGGAAAAAGTTAAAAGTTCCGCGGTGTTCCGCAACGAAACAAGTTTTAAATTAAAGTTTGTACTGTTATGTAACAAAATTAGTAAAAATCAGCTGCAACTTTGTTTTTAGTGCACATATGAATATAAAAAATTACAAATTCACATTAACCACTTGTTGCACGTTTTTTTCAAATGAATATAATTTTGTGAAACTTGTTACTCGGGGGTTTTGGGGGTCGCTGAATACGAATCCGGTGTCAAAAAAACAAAATTCGACTGATGGTGAAGACTAATTTTTATGTTAATATTAGAACAATATTGTTGTTAATATAAATTTATTTTTTAAATTTGGCTTTGTACTGTATTTCTCAAATAAATATGTTAGTATTTGAAAAATCGTGTTCCTTATTACACTTTCTTATATATTTGAGTTATACAGGGTGCGCCATCTCAATCTGGTCGATGGAAGTATTGAATAACTTAGAGAATTTTCAACAGATTTCACAAAGTCGTATTTTTTTATTAAATTTGATTCATTACAATTTATTTTGATTAGTTTCCAAAAACCACATCGATCAAATGTCCGCCTTTATTACTGAGACAAAAATGAGCTCTTTTTTCGGCATTTTCCATTGTATTTGCCAGCGTCTCGGGCGATATCGCTGCGATTTCGGCTCGAATGTTGTTTTTTAGCTCCTCTATGGTCTTCGGCTTGTTGGCATAGACTTTACTTTTCAAAAATCCCCACAAGAAGAAGTCCGGTGCAGTCAAATCCGGCGATCTTGGTGGCCAGTCAATATCACCTTTCTTTGATATCACACGTCCTGGGAACTTCCGACGCAAATAGTCCATTGTTGAGCGCGCAGTGTGACATGTCGCACCATCTTGTTGGAACCAAAATTCCTTAAGACCTTTTTCACGCATTTGTGGTAAAACAAAGTGTGCCAACATCCACCGATATCGATCCCCATTGACAGTTTCACCAGCTCTAAAGAAAAATGGTCCAATGGTGGTTTTTGAGCAAACACTGGTCCAAACTGTCACTTTCTCATCGTGCAATGGGGTTTCGTGAATAATATGAGGATTATCGGTGCCCCACATGCGACAGTTTTGTTTGTTGACAGCGCTAGAGAGGGTGAAATGAGCCTCGTCGGTCATCAGAATTCGCTCCCAAAAATCCGACTCAGCTTCCTCCATTCGACTAACGTTATTAGCGTAAGCCAAGCGTCGCGGCTTGTCAGTTTCCAATAATCTTTGAGTCAACTGCACTTTGTACGGAAACATGTGAAGATCTTGCTTTAAAATCTTTCTCAAAGTGGTTCCTCTGATGTTTAATTGCTGAGACCGGCGGCGGTATGAGACATTTGGATTTTCTGCAACACTCTGTCGAACAGCTTCGATATTTTCATTTGAACGACCTGGACGCGGTCGAGCTTGATGTTGGAGATTCGCTACAGACCCGTGCTCCATGAAATTTGAAGCTAAATGACGGATAGTGTCGCCTTTGGGCGCAGAACGTCCGCGATATTTTTTACGAGACGCACGCTGAGTTGACACAACTGAACGATTATTTTCAATGTAAAGCGAAACTATTTCGGCGCGTTCTTTCGGCGTATAGCGATACATGGTTGAAATTGTACTGAAATAACCTATACGAAACGCGTTGTACGACGCTGGTCGGTCAAAATCTGTCAGAGTTATTCAATACTTCCATCGACCAGATTGAGATGGCGCACCCTGTACATTTTTCAATATTTTTATAAATGATTAAAAATGTAATTACTTATCTGAAATATGTACAAAATATTTCTTTTAAACAAGAAAATCATTACTCTGTAATCCAAATACATTTATTTTAAAACTGTAAATCAAATTATTATACAGTAATCTTAAAAAATGTTTACTTAAACTAAAATAATTATAAATTAACTGTTTGAACATGTTAATTTTATTTCATAAAATCTATTTTGTTTCAGAAAATGATTTTAAGAAATATGTGCTTCAAAGAAAAAATTACTTGCATGTAACTGAAGTACATTCACTTGAATAAAAAAAGGAAATGTAACTTGTAAATAGTATAGAATAAGTCTTTCAAAAGTGATTTTAATCAATACAATTATAGATGTAAAAGTAGATGTTTTATTACTTTTTATCAAATATATCATTTACTTACAAATTTATAAAAAGTTAATAAATTTTTATAATCGCTATTTTGGATCTGCCATTTTGAATTTTGTCTTTTTCACATCGGATTCATGCTCAGCGACCTCAAAAACCCCTGAGTAATAAGTTTCAAGCAAATCCGGTTGATTTCGAAAATTTCGTCCGCCATATTGGATCCACCATTTTGAATTTTGTTTTCTTCACACCGGATTCGTATTTAGCGACCTCGAAAACCCCCAAATAACAAGTTTCAAGCGAATCCGGCCGATTACAAAAATTGCGTCCGCCATATTGGATCCGCCATTTTGAATTTTGTATTTTTCACACCGGATTCGTATTCAGCGACCTCGAAAACTTACAGAAACCAAGTTTCATACAAATTCGATAAACATTCCGTATTATAACTGAGTATTTTCGGTTTACTATCGCCATTTTGAACCCGCCATTTCGTTTTTTTTTACAATTTTGACTTCAGATTCGTAATCAGCGACCCCAAAAACCCTTATATGCTATATCTCAAACATAATGAACTACGTTTTCGACTTTTGACCAGCTTTTCGGCAATCGGCCCCACTGTGCAACGGGTCGAAGGAAGTTCGTCCTTATAAAAAGAAGACAGCGTGCCACCATCTCCGTGAAGGACAATCCGATCAACACCCTTGAGTGATCAACACCCGCTACACTTTTGCTCTACCACGTAGCCAATAAACATGAATAGCAGAACCAGCCGTTGCCGGTGAGTAATTACTGACCTTATTTCATATTATGGTAACGAATGGGGGGATTCGTTCATTCTATTATCATATTCCTGTTCAAATTTTCAGAGTTAATGAGAGTCTCCTCTCTGTCGGTCAATCCAGGTGCAAACGAGGCTATATATTGTAACGGAACGCAACGAGAGCGATCCGCTACAAAAAGGGACCAGCCTCGACAACAAGGAGTTAAATATGCCAAAACATAAAATCACACAATCGAGAACAAACTAAGATAGTACACTAAAACATAACAGAAAGAAAGACTCCCATCAATAAAAATCACGAAAGTGATAAACTATTACAACAAAGCAATAAACAAAGTCGCGAATAGGTGCCCGCCGGACCAGGAAACCAAGAAGAGTTACTAGATACACCGCGAGTACCCACCCTAAGGAGGACGGTACAGAAGCAGCAGGCAGGACCGCTCGGTAAGACCACACACCCGCTAAGCAGTCACGTAACGTAGCCGGCCCACCCTCGCGCTCAGACCACACACGAGACGCGAATACAGCACGCGAGAGCACCACCAGAAAAGACAGCGCAAGGCAGTAGGCAGAGCGGCTAACGAGACTACACGCCGCGCCAAGCGGACCCCGACCGCAGTAGACCCCGCCCTCACGCTAAGACTATACGCGCAACCCGCGAGAGCATCACCCAAGAAGGGATAGCAAAGGTCGTAGGCAGAACCGCTCGCGAGACCACACACCTCACCACGCGAATACCTAGCGCAGTAGGCCCCACCTTCCCTCTAGGCCACACTCTAAAAACAAACCCAATCCGCCAAGATTGCCACAAAACGGGACAAGGCAAAAGCAACTTGTGGAACCCCCGAGGTTCCACAAACTCAAGCAACCAAACGATAGAGGGTACCGTCACATGAAAATTCTACCGACGACCCCCACTTACCAACCAAACATAAAAACCAGGAAAAAAAACCTTCAACAAAGACAGCTTTTGAACAAACGAAATAAATAATCAACCCTTGGCACACCACGAACACCTAGAACCCAACAAAAAACTAGAGGATCGCAAAACAAACGAGGAATAGCTAAAAAAAATTCAAAAAACAAAAAAAATCCTTAAAAACTCATGTTTTTGGAGTTTTTTTGTGTATTCCTCGTTTGTTTTGCGATCGTCTAGTTTTTTGTTATATATCAATATATATACAGGGTGCGCGTTCTCAATCTGGTCGATGGAAGTATTGAATAACTTAGAGAATTTTCAACAGATTTCACAAAGTCGTATTTTTTTATTAAATTTGATTCATTACAATTTATTTTGATTAGTTTCCAAAAACCACATCGATCGAATGTCCGCCTTTATTACTGAGACAAAAATGAGCTCTTTTTTCGGCATTTTCCATTGTATTTGCCAGCGTCTCGGGCGATATCGCTGCGATTTCGGCTCGAATGTTGTTTTTTAGCTCCTCTATGGTCTTCGGCTTGTTGGCATAGACTTTACTTTTCAAAAATCCCCACAAGAAGAAGTCCGGTGCAGTCAAATCCGGCGATCTTGGTGGCCAGTCAATATCACCTTTCTTTGATATCACACGTCCTGGGAACTTCCGACGCAAATAGTCCATTGTTGAGCGCGCAGTGTAACATGTCGCACCATCTTGTTGGAACCAAAATTCCTTAAGACCTTTTTCACGCATTTGTAGTAAAACAAAGTGTGCCAACATCCACCGATATCGATCCCCATTGACAGTTTCACCAGCTCTGAAGAAAAATGGTCCAATGGTGGTTTTTAAGCAAACACCGGCCCAAACTGTCACTTTCTCATCGTGCAATGGAGTTTCGTGAATAATATGAGGATTATCGGTGCCCCACATGCGACAGTTTTGTTTGTTGACAGCGCCAGAGAGGGTGAAATGAGCCTCGTCGGTCATCAGAATTCGCTCCCAAAAATCCGGCTCAGCTTCCTTCATTCGACTAACGTTATTAGCGTAAGCCAAGCGTCGCGGCTTGTCAGTTTCCAATAATCTTTGAGTCAACTGCACTTTGTACGGAAACATGTAAAGATCTTGCTTTAAAATCTTTCTCAAAGTGGTTCCACTGATGTTTAATTGCTGAGACCGGCGGCGGTATGAGACATTTGGATTTTCTGCAACACTCTGTCGAACAGCTTCGATATTTTCATTTGAACGACCTGGACGCGGTCGAGCTTGATGTTGGAGATTCGCTACAGACCCGTGCTCCATGAAATTTGAAGCTAAATGACGGATAGTGTCGCCTTTGGGCGCAGAACGTCCGCGATATTTTTTACGATACGCACGCTGAGTTGACACAACTGAACGATTATTTTCAATGTAAAGCGAAACTTTTTCGGCGCGTTCTTTCGGCGTATAGCGATACATGGTTGAAATTGTACTGAAATAACCTATACGAAACGTGTTGTACGACGCTGGTCGGTTAAAATCTGTCAGAGTTATTCAATACTTCCATCGACCAGATTGAGATGGCGCACCCTGTATATATACTAGTTGATTTACCCGGCGTTGCCCGGGTACACAAACAAATAGATAAGAGGTAAGCAAGGTCACTCGATATATCTCACACCTTAAAACCACCCTGACAAAATACACTTTATCATACTACTAAAAATAATGTGGCTTTTAATAACATTTTTTAAATCCAATTTAGCTGTTATTCCCCGTATGATGTGGCATTCGGGCAACGCCGGGTAAATCAGCTAGTTTTTATATATAAGATACAGTCTTATGCATATTTATTTGATTTTTTTATTTTTTAACTTAATCTGGATTTGACCCTTTAGGGCCGATTAGGGCAAAATGCTGAATTATAGTTTGCAGTATAAGCGTAAACAACCTTCGGGAGTAAAAACTAATGCAGTATCTCATCGGGGTTAAGAAAAATTGAAAAAACGAAAAACAACATATTTAACCCTTTATTTCCGCTTGGGAGGGGAACCTTAAAAAATCCCTTCTTAGTGAGCGTCTACGACACGAAAGGAATATATCCCTAGAATTTCAGGTTTCTAGGCCCAGGGGTTTGAGCTGGGCCTTGATGAGTGAGTCAGTGAGTCAGTCAGGACTTTTCCTTTTATATATATAGATACTATAATTGTAAACTGTAACGTGGCAGAAAATTCGAGCTGCGTCCTCCTCGCTCAACGGAAGCCTACACGATCACGCAGGGTTGTAGGGTGGATTTTCAGGGCTTCTTTATTCTCTATTTTTATTTTTTTTTGTTGCTTTATTTTTTTTATATATACGTATAATGCGATCGACACGACCGAGGGAGGATCGGGGAGAGAAGAGGAGGAGGATCACACCGTACCCATCGATTGCTGGCTTCAGGATTCGATATTTTACATAAGCCGATATTTTACGTCTTTCTCTGTTGGGAGATACAGTCGTCCCGCTCGACGTTCATTTTCAAACGATACGTTGCTATCTATCTGCAGCTATCATCTACTTGCCGCAGTCCATCCAGCTCAGGGGGTTCATCTGCCGGACAAAGCTACTCTCTGTATTATCTGTGGCTAATTTATGCGTCGTCCAGCTAAGGCGCTAGTCGCGGTCATCGTGCGACACAGGTTCCCCCAATTAACCGAGTCTAGCGGGTTAAGTGGGGATCATAGTTCACGGGCACGCGTGTCGGCAGGACCTCAAGGCTTTTTCCCGGTGACCGTTAAGCGCGGCAGACGTGACATTACTTATCTCTGTGTCCCGCTCTATTCTGAGACCGATCTATTCTGAGGCATCACACGTACAAGCTTATTACTGTCCACCATCGTTGAGAAAGGAGGAAATCGAGGAATAAATATTTCCACGTCCGCTCGAGAATTCCAGGAGCACGAGAACATCGCTTCGTCATCTTCCCGGTGAGCTCCTCTCCCTTCTGCGGTCTTTGCTAATATTTTATTATTTTATTACTTAACTGGTGTATTTGAAATTTATCTGAGCCTGGTCACCCCTGCGATTCGAGTACACTGCGTGCAGAGTGTCAATTTGTATTGGGAATCGCGGCGTTTGATAAGAATAACCTCGCGATCGTGTAACGTATAGAAGCCGGGGAAAAGTCATTATATTAATTAATTGTTTCTGTTGACGAGTAAACCGTGCGCGCGTTAAGCCGTTATCCCGGAGTGCTTTGGAATTGGTTAATTAGTTTGTGTGGGATTGGAACGAAATAGACCGCGTCACGGATTTTGTCGAATTGTGGATTTTGGAGGTACACGAGTTGGTTTGAGTTTCCTTTCGTTTGAATGGAGAAGGTCGTGCGCGAGTTCGCCCGTCGTCCCGTTGTAATTTGGATGTAAAAGGGACTGGCACGGGGTAGACCGCGTTGCGTATCAGTCAAATTAATCGGCGTTTCTCTGTCTGATTTATTTATTCGTTATTTATTTATTTATTCGTTATTTATTTATTTATTTTGTTTATTTGATTATTTATTTTTTATTATTATATTATGATTGTGTTAACGTTAACCTAGAATCGCGGAGAGCGTAGTCGGCCGTCGTCCCGTATTTTAGATGTGGATTCAAGGGATTCGTACGGTCCGAGGCGTATCTCGCGTAGTTCGATTGTTTGTTACGTTTTATTATATTTCATTCCACAAACTAATTATTGACTGACATTATTATTCTGATGTTAATTATTTTATTATCATTATTATTTTGGTTATTATTTAATTATTAGTCGTCATTTATCCGTTATTTTATATCTTATGAACTGCGGAAGATCCCTGGGTTTATGCCTTTTACATGATATATAAATCTCAGGATTGAAATATAGAGCCGTCGGTAGCTTCGCGTACGTGACCTCCTGACGTCCCGTTGATATGGTTTTTTCGATGTATGTGGGATTAGCTCGGGATAGGCCGTATCGCGGACTGTGAACAGAGACTACCGAACGTCGAAAATTCATCGATAAATATTGTTCGAAATTCGAGGCGAGCGAGACAGGCTATACAACATCTACAGGGTATGAGAGTGAGAGAGAGAGGACGGGATAACTGCTATCTCCGACTTAAAGATTAAAATTAAGATATCCAACTAGCTTTAGAGAATTGTTATAAAGGAGAGACTAATTTTACGGGACATCTTATTTGAATTCTAAATTGGTGTTTATTGGAAATGAATAACTAGTCGCCGGAAATAAAGAAGTTTGTAAGTCCCGTACCTGCTGTGGTTGTTTAAATTATTTACTGTTATTATTTTATTTGTGTATTTATTATTTATTGAGCCGACTTCGTTCATGGTTCTCGTTTGGGTTATTTATTGACCACATTTTATTTTTGACTAATTAGTGACTTGATAGTCCGAACCACCCACTCTGCCTTGAACAGCTGTAGCTGGCCTGGATCGAGACTGGTCATCCAACTCGGTATTTTTTCCTTCCGGCGCGAAAGCGCCTGGCGCCCATCTCGAAAGAGAAAATAAAAAGGAAGGAAAAAATAACTTGGACCAGTCATAGGTAACCTGGTGCGTTGGGGCACAAATTTACCGTTACAAAACATAAACAACCTTCGAAAGCAAAAACCAAGATTCTAGCACCAGAGGTTTGAGCTGGACATGGTATTTATTTAATTTTTTAATTTTTCAACCGAATCTGAATTTGGCCTTTTAAGGGCTATTTAGGACAAAATACTGAATTATATTTTGCAGTAAAAGCGTAAACAACATTCGTAAGCGAAAATAAACTCAGAATCTTATCATGCTTGACAGAATTTGACAAAACGCAAATGTGTATTGGTAACGTTTGCAAGGAAAATTGAGAAATATGCGAAAAATAACCCTGTACACTCTCTTAGGGATAGAATTAAAAAAAACCTTTAAAACACTTTCTACAGTTTCTAACCCTTTTACACCCCCTTAGGGGTGGAATTTCTAAAAAGCCTGAAATCAGTTTTTAAACATTTGTATGAGTAACATTTGCAAACAAAAACCAAGGCGATATCTCATCGTGCCTAAGATATATTGAGAAATACGTAAAAACATATTTAAGCCTTTTACACCTCCTTAGGGGTGGAATTTCTAAAAATTCTGAAATCGGTTTTTAAACATTTGTATGAGTAACATTTGCAAACAAAAACCAAGTCGATATCTCATCGTGCCTAAGATATATTAAAAAATACGTAAAAACATATTTAACCCTTTTACACCCCCTTAGGGGTGGAATTTTTAAAAATCCTGAAATTTGTTTTTAAACATTTTTATCAGTAACATTTGCAAGCAAAAACCAAGGCGATATCTCATCGTCCCTAAGAGATGATGAGAAATACGTAAAAACATATTTAAACCTTTTACACCCCCTTAGGGGTGGAATTTCTAAAAATCCTGAAACCAGTTTTTAAACATTTGTATGAGTAACATTTGCAAGCAAAAACCAAGGCGATATCTCATCGTGCCTAAGAGATATTGAGAAATACGTAAAAACATATTGAACCCTTTTACACACCCTCAGGGGTGGAATTTCGAAAAATCCTGAAATCAGTTTTTAAACATTTGTATGAGTAACATCTGCAAGCAAAAACCAAGGTGATATCTCATCGTGCCTAAGAGATATTGAGAAATACCTAAAAACATATTTAACCCTTTTACACCACCTTAGGGGTAGAATTTCTAAAAATCCTGAAATTGGTTTTTAAACATTTGTATGAGTAACATTTGCAAGCAAAGACCAAGTCGATATCTCATCGTCCCTAAGATATATTGAGAAATAGGTAAAAACATATTTAACCCTTTTACACCCCCTTAGGGGTGGAATTTTTAAAAATCCTGAAATTGGTTTTTAAACATTTTTATCAGTAACTTTTGCAAGCAAAAACCAAGGCGATATCTCATCGTGCCTAAGAGATGATGAGAAATACGTAAAAACATATTTAAGCCTTTTACACCCCCTTAGGGGTGGAATTTCTAAAAATCCTGAAACCAGTTTTTAAACATTTGTATGAGTAACATTTGCAAGCGAAAACCAAGGCGATATCTCATCGTGCCTAAGAGATATTGAGAAATACGTAAAAACATATTGAACCCTTTTACACACCCTCAGGGGTGGAGTTTCTAAAAATCCTGAAATCAGTTTTTAAACATTTGTATGAGTAACATCTGCAAGCAAAAACCAAGGTGATATCTCATCGTGCCTAAGAGATATTGAGAAATACGTAAAAACATATTTAACCCTTTCACTCCCCCTTAGGAGTGGAATTTCTAAAAATCCTGAAATTGGTTTTTAAACATTTGTATGAGTAACATTTGCAAGCGAAAACCAAGGCGATATCTCATCGTGCCTAAGAGATAATGAGAAATACGTAAAATAAATATTTCACCCTTTTACACCCCCTTAGGGGTGGAATTTTTAAAAATTTGCCAGCGAAAACCAAGGCGATATCTCATCGTGCCTAAGAGATATTGAGAAATACCTAAAAACATATTTAACCCTTGTACACCCCCTTAGGAGTGGAATTTCTAAAATTCCCTTCTTAGTGAGCGTCTACGACACGAAGGGAATATATCCCTAGAATTTCAAGTTTCTAGGCCCAGGGGTTTGGGCTAAGCGTTGATGAGTCAATCAGTCAGTCAGTCAGGACTTTTCTTTTTATATATATAGATTGGAATATGGAATTTGTATTGGTAACCTTTGCAAGGAAAATAGAGAAATATGCGAAAAACAACCCTGTACACTCCCTTAGGGATAGAATTTAAAGAAAACCGGTACAACATTTTCTACAGTTTCTAACCCTTTTACACCCCCTTAGGGGTGGAATTTCTAAAATTCCCTTCTTAGTGAGCGTCTACGACACGAAGGGAATATATCCCTAGAATTTCAAGTTTCTAGGCCCAGGGGTTTGGGCTGAGCGTTGATGAGTCAATCAGTCAGTCAGTCAGGACTTTTCTTTTTATATATATAGATTGGAATATGGAATTTGTATTGGTAACCTTTGCAAGGAAAATAGAGAAATATGCGAAAAACAACCCTGTACACTCCCTTAGGGATAGAATTTAAAGAAAACCGGTACAACATTTTCTACAGTTTCTAACCTTTTTACACCCCCTTAGGGGTGGAATTTCTAAAAATCCTGAAATTGGTTTTCAAACATTTGTATGAGTAACATTTGCAAACGAAACCCAAGGCGATATCTCATCGTGCCTAAGAGATATTGAGAAATACGTAAAAACATATTTAACCCTTTTACACCCCCTTAGGGGTGGAATTTCTAAAAATCCTGGAATTGGTTTTCAAACATTTGTATCAGTAACATTTGCAAACAAAAATCAAGGCGATATCTCATCGTGCCTAAGAGATATTGAGAAATACGTAAAAACATATTTAACCTTTTGCACTCCAAGTGTTTTGTTACTCAACAGCAGATGGCGCAATAGCGGCGCCTACGGAGTGCAAAAGGTTAACCCTTTTCACCCCCTTAGAAGTGGAATTTCTAAAAATCCTGAACTTGGTTTTTAAACATTTGTATGAGTAACATTTGCAAGCAAAAACCAAGGCGATATCTCGTCGTGCCTAAGAGATATTGAGAAATACGTAAAAACATATTGAACCCTTTTACACACCCTCAGGGGTGGAATTTCTAAAAATCCTGAAATCACTTTTTAAACATTTGTATGAGTAACATCTGCAAGCAAAAACCAAGGTGATATCTCATCGTGCCTAAGAGATATTGAGAAATACCTAAAAACATATTTAATTCTTGTACATCCCCTTAGGAGTAGAATTTCTAAAAATCCTGAAATTGGTTTTTAAACATTTGTATGAGTAACATTTGCAAGCGAAAACCAAGGCGATATCTCATCGTGCCTAAGAGATATTGAGAAATACGTAAAATACATATTTCACCCTTGTACACCCCCTTAGGAGTGGAATTTCTAAAATTCCCTGTTTAGTGAGCGTCTACGACACGAAGGGAATATATCCCTAGAATTTCAAGTTTCTAGGCCCAGGGGTTTGGGCTGAGCGTTGATGAGTCAATCAGTCAGTCAGTCAGGACTTTTCTTTTTATATATATAGATTGGAATATGGAATTTGTATTGGTAACCTTTGCAAGGAAAATAGAGAAATATGCGAAAAACAACCCTGTACATTCCCTTAGGGATAGAATTTAAAGAAAACCGGTACAACATTTTCTACAGTTTCTAACCCTCTTACACCTTCTTAGGGGTGGAATTTCTAAAAATCCTGAAATTGGTTTTCAAACATTTGTATGAGTAACATTTGCAAACGAAACCCAAGGCGATATCTCATCGTGCCTAAGAGATATTGAGAAATACGTAAAAACATATTTAACCCTTTTACACCCCCTTAGGGGTGGAATTTCTAAAAATCCTGAACTTGGTTTTTAAACATTTGTATGAGTAACATTTGCAAGCAAAAACCAAGGCGATATCTCATCGTGCCTACGAGATATTGAGAAATACGTAAAAAACATATTTCAACCTTTTCCACCCCCTTAGGGGTGGAATTTCTAAAATTCCCTTCTTAGTGAGCGTCTACGACACGAAGGGAATATATCCCTAGAATTTCAAGTTTTTAGGCCCAGGGGTTTGGGCTGGGCGTTGATGAGTCAGTCAGGACAAAGCCTTTTATATATATAGACTAGCATATTACCCGTGCTTCGCCACGGGTATCTTTAAATGTAATTTCTAAATAGGTCAAAACAATGCCGCACATCCGTACTTAACGCTTACTTTTGCCTATAACGACTCTACAACGCGTTCTTGGCTTAAAAAGTAATATGATTTGATGTAATGTAATGAATACATTACATTACATTTGTCATTATAGTATAATACATTACATTACATTAAATCTTATTACTTTTTTTGTTTTTTTTTTTTTTTTTTCTTCTTTAGTGAGGAAAAATCCTTCATGGACACCCCGGGTCCCTTGTAAGAGGACACCCGGGGTAGTGTCGGACTCCTACCGGCTAAAAAACCTCACTTTAACTTCTGCACCATGTGTTATGGATTATCCCAGGGATGGCTTCCCCTGTTCCCTACTCGGTGTCGTCCTTCCGTGTGCTGCGCACGTTCGATGGCTCGTCGTAACCTATGAGACTCGGCACATCGTTGCACTTGAACGCGTAGTAGACCGCCCGCGTGGCGTCGTACCTGGCTTCTTTGCTTAATGTCACCGATCGTATCGTTTCGCTACCTGACGCGCACTCGCGCTAATTGTCTTCTCAGCTGTGGGGTTGGGGTTCCTTTCGCTATGGTGTTCCTCCCGCTTGGGTTGTCGTTAAAGGTCGACAATTTCTTGTTGTCGTCGAAGGGCTTTTTGCTTTTCCCCATCGTCGTGTCTTCCTTAGCTTCGCCTTCACTGCTAGTTTCATCTGGCGTTGTTCCTTCTTGCTTCTCGCTTCTTTCTTCTATGATTTCTTCTGCAATTTCTTTTGAATTTTGCTCTTGCTGCTTCTTTCTTCGTTTTTCTGCAATTTCTTCTGAATTTCGTTCTTATTGCTTAAAGGTCAACAATTTCTTGTTGTCGTCGAAGAGCTTTTCGCTTTTCCCCATCGTCGTGTCTTCCTTAGCTTCGCCTTCACTGCTAGTTTCATCTGGCGTTGTTCCTTCTTGCTTTTCGCTTCTTTCTTCTATGATTTCTTCTGAAATTTCTTCTGAATTTTGCTTTTGCTGCTTTTTTCTTCGTTTTTCTGTAATTTCTTCTGAATTTCGTTCTTCTTGCTTCTCGCTTCTTTCTTCGTTTTTCTGTAATTTCTTCTGTAATCGTTTGGATCTCGTCTTCCACTACGCATAGTGGTAGATCGGGTGCGAGTACTCCATCGATACTTACGTCGGCGATCGATTGTCCTGACGATTCGTAAATACCAGATGACTTCCCCCACGCGCTACTATTACTGCCTTTGTCCTTACTTTGTAGTATCACACTTTGTCTTTATTTTACATGTTGTCTTTATTTTAAACTTTGTCTTTATTTTACACTTTGTCTTTATTTTACACTTTGTCTTCAATTTACACTTTGTCTTTATTTTACACTTTGTCTTTATTTTACACTTTGTTTTTATTTTACACTTTGTCTTTATTTTACACTTTGTCTTCAATTTACACTTTGTCTTTATTTTACACTTTGTTGCGAAATCTTTTTTCCCGCCTGTTGCACGCACCCGTTGTGCGTCGATGCTCGTCTCCTTTCACGTTGTTGCGAATTCTTTTTCCCACCTGTTGCACGCGCCCGTTGTGCGTCGATGCTCGTCTCCTTTTCGCACGATATCACACGCCTCTACTTTATTTGCGATAATCCCACTTCAATAACGCTGGATTGTTATGGATTATCCCAGGGATGGCTTTCCCTATTCCCTACTCGGTGTCGTCCTTAACCGAGGTGGTCCTTAACACATGTCATAACACTGAAGGACTTCTTTGTAGACCACATTAGTAGTTCTTCCCTGAAGTGGTAGAATCACCAGGCTGCTTGGTGAGCTCACTCTGGAGCAGGCTACATAAAACTGTCCATGTGAGAAACACTCCTCCCTTAAGTCAATCCCTGCCATCTTCAGCGACTGCCCCTGGGACTTGTTGATGGTCATAGCAAAGCAGACCTTGAGGGGGAACTGCAGCCTCTTGAACTCGAAGGGGTACTCTGATGGTATGAGTGGTATGCGTGGTACAAATACCGACTCCCCTCGAGCACAACCAGTGAACACTGTGGCCTCAATAACGTTTCTATAAAGGGCCTTCACTCGTAGCCTGGTGCCGTTGCAAAGTTTGGGCGGGTTGAGATTCCGCAGCAACATCACTGGAGCCCCCACTTTGAGGAGAAGCTTGTGGGGTGGGAATCCAGGAGGGTTGAGGGAATTGAGAAACTCCACGGGGTAATGGACGGCGTCATCCATTTGCATTACTGAATCCACAGACCTATATTCCATTTCTGCCTCTTCGAACGAATTAAGTAGAATGTCATTAATGATGGCAGCGTTATCATTCTTTGGGGTCAGAATGGCACGCTCGCACAGCCAGTCCATAGACTTTTCCTTGATATCGGCTATATCTGGGTATATTCTGGTTGAAAGGTCTGTTAGGGTCATCACTACTGCGCCCAGGCCTATAGGGATAGTCACCTTTCCCTCGGACTCAGGATATTCTCCATCCCCTATTTTCAGTAGAAGTTCGGAAAATTCCCCAGCGGAGACATCACCTCTCAAGTGGACCCTCATGTTCTTCCTGAGAGAAAGTTTGCAGATAAAGGGCCATAAATATGACGCCTTGATGCACGCCTTAATCTCGTCAGCTCGAGTTCCCCTTGGCACTACTGGCAAAGTCTGCCGAAAGTCTCCAGCAAGCAACACAGTGACTCCCCCCATCACTCCATCGTTGCCTCTGATGTCTTTGAGGGTTATGCTCAGTGCCTCAAAACCCCGCTTGTGCGCCATGGTGCTCTCATCCCAAACAATGAGCTTACAATCTCTCAGCACTTTGGCCATATTGCTTTGCTTTGAGATGTTGCACAGAGGTGTTTCTGCATGAATGAGATTGAGGGGCAGCTTGAAGGCAGCGTGGGCTGTCTTGCCTCCCTCCAATAGCGTAGCAGCGATGCCAGAGGATGCGACAGCCAAAGCGATGCCACGATCACTCCTTACCTTCGCCAGGAGCAAGTTGATGAGGAAAGTCTTCCCAGTACCACCGGGAGCATCCAAGAAAAAAACCTGCCCAGCACCTGACTCAACGCTGCTAAGGATCTGCCGATAGACAGCGAGCTGCTCATCCGTTAGTAAACCCTCGTTATTCGATACCACTTGTGCCAAGGCGTTTGTATCGTAGCTGGTCTCCCTCAGATAGTCCTTATTTCCCAAAACTTTTCCAGACCTTGTTGGTTGAGGCAAGCCGTACTGAGGCAAACCCTGTCCTCCCAAAGCTAACACTGCGTCCTCAATCAGCACCAGGCATCTATTGTACACCTGCTTCTTTATCTGCTGTGCACTATCTTGCAACTCTCTTTCCACCTGCCGCGTGATATCTTCTGAAAAACTGTCTTTGTACTTCTCCCAAAGACTAAGAGGATCAGAGAGTTGACAAAAACCAACATCACTATGAAGAGCTCTCGGAGCTTAAACGGAGAATCACACAGGGCAGCTTCCCCCAAAGTACTATCCCAGTGATTGTCATCCTCCAGCAAACCTAATGCCTTGCATGTAGACTGGAATGTAGGATGAAGGACACCATTCACAATCTTCAACTCTGAAAAAGACGTTGGGCCTCGAACCTCATGTAGCAACAGACGGAGATAATAACATTCGGTGTTACTTGGGTGGATGGTGTACACTCTTCCCAGCGCATTGCCTCTCTTCACTCCTGACCAGCCATCGACATCGTTCCCTTGCTTCCTTCTCCCAAACTTGTAATTTTCCCATACAAAGTAAGAAGGGACCTCAGAGTACAGGAGGGTTTTTGCAAATTCGTCATTTTTGCATAACTCGAAAAAAGCCAAGAGTGTTGTCTGAGGAGGGTTGCTAAGCTTCTCGGCCAAGTTGTCGGAGTTGAAGTACACACGCTGACCATTCTCGAGGTGAACAGCCAGATGAAAAATAGTGGGATACCTCTCATGAATAGGGAACGCTAATATCCTCCAAACCGCCTCCGAGCTACTAATGTACCGCCCACTCTCATACATCTTTACTTCATCCTTCTCATTCTCCAGAGCAAAAGACGCCTGGTCACTGCCCTTGTTCACGTACTTGCAAATGTATTTAATGGACTTAACAGAGTTACATAATTCTACATTGATGTGAGCATCGAAAGTGCGTGACAAGACAGGGTTGTAGGGCACCACCCAGCGGTTGTCCAGTTTTATCCTATTGATTTCTACAGTGAAGCCACCGTCAGCTGGAGACCTCCTACGATACTGCGGATATGTATCGTCTCCTGTCTGAGTGTTCTTGAGAAGTGGCCGAGGATACTTCTTGCTGCAACTACCTCCTTTCATGCAAGGCGAATTGTAATTCAAGCTGCCGCAGGGCCCATGAATCATGTTGGCCTTGACAATGTTGTGGAGGAGAGGATCTTTCTCAGGATCAGGTATTTCAGCACAGATGACTTTGTCGATCATGTCAGAGAAGATGCGCTGCTCTAGCCACAGCAATATGTGAATGTGAGGCAGACCCCGCTTTTGCCACTCGACAGAGTACATAAAACATCGTACTCTACCAAACAGACCGCCCTTGTTCAAAAGAGATATCATCTTCTTCACCTTGAGATGGAATACCCTGGCTATGATGTCATGACGATCGTGAGACTTTTGCCCAGGCAGCAGTACATTTGTGATATCCTTCCACCTGGGATTACAGGTGAAAGTGATGAACAGATCAGGACGGCCGTAATGGCGAACATATGTCATGGCGTCTTGAGTCCGCTCATGCATATAGCGAGGTCCCCCAGTGAATGATGAAGGAAGCACCACCATTTGACCCAGCTGAGCAGCGTCAGCATCCTGTCCACTCACAGCGTCCTTTAGGTGAATATAGCTGTCTGCCCTCAGCTGCGCCTGATTGTTCCTGATGTAATTCAACCTCTCAGTCTCTATTTTGGCATACATGTCAACCAGAAATTGACTGAAAAGGGAGCGGAAGTACAAAATATGGTTGACCTCCCCTTGCCTGACCATAATACGATAAGAGTAAAACCTCGCTGCGGAGACTGTCTTATTGAGGAGCAACTTGGTCTTAGAATCGCGCTGAGGTAAGGCAATAGAGTACCTATCCTCACCACGGCAAAACAGAAGCGGATACTGCAAGGCGTCGTATGATCGATGAATTTCACTAATGCGCTGCAATGTGTTGTTATGGCTCTGCAGCACAATGTCTCGATGCTTGAATTGCTGACCAACAATCACCAGAGCTACCTCATTTGCTGTTGGTGCATTGAAGCGACCTCCATGAGCGTCAGCTGGCTTTTTATCTGCATGGATAACGACTTCGAACTTCTCGCAGGTTGGAGCTACCTTGTCCGTGGCAGTCTTCAGATCCTTTATATAGCTATTGATGTCGTGTAGCATCCTCTGCAGTTGTTTGACCAATCCCTGTTTGACGTCAGAAAATTTGCTGCACCTCAAGCGTACTTCCCTTTCGTCGTCGCCCACAAAATACATTTGCAGAAATTGGGCTTCCTGTTGAGGTGCTGGCAGCAGACTTCCTATCAAATGATACACCTGCCCCTGAACTTTAAAAGTCGGTATGAAGCCATCTCGTAGAACCTGCTTAGTCCCAAATGATGTCATGTTGAAGCAGCCATTATACTTCCGAATACGTTCCATGAAGTGGACGTGCTCAGGGTGGATATCCATTACCAGGCTGTAAAGAGGCTCGGGCAGAGGTTCGAAGGGCGGAAGCTGCACCTTGCCAGCGCTGCAGCACATGCCGCGGGGCTCTTCCTTCCACTTCAAAGCATTGCAATATATGCATTTGTGGCTCATAGTACCCAGATCTACAGTGCTGTCTGCCTCATAAGCCACGTCAGGATCATATGCCATGCCTGAGTGAGCCTTGACTTTCCATGGAAGTGCTCGCCTTTCTACTCGTCTTCTAGGATTGCTTTGCTCATATCGAAATTCTGCCACTCTGTGCACTTCAGGGTGATCTTGCTGGTACCTGGCCACCGCATCACGGTGCACTTCAGGATGATCTTGCTGGTACTTGGCCACCGCATCACGGTGCACTTCAGGATGATCTTGCTGGTACTTGGCCACCGCAGCACGGTTCACCGCAGGATGATCTTGCTGCTACTTGGCCACCGCATCACGGTGCACTTCAGGATGATCTTGCTGGTACTTGGCCACCGCAGCACGGTTCACCGCAGGATTATTCTGAGCATATTTCCTCGCCGCATCCTTAAGTTGCTTCCTCCTTTTAACATCGGAATATCTGGCACGACGTTTGCCAGGAGCCTTCTTGAGGATAGGAAGAGGTGATGGCTGTGAGAAGTCTGAATAGGAGTCGAGCTGGAAAAGCGGGGAAAGAGGTAAAGGCTATGAGAAATGTAAATAGGAGTCGAGCTGGGAAAGAGGTAGTCAGTCTGACAAGGACTACGACTATAAATACGATGACGATGATGGAGTCGATGACGACGACGACGATGTATTAAATTTTGAATTTTATTAAACTCCTTCTGCGACACTACTACACGTCTGTATCATTTAGGTTTGCTGTCTATGGCCAGCGTCATCTTTTTTGTCATCGTCTCCATCATCGTCGTCAGCACACAAAAATATTATTTAATTTTTTACTTACAATAACTTCTCTTCAAATATATCCCTTGGAAACACTATTTTCTCCAAAATGATAATGATAATGATATTAGATAATGATCTCGCTTGCTCGCTCTTTTGCTCGTACGCTCTGTCGCTCGTTTGGTCAGAAATTGCCGTTTGACAGATTAATGCTGTCGACACGAATGTAGCCACAACGGACAAAAACATATCACCGTGAAAAAGAGACTTCTGTCGATTCGATACACTCGAAATCGAGATATCACACACTTGTTAATAAATAAAATATTTATCGAAGACGACAGCATTTCGGCAATAGTGCGCCTTAAGCCCATTTCTACGAAATTAACAGTCATATAATGACTGTTAGATCTCTTGTTTTTCTTCTTCATATATTTATACAGTCTTATGTATATTTATTTGATTTTTTTAAATATGGATTTGGCTTTTTACGGCCGATGAGGGCAAAATGCTGAATTATGCTTTGCAGAATTCTGTTTGCAAATACGTAAAATCATATTTAACCCTTTTACACCCCCTAAGGGGTGGAATTTCTAAAAATCCTGAAATTAGTTTTTAGACATTTGTTTGAGTAACATTTGCAAGCGAAAACCAAGGCGATATCTCATCGTGCCTAAGACATATGGAGAAACACGTAAAAACAGATTTATCCCTTTTACACCCCCTTAAGAGTGGAATTTCTAAAAATCCTAAAATCGTTTTCTGAACATTTGTATGAGTAACATTTGCAAGCAAAAACCAAGGCGATATCTCATTGTGCCTAAGAGAAATACGTAAAAATATATTTAACCCTTTTACACCCCCTTAGGGGTAGAATTTCTAAAAATCCTAAAATCGGTTTCTAAACATTTGTATGAGTAACATTTGCAAGCAAAAACCAAGGCGATATCTCATCGTGCCTGAGAAAAATACGTAAAAATATATTTAACCCTTTTTCACCCCCTTAATCGTGGAATTTCTAAAAATCCTGAAATTGGTTTTTGAACATTTGTACGAGTAACATTTGCAAGCAAAAACCAAGGTGATGTCTCATCGTGCCTAAGAGATATTGAGAAATACGTAAAAAACATATTTAACCCTTTTACACCCCCTTAGGGGTAGAATTTCTAAAAATCCTAAAATCGGTTTCTAAACATTTGTATGAGTTACATTTGCAAGCGAAAACCAAGGCAATATCTCATCGTGCCTAAGAGATATAGAGAAACACGTAAAAACAGATTTATCCCTTTTACACCCCCTTAGGGGTGGAAATTCTAAAAATCCTAAAATCGGTTTTCAAACATTTGTATGAGTAACATTTGCAAGCAAAAACCAAGGCGATATCTCATCGTGCCTAAGAGAAATACGTAAAAACATATTTAACTCTTTTACACCCCCTTAGGGGTGGAATTTCTAAAAATCCTGAAATTGGTTTTAAACATTTGTATGAGTAACATTTGCAAGCGAAAACCAAGGCGATATCTCATTGTGCCTAAGAGATATTGAGAAATACGTAAAAACATATTTAACCCTTTTACACCCCCTTAGGGGTGGAATTTCTAAAAATCCAGAAATTAGTTTCTCAACATTTGTATGAGTAAAATTTGCAAGTATAAACCAAGACGATATCTCATCGTTCCTAAGAGATATTGAGAAATACGTAAAAACATATTTCACCCTTTTACACCCCCTTAGGGGTGAAATTTCAAAAATTCCCTTCTTAGTGAGCGTCTATGACACGAAGGGAATATATCCCTAGAATTTCAAGTTTCTAGGCCCAGGGGTTTGGGCTGGGCGTTGATGAGTGAGTGAGTGAGTCAGTGAGTCAGTCAGTCAGGACTTTTCTTTTTATATATATAGATTAGCAAAAACTAAGTCTATAATTGTTTGACTGACTTTTGTACTCCTTGTCGGCTTGTCAACATACTATTTCAGACACAAACTTGACATTGTCGTTCGTCGCTTACTTGCATAGAAAGAATCTTTCATTAAATCTATATTAAAGTCGCCTACCATTATAAAGGGTGGTTAAATTTTAAGGGCCGATGTTGATTTTGAATAAAACACAAATTATTTAGGAAATTATTGTCAATTCTTTTTATTATGATAATATGGTATGGTTCAATTACGTATGGAACAAAATATCGGCCAAATGGCCGCCGCGACCTCGGCGGCACACCTCCATCCGATGGTCCAAATTTTCGATGACGCTTAGGCATAATTGAGGTTCTATGCCGTTAATGTGCCGAATTATCTCATCCTTTAGCTCTTGAATTGTTACTGGCTTATCGACGTACACCTACTCGTTTAAATAACCCCAAAGAAAGAAGTCCAACGGTGTCAAATCACATGATCTTGGCGGCCAATTGACATCGCCACCACGTGAGATAACACGGCCATTGAATTTGTCGCGCAAAAGAGCCATTGTTTCGTTAGCTGTGTGGCAAGTGGCACCGTCCTGTTGAAACCACATATCGCCCACATCCATATCTTCCAATTCGGGCCATAAAAAGTTCGTTATGATCTCACGATAGCGAACACCATTCACAGTAACTGCCTGACCGGCCTTATTTTGGAAAAAAATACGGCCCGATGATGCCGCCAGCCCATAAACCGCACCAAACAGTCACTCTTGGTTTTTCGACAATCACTCTTGGATTATGATTCGCCCAAATGCGGCAATTCTGCTTATTGACGAATCCACTGAGGTGAAAATGTGCCTCATCACTGAAGATGATTTTCTTCGAAAATTGATCATCCACTGTTGCCATTTCTTGCCACCATTCTGACCATTGACGACGTTTGGAATGGTCAAGAGGCTTTAGTTCTTGAGTCAATTGTACCTTATAAGCGTGTAAATGCAAGTCTTTATGCATAATGTTCATCAACGACGAGCGTGAGAGGTGCAATTGTTGGGCACGACGACGAGTTGAAGTGGACGGCTCTTCAGCCACACTATCGCGAACAGCAGCAATATTTTCTGCAGTACGAGCTGTACGAGCATGCACTGGTGTTTTAATATCTCCTACAGACCCAGTTTCCTCAAATTTTTGCACGATTTTTCCGATTGTACGCACATTTGGACGATTAAATTGACCGAAAAAATCACGAAGTGCACGATATGCATTTTTATTTGAACGCCCATTTTCATAATAAGCCTGAATAACTTTAACGCGTTGCTCGATTGTGTATCTTTCCATGGTTCAAATTGAGTTAGTCTGAAATTGAGAAATGTCAAATGAAATGCAGAAAAAACCTTGACGTTTAGGTGTGGTTCACATTCTACATCGGCCCTTACAATTTAACCACCCTTTATATATAGATTGGAATATGGAATTTGTATTGGTATCCTTTGCAAGGAAAATTGAGAAATATGCGAAAAACAACCCTGTACACTCCCCTAGGGATAGAATTTGAAAAAACCATGAAAACACTTCCTAAAGTTTCTAACCCTTTTAAACCCCCTTAGGGGTGGAATTTCTAAAAATCCTGAACTTGGTTTTTAAACATTTGTATGAGTAACATTTGCAAGCGAAAACCAAGGCGATATCTCATCGTGCCTAAGAGATATTGAGAAATACGTAAAAACATATTTAACCCTTTTACACCCCCTTAGGGGTAGAATTTCTAAAATTCCCTTCTTAGTGAGCGTCTACGACACGAAGGGAATATATCCCTAGAATTTCAAGTTTCTAGGCCCAGGGGTTTGGGCTGGGCGTTGATGAGTCAGTCAGTCAGTCAGTCAGGACTTTTCTTTATATATATATAGATATATATATATATACCGGGTGCGCCATCTTCTATGTCAGTATGTAAAGATTGAATAACTTTGATATTTATCAACCGATTTACTTAAGTAGACAAGTTTTTGAAACGTCAATTCAGTACAATTTTAAACATGAATCGCTTCACATTGAAACAACGCGCCGAAATAGTGACGCTGTACGTTGAAAATAGTCGTTCAGTTGTGTTAACTCAACGTGCATATCGTCGAAAATATCGTGGCCAACAAGCGATGTCTGACAACACTATTCGTCGTTTGGTGTTGAATTTTGTTGAGCACGGGACAGTGTAAGATCGTCCACGTGCCGTTCATCAACGCCCAAGACGTTCCTATGAACTGGTTGAAGCGGTAAGAGAGAGTGTTGCCGAGAGCCCACATGTGTCGTATCGTCACCGCGTTCAGCTTTTTGGCATCAGGTTTCTTGCGATTACAGCGCCATCCATTACGAATAAAAAAAAATGTTTCAGATAAAAGTTACTTATTTTTTATGGGGAATCCGAATCTGCAATAAAAAACAGGGGTTCCCATTTACGATTTCAAATTTGCCCCCATCCCCACTCCAGGGGGTAGGGGTGAGGGGTCGACTTTGGTGTCATTAGATGACTTTCTTCCAGGCGAACAAATTTTATTCAGAACTTTTTTTGATCCGATGCGTAGTTTTCGAAATATTTCAATGTCTTCAGATAAATCGGCCACCTTGTATATAAAAGCTTATAGGAAAAAATTATAGATGATAGAACAAAATTGATTGACATTAAAAATAATAAGAGTTCCTTGTATAAATTATATTACCATGCTTCATCCTTACTATGGATTAAAAGGTATTAAGTGTTCCACACAATCGATTGGATTTCTTCTTTTACATCTCTAATTAAAAAATGTTGATATTTAACATTTTTTTAGTCTTCATATTTTTCCTTAGCATACAGCAAGATTTTATTTTCATAATATTTTTTCATTCTTATATTATAATACCAAATCCATTAAAACTTTACCCTATATATTTTTCGCGTTCATTACACGAAGAAAAAGTATAATACCTTTCAATTTGCCATATGAAAGTCTCTTTTAACATGGTTGTTTTGGCTAAATTGCTATCAAGCTATAAATGAAAGTTGATAGCAAAAAATCCACATACTTGGGCCTATAAAAAAATACAACAATTTAAACTGGATAATCCAACGAAGAACATATAAAAAATTTGTTCACGAGGCAGGGTAATAAAATCAAATGTGTGAAGTCCGAATGAACAAACGTATTGTGAAATACAAAATAAGAAACACAAGATATATATCAGGTTGCTTCTAAGGCACTGCCCTAACGGCGTGTAGAGTGTTATCAGGGGAAAGTCCCGGAATGGGCGCATGCGTCGATGGCGACACCGATCGTGAACCTATAGCGCTTGTGACTATAATAATAAATGTTCAGTGCTATAGTGGGTGCAGTTATATGTATATTTATTTAATTGATGGATAAACAAACGTGGTATAAACTTTATAATACATAACGTGGTTGAAATTAAAAGATTGTTGTAATCAGTAAGGCCGCGTTTTGTAGCGTCGGCGTGCGTGAACAGTCAGGAACCTTCTGCCCTTAGTTACTGGTATGGTTACATGAGTATGGTGTGAAATTAGTTGGTTAATTTATCGGTAGAGGCGTGACAGTAGATGAAGCGCCAAAGTTACAGATGGTGGCTACAAACCGAGACTCGACTATATGTAATTCAAAAAGTGTTGTGTTTTGTATTATATAGTTCTGACAATTTTCAAAGTAATATAACGTCTTGTTTGTAAGTATCACCAGTGAAACAATAACATTTTGTCTATTTTGCATTTTGTCTATTGTGTAACGTTTTTTTTTTACTTCGACGCTCCACAATCTAAAATTGTCTTATATGATAAGCGTGCTGTTCATTTTTTTTTGTATATCGTTGGCAAGCTGTTTCGTATTTTTTAAATAATACAAGCGCGACAAAGTGGATTGAATCGTTTCATTCGTAAGGTAGCAATATTATTCTTACTACCCGGGAATCTTTGAAGACAGCAGTGAGGTGCATCTCCTGTAGGATTTTATTGAACTCGCCCAGTGTCCCGTTTACGTAGGCCGAACTTTTTGAAAAATATCAGTATACACTAGCTTTCGTGAATTCTATTTTTACCATGGTTAATCTGTCGGAGCAAAGTCAATAACATATTTTCTTCTATGAGGAAGCCAAAATTGATCAACATACTTCCTCGTATAGGTGGCATTTACCACCTTGCAGTGTCGTTTGCCTGTACAGAGAAAGATCCCATTTGGATTTTTCCACAGCTGGCACATATACAGAGAAGTATATACCAGGTGTACAAGTATGAAATTCGGATTTCAGACAACAGATGACGCGCGAATGTAGTTTGTACTATACAAATTTGACACTGCGCCATTTTGTTGTGTCATCAACAAGTGTCAGACGCGCACGAAACATAAATTGGAAAAGTGTGTACATAGTGTTCAATATGTCGAAATTTATACCGAATAAAGAGCATTCGTGGACAGCGGTAATTTTTTGTTTTCATTTGAAGAAAAATGCTGCTGAATCATACCGATTACTTCAAGAAGCTTATGGTGAATATGCTCCATCGCAAGATACGTGTAAACGATGGTTTCGGCGTTTCAAAAGTGGTTACTTCGATGTTGCAGACAAGGAACGTGAAAAACCGCCAAAAAAATACGAAGATTTGCAAGCATTGTTGGACGAAGATGATTCTCAAATACAAATCAACTCGCCGAGCAATTGGGTGTTAGTCAACAAGCTGTTTCCAATCGGCTACGAGAGATGGGAAAGATTCAGAAGACCGGTAGATGGGTACCACATGAGTTGAACGACAGGCAAATGGAAAAGCGCAAAAACAGATGTGATATTTTTCTCTCTCGGTACAAAATGAAGTCATTTTTGCATCGTATAGTTACAGGGAATGAAAAGTGGATTTATTTTGAGAATCCCAAGCGTAAAAAATCATGGGTAGACTAGGGTGTGTCATTTTGGGGCAATTTTTTTTTTCAACTCACAAACAGGTTGTATACTTCCAGGAAGGTGAAATAAGACGCCTGTAAAAATTTGAGCTCTTAAAATTAATATTTAGATGTGACTCATCGCAAATTTCTATTACCCATTTAAATAACATGCGGAACAAATTTTTTCATATTTGGAATTTTATACTTCGGCAATGGCTCATTGTTCGATGAAACGCATAACATATTTTATAGAGAATTGAACGCTCTACAAAAAAGATGTCTTGCAGTTTTCCGATAAACATAGCTATTTAGATGATATCTGAGTTCAAAGTTCAAAATGAACGAAAATTCATATTTTTGTTAATATTATAGCGGAACTATTGACTTTATTGAAAAACTCCAATCGACTTTTTTGTAGATCATTTAATTATCTCTAACTGTTGTCTGAAATTTTTTCCTCTGGTAACAATATTTTGGGACTTATATATGATATCTGAGTAAATTTTTTTTCTGGTAACAATACTTTCGGACTTACTAAGTCCCAAAATATTGTTACCAGAGGAAAAAGTTTCAGACAAAAGTTAGAGATAATTAAATTAGTTACAAAAAAGTCCATTGGAGTTTTTCAATAAAGTCAATAGTTGTTATAATATTAACAAAAATATGAATTTTCGTTCATTTTGAACTTTGAACTCAGATATCATCTGAATGGCTATGTTTATCGGAAAACTGCAAGACATCTTTTTTGTAGAGCGTTCAATTCTCTATAAAATACGTGATGCGTTTCATCGAACAATGAGCCATTGCCGAAGTATAACATTCCAAATATGAAAAAATTTGTTCCGCATGTTATTTAAATGGGAAATAGAAATTTGCGATGAGGCACATCTAAATATTAATTTTAAGAGCCTAAATTTTTACAGGCGTCTTATTTCACCTTCCTGGAAGTATACAACCTGTTTGTGAGTTGAAAAAAAAAATTGCCCCAAAATGACACATTCTAGGGTAGACCCAGGCGCACTATCCACATCGACCGCAAGATCGCATCGCTTTGGCAGACAGACGATGCTCTGTGTTTGGTGGGATCAGAGAGGCGTGGTCTATTATGAGCTGTTAAAACCTAGGGAAATGGTTAATACTAAACGTTACCAACAACAATTGACCGATTTGAACCATTCGCTGCTTGAAAAAAGGCCAGAATACCGAAAGAGTGTTGGAAGCACTCAGCTGGGAAGTTCTACCCCATGGGGCTTACTCACTAGACTTGGCTCCTTCCGATTGCCACTTGTTTGCATCGATGGGTCACACACTTGCTGAGCAGCGCTTCGGTTCGTACGAAGATGTGAAAAAATGGCTCGATGAATGGTTCGCAGCAAAAGGGGAAGATTTTTACTGGCGTGAAATTCACAAATTGCCCGAAAGATAGGAAAAATGTATAACAAGCGATGGAGCATACTTTGAATTAACCACTTGTTATCATTCTTCCGAATTTAAAATGTTTTTTTAGAAAAAAAATCTGCATTTCATACTTGTACACCTGGTAGAAGATACTTATTGCAGGTACCTCGTTCCTGGCCACTTGTAATGCAGACCGCATATTTGTTTGCTTCGTTCTGTGTACGTTCCGTCTATTCCTCAGACAAGCTTCCTCAATGCGAACCGGAACGTAAGATGATAGTCAGTCGACCATTCATGTGTTATTTGACCGCTATTACATGAAAACTTCTAGAGAGTTTAATACGTGTGACGAAACAGCACTATGTTATTGTCGGTTGAAGAGGTCAAGGATTGCCGCCTTCGACGGTGGAGATACCGTCAACCTCTAATTTTATGGATTCTTTGTAATATTTCGCGGTTCCTGTACCAGTACTCGCTAACTACTACTCTGCATTACAAATGTGTTATATCATTGAATACCCTCCCGATGCCTGCCATCCTGTTCATGTATACAATTCTCTACAAATTCTGACACCTATGGGTAGGTTATTCGTACGTTATGAGCAAACGAATAAAACTTTCTTCTCCGTCATTGTCGGTTACGAATGGATTAGAAAAAAGTAATATATTTCACATATTCATTATGTATTTGTGACGAGACGGTGAACAATGTTGTAAATCGCGTAGTTTATCTAATAGAAAAAATGATTACTGCAACTCCGGCAAATTTTTGTTTTCGCCGCAGGAGGTGTTTACTACTGCCGCGACGTAATGACATTTAACGACGCTCTAGGATTATAAATAATAGTTACGAAGTATATTTAATATAATGGACTTCCACAGCAACATATCGTCGTTTGGCCTATATCGTGCTGACATTCGTACTATATTCGTTGAATGCCCACTTACAATAATACGTACATTATGATTGTTTGTTTTCTTCTTTCATGTTGTCTATTATACTTGAACATTACATCTTTAACAATGAAGAGGGATATTCTTATGCAGTATAAATTGTAAGTCAAATGGCTTTTCTTTTTCACACCAAGTTCCTTTTATTTCACTAATCCCATTTTCTTGGCTTCCACTTCGTAAATTAATAACCTCCACATTTTCACAACGAATACCTCTGCCTCTTCATCCAATACCTGCAAATTAACGTTGTGTTGTTAGACTGCATGAGATCGGTCGAAGCCGACACTGATAAAATCATTAAAAATCTGTTGCTTAGTAAGGGGTCATTTTACTGTGAAATCTTCGAGAAATGTTTTTTTTTTTTCATTTTTCGAAAGGATATATATTTAAGAATACACTGGGAAAGGTTCCGAGTCATGTTTGATTTCATTGGGCTGCCACAGCTGAGAGTCGCTGAGAAGGCGGAGCACCCAGCGTGGTGCGCCGGCAAATTTAAATTCGATTTTCTGAAAACGTCCATGTTTAAACTTGCGTAAGTAATAGCAAGGAAACTATTCGACCGATCGGTTTAAAATTTAACATTAAATTTAGCTAATCAGCATATTAATGATTATCAAATGGTGTACAGAAACTTTTTGCGAATTTCGTACTTTATACGTGCAAAATGATTTTAAAATGTACCAAATTTTGGAACTTAAACTCTGAATACGCGCCATTTTTAAAAACTTTTCATTAATCACAATAATTATGGTCCAAACAATAACGACAATCATACTAAAAAAAAAACCATTTGCATTTTTTTTGTTTGAATGTATACTCTTCTCGGATACTTTTCAATGTATACTTTTTAATCATTCACCTACGCCAGCAGTCCAAGGCTATACTATTGAAACAGTTCGATTAAAAAAATTATTAAAAAATGTGTTATGCTCTTTAAATGTGTATGAATAAATACACAGAACTTCAATTACGCTGGACATTTTATTCACTTAAAACATGTCCAAAAAACGACATTTTTTTAATGTTTCACAGAGAAATGACCTCTTAATCTTCAATTAATATATTAGTCTTGCAGATATTACCAGAACAAATTATGTCCGTTGTGGTTTAAATATTATCAGCAAACGCCCCTTTCAACTCAATACATTTTGTGTTTTTTTCATCATATATAAAGCTTCACTTTAACGAATAAGATTATTTTCGAGGTTTTCTTTTCATTGCATTCAGAGTCTAAAACGACGAGAAATGGGATTTAGAGAAAATGCCCCGATGGCTATAATTCAGAATAGCCTCAGCCACCTGAATAAAATTTGGTATGCGAGATGAGTAGCATTTCATCTTCATTTGTTATATCATTTGAGAAAATAGAAGCACTCCTTCAGATTTTATGTGATTTACAATTCTTTTTTAAATGGCCGTATACGTCTGTAACTATAGCCTCAGTAAAGTTCGATCTTCAGTGCAATTTTTTGCGCAAAGGACGTATTGATTTTCGCGAAAATCGATCAAGGCGTTCACCTTTTTTAATGATTAAAATTTTTTTAAGTTCACAAAAAATAATTATTGTGTCTCAAAAACCAATCTTTCTCTTTGAAGCAGATAAAATTAATTAAGATACTTATCCAGAAGGGTTTGTGTATAATGGACTAAATATTGAGGCAACGTCCAAATATAATATGCAAGCTTTAATTGTAATTTTGATCACGTTATATCGGTAAGTCTGATTCTTACCATTTGTACATCATCAAGTATACCCTGTGGTGAACTGCCAGCCATTACCTTGCTGCATATAAAATCAACCAGCGTGGGCTCAGGCTCTCCAATGTATTCTATTATCTTCTTATTGATCCAAGGCCGTATTCTTTTTTCCATTAAGACCTGTAAAACATAAAAATTCAATGACGATTAAGTAAGAGCTTTGAATTTTTTAAATAAAGAAGATGAACTGACGTTATCAATTGCCGCCCAATCGAGTTGATAGCCAAATAATGCATGCTTGTCGGTTGGAATTTTGTCAATCAGAGACTTGATATGTTTCCGCTTTTCTTCTTGACTCTTCGTGTTTTCCTCTTTTCCACCTTTAGAAGCTTCTTCGTTAATCTTTTTCTTCTTATCCTCGCCATAATCTACAAGAATTGCAGTGCCAAACACGAAACATTAATTATTTTACAAGACCATTATTTCATTGAATATATCATTATAAGATTAATATTTTCACAATTGAATTTAGACGTTTTTGTTCTCTTTATTATGTTTGTATGTTATAAAAAGTTGTTGGTTATCATTAGAACTGCTAAATAAAGTTAGAGTAAGCGTCGAGTGACGTTACACAAGTATGGAAATACAATAGGATCTCGCTTTTCTTAACTTCACTTAACTCAACCACCTGGTTTACTTAAGGCGTTCTCGCGGCAACTATTCGCTTTTCTTAATTTTCCCTTTAATCTGTTCACCACTTTTCCGACTTCGTTTTGACGCTCGGGTGCACTATACGTACACTTAGACATAGGACAAACTCTTTACTCGCAGTAACTTATCGAGAGTGGGGGTTGTAGGGGTAATCAAGATTAGCGAAAGGCCCGGCCCTGTTAAATTAAGAATAGCATCTCAGACATGAATCATAAGCGAGGTTATATTCACCGAGTGAACGTACCAAGAGGAATAAGTTTACGCTTCTTGGCATTATTTGTTCCGTCATCGTCGTCGTCATTGTTGAATACGTCCTTAACGTCGATGCGCAACTTTTTTCTTGCCTGATTCGTCTGTTGTGGATTAACGAGGACAGCACCTGGACTAGCAGGAGTTTTGCTACCTGCAGTATGATCACCACTGCGGATACTACCGCCACCACCCATTGCAAATGGCACAAAATTACCTAGAGAATGAGAAAAATAAAAGATTTATCATAGGACATATATCTGTTACAGTCGGCATAACCACTTTTTAACAGGTCGGAACTAAGTCTGTCTCATATTTTAACTGATTCCCTCTTACACATACTTCAAGCAAGACACGGGCGCTGTGAAGAAAACTCGAAACACATATTGGTGTGAGGGAAATAGTTTTTTAACACACGTGCTTTGAAAATAGCTCAATTTTGACCCGTTTCCATGGTAGAAAACGAGTCATTTTTGTTTTGCAATCAGCTGTTTACATTCCTCCCCTGTTTTTATATTCCTTCATTTTTATATTATGATTATTTCATTCCTTCACTGTTATTCTTCTGTTTTTCTGTCAAATCGAGAATTGTCAAATCAGTTAACCCTACAAAGACAGGAATGAACACAACTGTTTTGTTTACGTCAACTGCTAACCTAGCAGACGCGATGGTGTAATGATGTGACGTGGGAAAACGTTGATTAATTGTCGAAAATTGAGCTATTTCTCGCACTCGTGTCAAAAAGCACTGTACGCAACTCTTTCAAAATGTTGGTCATTCCAATGAATGACCAACATTCATTCCAATGAATGACCAACATTCTGAAAGAGTTGCGTAATGTACTATTCCTACCTCAAATTTCTTCGTCACTGATTATATGTCGGATAAAAGAGGAGATCGGTGGCTTTCAGATTTGATGGATGGAGGGCACTGTTCTCAATTTTAGTCCGACAGATTAACCGTGGCAGAGAAATTCGGATTATAGTTTTTGTTACTGACCAAGTAGTATCACTTGACATTAAGGGGAGGCTCATTACCGATGGAGCACCAACGTAAGGATCCTCAACTGCGACAGACAAAACTGAAAATGTCCAAAAAAATTTCTCGGAATAAGATTTCATTTTTATTTTAGAAGTATGGGGCTCACTCCATATCTCAATACAAGTTGTGAGACCCACTTTTTCGAGGTCCCTCTAAGGATCTAGGTTCGAGTTAAATATGTTAAAAATTGGGGGTTGAAGTGGTTTCGAGAATCCCGTTACGAAGTTGGAACTCTTGGTGCGCGAAGTGGAATGGAATAAGCGCTGTGGGATCGGTTAAAAAATCAGGTTTTAAAAAGTGGGGACCCCGTCTGTATTCTCCAATGAACTAGACACAATTGAGTATGAATGAGACTTACTGCCACTTGTCTTTTCCGGTTCGCTGACGAGTGACATTCGCGAATCTTCGTCGTGTAGTGGTGGCAATAATTGCGACGGTGCTGTCACTATCAATGCAGCCGGGGACATTCGTTTGTCTTTCAAACTTTCACGTTCGGCATCAATAACTCCCTCGATGGAACCGTCGTCTCGATGATGATTTTGATGATGGCGATGATGTCGCCGATGATGATGATGATGACGGGGCGGGGTTCTCGAGAGTGCTTCCGACTGAATAGCATCCTCAAAGTGAACGCCATCGTCGCTGTCGCTATCGATTGGCTCGGTTTCGATTGGCGGCATCGGTTCCACCTTCTCTTTTTGTGGCAATTTCTCATCTTCCTCGTCGATTATCGTGATCACTGGTTTCGGCTTGTACTGCTCTTCCCTCTCGGCCTTTAACTGTACATAGAACAATAGATTATAATCGACTCGTGGAGGTGATAGGATATACCAATATAGTCGGCAAAACCCGCGATCTCCATTTTCTCGAAAACGGCCTACTTCAATCAATCGAATTAAAACCTTGTCCGCTTTCGTAATATTCTAAGCCTTGGGAAACTTATTCACAACTAACTCCACGTTAGAAATAGGTAGGGTGGACATAGTCTAACAAAGAAACTGTGAACTGCCAAATAGTTTGTTACTTGCTACCGTATATGCCTCTAGAATTACACGAAAAATATGCGATAAAAGTATGGAAATTATTGACTTTTACGATAATTCAAATTTTCATTCCGACTTTAATGCGAAAATGCGATTGTAGACACTATGAAGCCTTGAGCAAATTGCCGCAACTAGTTCTGCAATTCAAAAAGAAAGAATGTAAAGATCTTACCCTCTCGAATTCGGCAGCAGGATCGGGATGCGAAGAATCCGCATACAATTTATCACGGAGACGCTGAAGCTCCTGACGTTCGGCACATCGATCACGGAAATCCGCCTCCGCTTCTAAAGCACGCTCTTCCAACCTTCGTGATAATTCTTTACCCTTGTAATACTTAGCATCGTCACGATCATCGTCATAGTCCTCGAGAAACTCTTTGAGACGTTTTGCTTCCCTTTCCTTTGCTTCCCTTTTTCCTCGCTTTTTTTCCACGTCCTTCTCGTAATCCTTGTATTTGCGACGTTCTCGAGTTTCCCAAGTTCTCAGACGTTCCTGATACGCCGCCTCTTTCTCACGTGCCCGCCGTTCATTCTTTTTCCTTTCCTTTGCTTCCTCTTCCTCTTCACGTTCACGCATAATTTCGCGTTCACTCTTCCGCGCTTCTTCTCGCTCCCGCTCGCGCTCCCTGTCACGCTCTCTTTCCCTGTCACGTTCCCTTTCTCGCTCGCGTTCACGTTCTCGGTCCCGATCCCGATCACGTTCGCGATCACGTTCGCGGTCCCTTTCTCGGTCTCTCTCACGGTCACGGTCCCGCTCGCTCCTCTGACGTTCTGCTCTATCTCGCTCGCGTTCCTTTGATCTGTTGGCAAACGATAATCACACTCTTACATATATTTTATTTGGCTTATTAAAACCAGATAATAATTACATATTCTTGTAGCTCTCTTATTGTTTGTTACGTAATGTTCGATTTCATTGTCAAAGCATGTTTTTAGGCGACCATCCGAACATCAGGTTATCCCTTGCATGACTATGGATGTCCACCTAAATAACAAAGGTATTTGCTACCTGTTTGGTATCAACATGCTTGCGCTGTCTGGTCAATGACGAACAGGGAATCAAGTTGAAAGAGGACATACACGTTGAACTTCCACATTTAATGGACAATTTGACCAGTTGCAGCCTCGTTACTGCATATAAGTATTTACGAAGAAACTCAAAGTATTGCTTGGGTAGTTGCACTGTTATGCCGTGAAATAATTAATTGTACATTATTTCGCCATTGTCCTTCTTCGCGTGAGGCCACTCACCGAAGTACAAAAAATGTGCAAACGTAAGCAACGAGCTGCGAGCAATGAACGCTACGAGCTCGAGCTACGACTTGCTGGAATTTGCAAGCGATGTTTATTGTGAAATTCATTGCGACATTCGATTTCGGTCAAAGGAGTGAATAACTGATTTACCGAAATCAGTCTAAAGTTTAACATCAACCCGAACGGTTGATCGCGGGTCGGACTCGCCCGAAATATTACATTCTATTAGTAGATTCAAACGCGAGAGGTTAGTTCCTCGTACGGGCTCGAAACCATAATTTATTGTAATATACTTTTATTGACTTTTAAATAGACAACGGAAAGTTACCGTTGCCTATAATAAATACTTCCATTTTACATAAATTTACGTTTACACGAATTATTCGAGATCCATCTCCTAATCGGCAAACGATCCCAAAATAATAACTTTTTAATATTATACCGATTACCAAGTTATCTAATTACGCTGTACTGGCATAAGAGCACAATAAAAATAAGATATAGTTGGTCTGTAACTAAATATTTCAGTTATCTAAACGTTCTGTTTTCGTCAGCTTTAGCAGTATTTCGTACGCAACGGTTGAATATATTTGGCTGGAGCAGTCGCTATAACAAATATCTCCAACATTATGAAATAAAAATTTATTTTTGTTTTTAAAAATAATCGATAAAAACGGGATTTTTAAATTAGAAAATCTAATTTATAAAACAATTGTTTATTATTGTAGATAAGGCACTTACCGCAGCGATACATTCTGTGAATTCGCCTTATAAATATTAATCAAGAATCATAAACAAAGACATAAATCCCTGCCAAAGTAGACAAAAATAATGGTTACGTGCATCTAGTGTAACTCTGTAACCGCTATAGATACTGTAACGGTATTTTTCCGTTATCATTAATTTTTTATCGTTCGGAGGGAAGAATTCGGGCTCGAACACGAAGAAAATTAGTATAGACTTCGTAAGGAGGCATAAGTGGGATTTATTTAATAATTTGTAAGAAATATTACGATGTTCGGCTTGTTGGCCGTACAATCAATTTCTGACGTAATAATATGTATGAAGGCTCCTCGTTCTTCTTTATCCTCGATGACAGTAGATCTTCTACTCGTACGCTCTAGGGATCGGCGGCGAATTCCACAACTAGGTGGAATCGAGTTCGCCTGTCTCGATATGCAGCGTCCTGGCTGCTGAAATGCGCCTTCTGCTGTGCTTGGCGACTTGTTGCTGGCGCGCTTGTCAGCTGGCGTGGACCCAGCGTCCGTGCTCGCGTCACTTTCGGAAAAATATAAATATTTCGATTTCGACGTTATTTTCCGTCCGGGTCTTTTGTCCGCGGTGTTTGTTCCATCTCCGTAGACCTTTCGTGTGTCTTTTCGTGTTGATTGTACCTCCGAGTCGCGAGTGATCACTTATTTATGTCGTGATTTGGTCTCGACTTATTATGTTCAGAATATATCTTTTCTTTTATTTATTCAATAATGAGGTGGTGATCCGCGGACACTTGTGATGATTTGACGCCCTGGCTGGTTCCAGTTGGATCTGTAACTAGGTGAGTTGCTCTCTTGCTCTTTCTCCTTATTGTCCTGTGAAGCTGTGTCGCCCGGTCCGATGTGCCTGGCAGAGCTTGTAGACTAGATTTCCGACTCCTGCTGTTTTACTGGCCTCTAGTTCTTCTAATTTATTTTCCTGAGATTTTGTTTGACTGTGAGCCTCAATTTTTCCTCACCAACTTATCTTCCTTACCAATTTTCCCAAAGTTTATTCTAAAAAGTCTCTCTTTCTTTGATCCAGATACTTATTTCTATCTTATGGGGTCCACCGTACCCTAATTATTGCTGTGATTTTCCTTGGATGTCGCAGATCCTCATTCCTACTTTTGCTGCAATCCACTCCTGTTTCCTTTCGCCAATTTCTGATACGTATCCCCTCAGTTCTAGTGGATGGTCTAGCGCATTCACCCTTACGTTGCGCTAACAATTTTCCTTACTTACTACTATAATCCTTATTTCTAATTATTTCACTCAAATTTTCCTTAGAGGATTTTCCTTAATCCTCCTAAGCTCACTCTATTCTGACGGTTAATAATTCCTCCTCTCTATCAACTGTTTGACTTTTTAGTATTAATTTCCCTATGTTCTATCGTCCGATCTCTATCTTATTTTAGTGCTGAATTTATGCTAGTATGTTCACACGCTCTACCTGAATTTCCTTTTCCTCCTCTTCTCTTTTCTCCTCTTATTTCAATTCCTCATGTAATTTTCGTTTTGTTTCAGGTTCCCGCCACCATCCTTGACGCCCTCCTTGCTGCCCGTGCGAGGTCAGCTGGTCGCTGACCCGCGGTTTTTCGACAGCGAAGGAACATTCCGAAATGGTGACGTCAGATGTCTCCGGACCGCTACTCTAGATTCGAGGATCCGGAACGTTATCTTTCCAATATAACGCCTAAAATGTATCTGGCTCGTTTCGTTCAATAAACTATTTTTTCTTTTATTATAACTTTATTTGTGTTTTATTATTTAATCTAAGTCGACTGTGACTACGTCACATTGTTCCCCAGAACTTTGACCGGTCGGGTTTCCGAACCGTTCAAAGATCTCCTTTTTTATTAATTATTATTGTGATTATTATTTAGAAGTTAGGGATTATTGTTCCTTATTTTCTACGTTTCCTAATTCTAACGTGCCTTGCCAGAAATAAAAAAGCCGACACATTTTTCTTTTCGTTACGTAAAAAAAACTCTTTATTTTAAGGGGTTATACGCAGTTATGAGGCAAAAAAAAGACGGTTTTTCAAGGATTTATCCTGAAGAGACTTTTGAATTTATTAATTTGAAAATTTTTGTGGTTATAAAAGCATCCTTCAAGAACGTAAACAAATTTTTTATTTATAAAAATTTTGATTATAGAGGGCGCTGCAGGCGATTTCCGGAACCTCCTCTAAAAAAAGACGATTTACGGTGTACATCGTAACTCAAGATTGGATTATCTGAAATCAAAAAACCAAACAAATTTCGTTAATATATTAGATTATCTAGTAATTAATCGTACGGCTAATCAAAATATTGAATTTTCACAAAATGGCGGCTTCTCAAAAAAATAGTTTCGATTTTTTATGTAAAATTTGGCCTTAAATTGTTCATAAAATGGAAAATAAGTATCGGATTGACAAAAGGAACGATTAATTACTAGAAAATCTATCTAAGAAGATTGTGTTAAAATTTTAGACCGATCGAACAAGCCGTTTTTGAGATATCATGTACACCGACTTCAAAAATGCTGTTTTGAGAAAAACGCGTTTAGTTTCAAAACCGGTTCACACATAGAAAAAAAATTTTTTTTTTCAACTTACATGGTGTCGTCTATTCCAGGGCCATATAATAAACCCTCCATTCCTTCAGCAGCCTCCAGCAATTCAATTTGGTGCTGTCTTCGAGCCATCCTTCCCTTTCGTGTCGCTTCGTGCGCTCTGCGCTCGGATAGCGTAACGCGCTCTTTATCCTCCTTTTGTACATATACATGCGCATTGGGCCCCAAAGACAGTCCCATTGCATTCATATGGTACAAAAGTGAAATTGAACCTTCATTAAACATACCGGCGGCGATATTTGCGGCCATTTCAACAATTTTTGAGGCACTCGGAATGATTTTCGGCGTAATTTTCCAGATGATTTGGTTGTAACTCTCGTTATTATTTTGTGTAAAGCCGCCTACACATCGTTCCAATAATGTCTCGCTGCTGAGGTCTTCGTAAATTGGAAAACACTACTACACTCTCACACAATGTATAAGAATACAATACACAGGTATATAAAAGGAGCAACGGTCCAGGTAAACAGTTGCCGCTTGAGCCTCTGCCCCACCTACTTTCAAACGCGCCGAGGCGTCTCTACATATATAGGTATAACTCCGAAAGTATTGCTCGGATCGACTTGAAATTTTGTGTGTATACTTTCGAATATATGTACATTACAAAAATGCAATAAAAAAATCGATTTTTTGAAAATCATAACTGCTTATAACCCCTTAAATAATTATTATGCAAAATAAAAAAAAATCACCTACACGAGATTTGAAGCGAGAACAATAATGTACGAGTCCAGCTATAGGGGCTATACCCTTAAATGTTTCGGTCCTCGTCACTGTCCGTCACGTCAGGGTCTCGCGGTGCGATAATGCTCCACTCTTCCAGCGTGATCCTCGTGACGGTGTCGGGCGTGGGTATCGCTAGCTATCTCTGAAATTCCTCGGCCTCGTCGTTTCCGGTTCCTTCCTCCTCTGCTTCCGGGAACTCCTCGATGAGTTACGCGAGCTCCCGTAACAGCTCCTCGATGTTCTGGTTTGCGTTGGTTGTCTCGGTCTGCGATGTTATGCCGGTCGCCGTCCTCGTTGCTCGCCTTCCCACTCTTCTCCTCTCCCTCCGACGTTCTTGTCGGTAGTGTTTACCGTAATGACCACCGTCCCTGCTGGCATGGATCATGATCGATACCACCTCGACGACAGGGTCTAGTTCGTTGACGTATATATCGACCGTCTACCGGACCGTTAGCGCAATAAATCGGTCTCCGGCGTCTCTGCTCCACACCTGGCCGATCCGTGCAAGTTTATGCAGGGCTCCCGTGATACTGAAATATGATTCCCCGAGATACTGGTCTGGAGCTGTGTAAAGGGTGTTCATGTCGCTGGGAACACTCCTTCCCAGACCCCCAGCCAGACGTTGAAACTCCCGTCTGATTTTTTTTTGTTATTGCACCCCGGATAAACGAATACTCCTGCGCATCCTCCTTGTTCTGCAACAGGAAAAGTACCGCCCTTCCGGGATACGCCTCCTCCTCTGGAGTGTACCTCCTGATGGTCCCTCGGTGTAGTGGCGACCATCTTTAAGAGCCGATTTCTCCGCTCCTCGTCCCTCATCAACCATACGCAGAAGCGTCCTGGGTCCTCCACCGCGATGATTTCTAAACGTAGGGTTCTCCTACGGCTAAATACTCCGCGGCGTACTCGACAAATCTCTGCATGTTTTCGTCTTTTTTTATAGATTCACGAAAAAGAAAAAAAAATTCTTTTTTTCTCTTCCTCTTTTTTTTTTTTTAATTTTTTATATAACACTTGATTTTACTTTGTGAATTTGGTAATTTGTATAGACATCTTTCTGCCCTATTACCATATCTATATCTATTAATTTTTATTTTCGACCAATGTTACTTTTGTTCTCATTGATTTCCGGGTTATTCGTGCACTTTCGGCCTATTTTTGTGCCGGCCTTGGCCTTAGCACCAATTACCCGTCTCCCGAAGCTTTCTCTCCTCTTTCACATCCTCAGCCTTCGACCCGTTTCCCAATTATCAAGCGTTGCGCAATCGCATCATCTTTCTCGGACAATTTTGCTTTCTCTAAATCCACCTGTAAGTTGAACCTATCAGGTCTCGCACTTGTCGCGCCTATTTCTTGACCAACCGCAGCCCGTTAAATCGTGCCGCCTTTTTCTCTGTACGTCCGACTTATTTTTGCATATCGATCTCTTGTTGATCCGACTATATGCTCGATGCGTTGACCGCCGGTTCCTTTGTTCGTATCGTGCCTGTAGCTGCCGAATGCAGGCCCCGTTTCTTCGTTCTTGGACTCTGCTCCTTTGCTGTCTCTCTCTTTCCCTCAGTAGCTAGACTCGTAGTGTCTTCTTTCCTCTCGTCTGTCTTTTCTGTCTCTGTCCTATTTCTTTTAAATATGTTCGCGTGGAATTTACCTCGCTCTTTCTTACCATCTATATCTACCACTAAGTACGTCGCTATCCCTACGCATTTCTTAATCCTATATGGCTCTTCATATAATGGCATACATTTTAATGTTAATTGTTTCAGCGGGACTGAACAATTTAAAGCCTTAATTAATACTAAGTCCCCCTCTTTGAAACGTGTTAGCCGGTGTTTTGAGTCAAATTTTTCAACCTGGCGCCACCCCTTTTTGGCAATTCTTTCTTTTGCGATCTCGATCGTCATTTCGTATGTAATCGCATCTTCTTCGTCTTTCCTCAGACCCATTTGCTTGCTCCATTTCCTTATCGGCTTCTTCTGGCATTGCAGCTCGATTGGAGTAAATTCGGTTGTTTCATGGTGAGACTCATTATTGCACTCTTGGATGATTTTGACCCATTTGAACAAGCCTGCGTGATTTTCTGTCAGAAAAGTCCGGAAAATCCTTCAGAGTTCACAATTGACACGCTCAACGATATTTCCCTGAAGATGACGTATAGATGAAAATAGCGCCGCAATATCCTCGTCCTTCAGTTTTTGTAATCAGATGTCCATACATAGCATGGCAGGCTTTAATTAACTCTTTAATAAGGTTCTTAAGTACCATAACTCGCCAAATTCCATCCTTCGATTTTTTCTGAAGAATGCCTTTTTCCACTCGGAATTTCTGTTCTTTCTCTCCTTCCTTCTCCTCACTGAGGAAATCCATCATAACTCGCATATCCTTTAACTCTCGTTGTATTTTTCCAATGCCATTTAGTTTTTTCGCGAGTTCTCGCGAGAGTTTCTCTGCTAGCATACCCGCGATGATGATTATTCCTTTTTTACCGGTCGGTGATAACTCTTCGTCTCCTTTTACTCTGCTCAGGGCATCGGCTACCACATTTGCTTTTCCCGCAACATTTTCTACCTGCAAATCGTAGTCTTGGATTGACAACACCCATCTCATGAGCCTTTCAGCCGTAAATCGACGTGTTTTAAAGAAAATGGGTGCCATATGATCGGTTTTTATATACATTCGGGTTCCTTTTAAATACGTCCGGAATTTCGGGAGCGTCCACACGATCGCTAGCAGCTCGCTAGCCTCGGTGGTCATATAGCCGATCTCGGCCCCTTTCAGAGTTCGATTCGCAAACGTTACTACCTCGCTCTCATTAGTTCCGTTTTCCTGCAACAGAATCGCTCCCAATGCGTATCCACTTGCATCCGCAGTAAGTGTGTATTGTTTAAGCGGGTCTGGAAACCGGAGTGTTACCTCTTCGCAAAACAAGTTTTTTACTCTCTCAAAAGTTTTTTCCGGATTCTCATCCCACTTTCAGCGAACACCTTTTCTCAACAGATTGAGCAATGGTGCTGTTTCGTGCGCATGTCAGTTCGTAAACTTCGTATAAAAATTGATCAAGCCTAAGAAACCTCTTAATTGTTTTATCGTCCGGGGTCGTGGATATTCCTGGATCGCTCTGATCTTCTCAGGATCAGGTTTTAAACCTTCAGTCGTCAGGATGTGTCCGAGGAATATCACTACTTCACGGAAAAAATGCGATTTGCTGAATTTCAGCGTCATTCCGTGCTTTAGAAATCTTTCGAATAAGATTTGTAAATGGTTGAGATGTTCCTCGTGCGACGTCGACATAATCAATAGATCGTTTTGGAAAATCGAATTAATTGGAAAATCGTTGGAATAAGTGTATCGAGCTAAAAGGAGATTATGTTGAGAAATAAAAAAGATTTTTGTCCAAAAAAAAAAACGCGATTTTCATTATCAAGCCGACTATTTATTGATCGACCCTTGTATATTTAATTCATTTATTGGCGCAAGCCAATAAACTTGTAAATTTGTTTGTTGAGTTTTCCGAATTGGAGACACACACATGCGTCAGAAAGGACATTGGCTCACATTGTTTTTCAATGAAAAGCGCCAACGTTTGTTGAAACTGCTTACCATTTTCTCTTCAACTTGGAAAATAAACTCGAGAAAATTTGTTTGTGTATATACGTATGACGGTATTTACTTGTTAGCATTAAAATTTAATGTGAGTCTAGAATGTGGACTCAAGCAGAGGCGAAAATTAAATTAGACTTTTACGGTAAGTAAAACTAGATTTTATTCAGAAGACGAAAACACATGAAAAATCTTTGGCACAGACTTCCTGAGAATAAGCAGAACTATGATTTTATATCATCAATTGCATTTATAGATAGCTGTCATCTATTCACCTCACATGCTGTCCCGGGCTCCCGCATACTTTTACAATAGCGTATACCGATGTGTCGTATTTTGCCTATTCTAGGCTTGCATTGCACCGACGATGATGGTCCCTGTAATACCTACATCTACCTTTCATGATTAATAGTACCTCTCTGTAATTCTCGTATGCCTAGTTATGTCCTTACGCCCTCTACGCTATACTCTAAGTTCTAATTTATTTATTCTATATTCTATACTCTTTACCGCAAATACGCGTACATAAATTTCGTTGGTTCCTATGACTCTGGCGGGGTTTAACAGAATAATGGGCGCGCGCTATTCTGGTTATACTTCCCAGTAGGCTGGCGTAGTTCTACCTAGTATCGATCGCTACGGATTCGCTGCCTTGGTTGCTACTACGGTTATCGCGCGACTGTGGACCTCTTCCAGAGCAGGAATGTGTCGCTCTGCGTACCGAAATAATAAATTCATGTTGTTTAGTCTTTTAAAACCCTGATGCGCCAATTTCGGGGTAGCTGGGGTCATGGTAATGTCTCCCTGGTCTTCTGATGCTCCCTCTGCCTGTTATACTACTGTGTTCAAAAAGTAAGGTGAATTTTGTTTTAAAATTAAATTTTTTTATTTCTTCTTCCAAATCGATTTCGTCCCTCTCAAAATAATCCCCCCTAACTACAATACACTTATGCCAACGTTTTTTCCAATCTTTGAAGCATGCTAAAAAGTCGTCCTCAGGTATAGCCTTCAATGCGCGTAGCGATTCACGTTTGATCTCTTCAATCGACTCAAAACGATTTCCCCGGAGTGGTCTCTTGAGCTTTGGGAACAGCCAGAAGTCACACGGTGCTAAATCAGGCGAATACGGTGGTTGTGGAGCGACATGAGTGGAGTTTTTGGCGAAAAACTCACGAAGAACCAGTGCTGTGTGCGACGGTGCATTATCGTGGTGCAAAATCCAAGTGTTGTCTTTCCATAATTCTGGCCTTTTCTTGCGAATAGCTTCACGCAAACGACGCATAACACTTAAATAATATTCCTTGTTGACAGTTTGGCCAGTGGGAAGGAATTCGTAATGCACCACACCATGATAATCGAAGAAAACTGTCAACATGACCTTGATTTTTGAGTGACTTTGGCATGGATTTTTCGGTCTCAGTTCACCTTTGGCACGATATTCGCTCGATTGATCGGTTGTTTCCGGATCATAGGCATAAATCCAAGTCTCATCGCCCGTAATAATTTGTTTGTAGACGTCCTAATAGTCAGAAATCATTGATCCACATGCGTGAACGCGACGCTCTTTTTCGAAAAAATTGAGAAATTTTGGCACCAAACGCGATTTGACTCTTCTGAGGCACAAATGATCCTTCAAAATTGCTTGCACTGATCCAATTGATATTGCAAGCATGTCGGCAAGGTCTCGAATTGTTAATCGACGATTTTCGAGCACCAATTCCTTGATTTTCTTGATGTGTTGCTCATCAATTGACGTCAATGGTCGTCCAGAGCGTTCCAAATCATCAACACGTTCTCTGCCTTCTTTGAAGTCTTTGTACCACTTGTAAACATTTTTCTGTGACCTAGTCTCGTCACCGAAGGCCTTTTGTAACATTCGATACGTTTCAGCGGCGGAAATTTCATTCCGCAAGCAAAATTTAATAGCAGTTCTTTGCTCAACAAAATTCGACATCGTAAAAATCGCCATATTCACTTTTCTTTGTTCACAAAACCAAGCGTAAACTAAAAACTAATGATGATATTGACATGTAATTTGTCACAGATGTCACTAACAGTCCTACCAACTTGAAAAAAAAATTCATTTGTCCGATTCGGTTAACGCGGGAAGTTTAAATTAAAAATTCACCTTACTTTTTGAACACAGTATATGACTTAGAGGTGCACATTGTATCAGGTCTCCGATCGATACCAAGTACCTGTGAGTAGTAGCCGGAGCTGACACTGTTGACAGCGCGGCCAGCCGTCTGCTGCTATCTTGGTCATTGATTGCCGATGTTCCCATTTCTCCTCCTCTGAACAGTCCCCCGGCAACTGTTTACGTCTGAAAACATCGAACCGGTATTACAAATGACAGCTCTAGAGTAAGACGCATGATCGTTAGAGTAATTGTTTCACTCCAAGCACGCAGGTTGGCATCCTTCTCGTTCGCATGTAGTCGTCTGGCGTTCGGTCGTTCCTTGTTATCGGCAGGGCTCCGTTACTGATAACTATTTGTGAACAACCGGCCTCGAACGATAGCTCTATCTTGTTCCGTCATAATTCTGTGACTGCCGTATCGAGCGCCGGAAGAGATTTGGCGTTGGTGATAATTAGTGCTCGACTGAACCCGAATTTTGTTTTGTCGCCAATTTTATACGAAAATGTTTCTCTATCTCTCTCCATTCTTATGCCACTCATAGCCAGTATCTGGACCTGTAACCGATTGGTCTGTCCTTTTCGGTCATCCCCTATTTCAGTGGGGACGTTTTCAAAATTGAATGAATTGAAGTTCGAATTGCTTCCGCACCCACCTTATTCACCAAATCTAGCTCCCAGCGACTTTTTCCTGTTTCCTAATTCCTAGTGTTTCCTAATGAGGTGGACAACGCTGAAAACCAGTATTTTATAGGTTTAGACACTCAATTTGTTTCTGACGGTTTAAAAGGATGGGAGAAACGTTGGACCAAATGTATAGAGTTGCAGGGAGACTACTTCGGAAGATAAATTTTGTTTTGCTTCGAAATATGTGTTTTTCTTAACAAGGCCGATGACCTTGAGAAAGGGTAAAGGAATTGAATCCAGAGAACACAGTTTAATAGAAGAATAAGGTTTTTACATAGAATCGAATCGCGAATATGTTGATAAGTTACTGATATATAAATACCATGAGTAATTTGTACATATAGAAAAATATTTATGAGGATTTGTTGGAAAATCAGCTGACGCACGGCGATCGATATTCGCCGTGCGTCGACCTGTTACTACTCGGTGATGTGCTGCGCTCGGCTGTCGTGAAGATAGCCGAGGGTAGCGCTTCGCAGACATGCTACTGAAGCGACAGGGCCGTCTCTCTCGCTTGACTTCAGAGTCTCACAACGACATGTTTATACTGCTCAGCCATCTGGAAGATTTTGAGACTTCTCGTGAAAACCGCTTGGACAGCTCCAACACACTGCTCTCACCTTGGACAATTTTAACCGATTTCTCAGGATCTACTCAACCTAGAAGTGCTCAGCTGGACTGAAAATACAGGGTAAGAGTGCACCGTCACAATTTGCATAAATTCAATAACGGTGAAGTGGGGAAATCTCAATTGTGCATCCTCATAAGTCTCATCTCGTGACGTGCTCTGCAGCGCGGGCTGCACCACGTTTCACCTAACAAATTTTGGCACACAATTAGTATAATTGTAAGTGCTTCGCATCAAACTTCACTCAAAATTTATTTGCGCATTTTTAAAAATATTTTTTTTTGTAAGTTAAGCGAGTCGACGGGAGAATAAAACCACCTTCTCTACCTACATCTTTGTTCTCGTTATTTCACACCTGTCGTGAGTGAAAGCTCATTCTTTTTCAATATCTTGCAGATTCGACACCACCAGGAATTCTCAACATTTTGGTCTTTCGAGCCGGATTTCGACTCACGCGCAGGAAAAGACTAGGGTTTACCTACCTTCGGCACGCATCTCGGCTCATCTGGACGTGGGACTCTGATGGGATGTTCCTCGCAGTTTCACCTCATCGACTCATCGGTACTCGTCAAGCAGCAGATTGGTAAAGTAGCACTTTGCGAAGCATCTTCGTTGTTTTTTTATTGATTCAAGGGCTTTTCAGGCCAGTAATGTCCGAGCGCAACTCTTCAGACGCCGGGGTGTCGTTCGGTGACTTCGAGGAAAAGAAGACGTTGCTGGTACCAGTGGGCACCACCATTGCAAAACGAACCTGATCACCAGCTCGCTTGGCAACCGAGCTGGTGCTGAAGGTTCAGTCGCAGCAACGAAGAATCGAGGCTCTTTATCACATTTCGACGACGCTTGACGAGGGATCTCAACCAGTCTCCATGGCCTTGCTCGATACCATGGTTGAGCAGATCGACGAGCTCCACAGCGACTGCCGCAAGGAGCACGAGCTCCTGGAAAACTCTTGGCCAGCAACGTACATAGACCACGACTACTTTGCAAATAATTTGCAAATGGTTGAGGACAAGTTGCTGCTCAACCACACGATACACAGTCGTCAAGACACAATTTCAACGTAGCTGTACTGAAGCCATCAGAGAATGGTCACAGATGCGTACGCGACTCAATCTTTCTGGTGCGTTTAGCGCGAATGAAATATACATAAACGCTGATAATCAGGCGAGCCATCACAATTCCGCACCACCAGCTCTGTGCATCTGTCAGCTCGATGCAGTCCACTATCTTCGTCCTTCTTCGTACAATATTTGTTCATTAATTCATTTTAATTCAATTCAATTAATTAAATTCAATTGTTTAAAGTACTTAGAATGAAAATCAGGTTCGACCAGGAGCAACTCAGGAAACCGCTGCACAATCGTCAACACACTAGGGTGTTGACGCAGTCGTTCACTCATCGGTTCAACTCACAACACATGCTCAACGCTACTAGCAACTCATCAGGCATGTTTTATCATCGATCCAGGGTTGACTTTCACTACGGAAGAGCTCTTCCATAAACTCAACGCACATGCAGCACTCATCAATTTCGATCACAAGGATTGGCGGAGGACGTTCAACGCAGGCACGTGGCTTAATTCAACTTACCATCTGCGCCATTCATACCAAGGAGAAAGTCACGGTAGTGGCTCACATACTCAACACATTCACAACTCATTTACCATCATTTGAGTCACCAGCACGGACATGGTCTCACATAGTGAAACTGAAGGTGGCGGATCCGGACTTTCTCAAACGACGGTCGATTGATATGATAATTGGTGCAGATATTAATGAACAGGTTATCAAGCCTAATATCATCAAGGGCACTCCATCATCGTCTATCGCATAATAATCAATATTTGGATGGCTTATCAGGGGTACAAATTGAAAATGCGGGTTTGATAACAGATGGCGTTACTAACGCTATACGCATCAGGCAGTACTGTGACTATGTTCATGTCAAAGCTACGTCTTATAGCTTTAATTTTCAGTATGTGTCAATTTGTCGCAGTGTCAAATTAGTAGTTTTTTTGAGCTCTCAATATGTCGAGTTTCGTGCCAACAAAACAGCATTTGCGGGAAGTTTTAATTTACTTCTTTAATTTGAAGAAAAGTGCTGCTGAAGCACATCGATTGGTCTCCGAGGCTTATCCGAGTCATGTTCCATCGGTTTCAACGTGCGAGAGATGGTTTGTGCGGTTTAGAAGTGGTGATTTTGATGTTGAGGACAAAGAGCGGCCGGGCCAAGTGAAAAAGTTTGAGAATGCTGAATTGGAGGCAATACTCAATGAAGACTCGTGTCAAACTCAACAAGAGCTCGCAGATTCATTGGGAGTGACACAACAAGCCATTTCCCATCGTATAAAAGCCCTCGGAATGATCCAAAAGCAAGGACATTGGGTGCCGTATGAGCTGAAGCCGAGAGACGTCGAGCGCCGTTTTTTTGCATGCGAACTGCTGCTCGAACGGCAAAAACGGAAGGGTTTTTTGCATCGCATTGTCACTGGTGATGAAAAGTGGATCCATTACGATAACCCGAAGCGCAAAAAATCATATGGTTACCCCGGCCATGCATCATCATCGACGGCCAAACCAAATATTCACGGCGCCAAGCTCATGCTCTGTATTTGGTGGGACCAGCTGGGTGTGGTGTATTATGAGCTATTGAAATCGAACGAAACCATCACAGGAGCACTATACCGAACTCAATTGATGCGTTTGAGCCGCGCACTCAAAGAAAAACGGCCACAATACGAGCAAAGACACGACAAAGTAATTTTGCAACATGACAACGCTCGGCCACATGTTGCAGCGCCGGTCAAAACATACCTACAAACGCTGAAATGGGAAGTCTTACCCCACCCGCCGTATAGCCCAGATATTGCTCCTTCCGATTACCACCTTTTCCGATCGATGACACATGGCCTAGCTGACCAGCGCTTCCATTCTTACGAAGAAGCCCAAAAATGGGTCGATGACTGGATAGCAGCCAAGCCGGCCGAATTTTTTCGCGACGGTATCCGTAAATTGCCAGAAAGATGGGAAAAAGTTGTGGCTAGCGATGGACAATACTTTGAATAATTCATTTGTTACCATTTTTTCAGAATAAACGTTCAAAAATAGACAAAAATCCCGCATTTTCAATTTGTACTCCTGATATCATTGGACCAATAAACTCATGTTAACCTGAAGCACTCACTGTTTATCATGCTGCCGTGTAGCACGGTAATTAGACATTACCGGAGTTGCTCACAAAATTCTGGGTTCAAGAAGAGCCACCAAAGGACAAGGTCGATCAACTCATACCAGAGGAGCAGGCTTGCGATGATCATTTTCGCAACACGCATCAACGTGATACTACAGGCCGGTACATTGTTTGGCTTCCTCTCACTTCTTCGCCTGCAAATCTGAGAAACTCATATTCAAAAACGCATCGATGTCTGCAGCACATTATACGGAAAATCTCAAAAGATGCTGAATAGGGTCAGCTCTACTCTTAATTCATGGACGAATATGAACAACTTGGTCACATGGTGAAGGCTTCAACATCATCTTCAAGAAAAACACAATATTATCTGTCTCATCACGGTGTTCTCAGGCCAGATAGAGTCACCACTAAATTACGAGTGGTATTTAATGGCTCTAGATCCACATCATCTGGAAAATCTCTCAATGACATTATGCACACTGGCCCTAATCTGTTGCTCAATATTTTGGACGTGCTCATTTGGATCCGTCACCACAGACACATCTTTGCCACTGATGTTACGAAAATGTATCGACAAATTCAAATTCATCAAGAAGACTGGAATCTTCAACGAATTTTATGGAAGGATGCTCAACTTACCCAGTGCCATACTACCTAACAACTGTGACATATGATACGAAAGCTGCTCCTTTCCTGGCAGTCAGAACTCTCATGCAACTCACCGAGGATGAAGGTCACCGCTTTCCATTAGCTGTGCCAACTATCACCTTTGGCAGGTACGTGGATGACATCTTCGGAGGGGCGGGTACCACTCATCAACTCATTGAAATTGCTCAATAACTCAAGGACTTGTGCATGGCGGGCGGGTTTTCACTCGCCAAATGGGACTCGTCGGACCTCAAGGTCCTTGCTAGAATCTTAACATCACCGTCAAGCTCGGCTATCTCAATGGACGACTGCGAGACAAAAATTCTTGGTTTGACTCATGAACATCAGGAATTCTCAACAGGATTTAACATTCAATGTGTCGATGGAAACACGCTCTAAATGTCATGCGTATAGGTTATTTACAATTGAATATCGGCCGTCGATGGATCGCGAATGTCGATATTGCGAGGATAAAGACAATTACTACTAAGTTTCGGCGTTTAAACTTAAACTACTTTACGGAGCCGCCAAACGAGGACTCTGTATTCAGTACCGTGGACACACACGCCAAGCACGATATTCCCATTCGGACTGTTAGTGCCCGGCGAGCTGGATACAAACTATTTTGCCGGAGTCTCGAGAAGCAACGCACGCCGTTCTTGGTATAACGAGAACTAACTTTGAGGCTCTCCTTGGTGGGTATTTAGTATGCGTTAAGGAGGTTGGGTGAGGAATCTGCGAGTCAGCGCCCTTAAAGTGGTGTAAGTCTTTACATTCCAATTCCGGCTGGACCGAGTGTCAGGGTTGCGCAGTGGATTTTGAGGCGCTGATCCTTGATACCGGGACTAGGTAATGCTGAGTAACCATGCTTCCAGTGTAAGTACTGGATTGAGTCGTGACCGCCGGAAAAAGAATGAATGGCGTGTTACGTTCCGAGCAAGGGTCTCGGAAAATTTTCCGAGACCCGTGGTCAACATGTATGCACGAACAAATATCTCGTTCGCCGCCTGGACTAACATGCGGCGCAGCCTCATTCTCTTCTTGTCTGAAGCACGGCGCGCGCGAATCACTTAAGACTGTTGCGCGGCGGGCTTCGGACAGGAAACAGATCAACGGTAAACAATTTCTTTCCTCCTCACTTCGCCTGGGAATTATATCATCGTTGCCAGGCATGGGCGAGGAAGAGACAACTAGATTTTGCACTGGAACAAATTGCTGAATCCAGAATAAGCCGTCCTCTTCTTTGCCTGGCGGCGGACCACAAATTTCCGTCGGGGCGAATAGGACGGCAGACTTCTCTTGACGACAAAAAGCGTAACAGTTCAAGACAAAACTCCGCATTGGTGCGTTGCATAGCACTTTCTAAATCTTTAGTACACATTTAGGACTCCGGGACACTATACCGCGAGTCGTTATAAAACTCCCGGAGTAAAGTGCGACGCTTGTTAGTCTCCCGCGTATAACCAATATTATAGTTATTGAAGAGAATTTTTATACTGTGTATTATTATCCTATTTATTAGAGACTATTCTATACGGTGTATCGAGTAGTCTCTAATAATTCATCAATTTTGTTTAGAGTATCTACTTTCGAAATAACGCTTATAATGAAATTAGTGTTCGATAGTAATGTCTGTGACATTAATGCGGAATTATTAGACTATTCTACATGCTACATACATCCGGACATTTTTTCTAAATATGGTTTTTCGACGTTTTGGGACATTTCGAATACGTTGACATTGCAAACTGGAAAAAAAATGTTTCACCGTCACTAAGCTTTCTCTACGAGGAAGCAAAATAAAATAAACCCCGTGCTTCACGCAGGGATCAGTTACGTTCAGCTACTCAGCCTTGTGCTCGGGACGTAACAGGCGTACCTGACACTCTTACTCATACCAATAGTCGACTTTTCGAGAAAAACTGCAATTTTTTTCTGGAAGAAAGAAACAAGAACAAAAAACAAAAAAAAAACAACAATAATAAATAATTGCGAATAATAAGCTACTGCTTTTACAGTTTACCTAATTTTTTTGTCAAAATGAATACACTTGTTTATTAGTCATCTTCAATTATTCACCTCTGGAAACCGTAATGAATACCGCACAGCAAGTCAATATCGAAGAATTACGCTTGTGAAATATTAAACACTATTCCGCTAGGTGGCGAGATCGCTGTAACCTCTGCCGCATAACCGGTACCGGGACCACTCATATGGATTCATATATCGGGTTCTGTTTGAGAAATCCTTGGATGTAGTTGAAACGACCTGTGAATATATCGGTACTAATGAAGCTTCACTCAAGACAGGGTGAGAATAAACCAGACTTGTAGATGGTATTTTGAGAAAGCAGTTTATTACACCTTCCGCATGTCAGTTACAAAAAATTAGTTTAATTTAGAAAATATAAAGAATATAGAAATAAATACACAATTAATTATGTTGAATTTTGTGAGATTGAGAGACCAGCTTGCATAATGATATCTTTGAAGCCAAATAACAAATATGAAATAAAGTACGAGGAATTGAAATTGAAGACTGGAGTTTTTTGGAAAATCTGAGAAGCACACAATTACATTAATTGAGTGCTGGCATTGTAAAGTGATTGTGTAGCATACAATTGTATTAATTGTGTGCTGTGTCTAATGAGTGGCATGTACGCAGTGCAGCCAGTGCTGCGGAGCATGCCACGCAATGAGATAGATGAGTGCGTAGACAAATTCAATGCCGGTCTGCAAATACTCAATGAGATAGTGAATTGAAATTTACAGAGTGTGAGTGCTAGCACATGCAAATCTGACTACTGAGTATAATTGCATTGTTACAGGCTGTGAAGTAGTCTGCGCTGCAGAGCATAGTCATGCGCGCTTGAAGATGCACAAAATGATTTGACTGAATTCACAATACTTTCCCAGCAAGTTTGATTGGGGGAAAGTACTGTGAATTGGTAAAACACACGCAATTATATTAACCGAGTGTGCTACAGGTTAAGTGAAAACGTGGTGCAGCCCGCGCTGCAGCACACGTCAATGGATGAGACCTTTTATGTTGATGTACCGATATTTATGAATCTCCTCACCGTCAGTGAATTATGTTAAATTATGACGGTGTACTCTTACCTTTATTTGAGTCCTGGTGAGCAAGAAATAGTTGAGATGATCCGGTGTAGAGAAGCGAAAATTGTCAAAATCTGTGCGGGGTTCGAGCGGGTTTTCACGTAAGTGCCAAAATATCCAACATGGCTGCGGGATACGAAAGCGTCGTTGGGCGCCGAAGTCAAGCGAGAGAGACATCCTCTCGTTCAACGCGTCATGCTTGCGTGGCACAGCCTCGGCTCCGCGAAGCTCGGCCTCGGCTATCTCCGGCTCAACCGAACGCAGCGTGCTAGAGCACAGCAACAGGTCGACGCACGGCGAATATCGATCGCCGTGCACCAGTTGATTATCCAACAGGTTCGAAGCTACTTTTTTAACTTGGAAAAATCTCAAAACATGGTGTGACAATAAAGCATTATATCTGTCCATCTGACACCTGCCCTTGAAAAAGTGTCTTGTTTTCCTTGTTGACCTCGACGACCTCGCCCCAAGTTTCTTTTAAGGTCCTCGACGAAATTAGCAGTGAAAATTACAGATTGTCGGGAAAATTCGCAAATTTTTGTCGCCGAAGAATATCGCATAAATCTGTCTTCCCCTAAAACTATGGAAAACTAATTTCAGAAATTCAGCAAGAATGGAAATTTTCCAGAAAATTGTTTAAAAGTATGGAGGTGATATCGGCTGATAAAATTAACGAAGTTAATAGATTTTAAGAGAGCTGGGCACCGAAAATCGGTGTTTTTTCGGAAAAATTCTGAAGTCAATAGTCGCAGTGATTTTTACATCAAACTTACAAGGAAAGGTACTTTGGTGTCCCCCTCCGATTTTAATGCAACTCACGTATGTTGTAGAGCATCGAAAACTAAAAGACACGTATTTTTTTTTATCGGCGGAAAAACATTTTTAAGGGGTGAAATCGCCCTTCAAAAATAGCATGTCGAGGGGTGATTTTGCAGTTTCACCCAGAAGGCGTCAACCGATTTTAATAAAACAAAAACCAAAATACTCCTCATTGAAGACAATAAAAATTCCACGTGGAGTTGAAGAAAAAAATTCATTTTTAGGGGTGAAACTGCATAATCACCCCTATTTTTGGAGGGCGATTTCACCCCTTAAAAATGTTTTTCCGCCGATAAAAAAAAATACGTGTCTTTTAGTTTTCGATGCTCTACAACATACGTGAGTTGCATTAAAATCGGAGGGGGACACCAAAGTACCTTTCCTTGTTAGACTTTCCTTAAAATTTTCGAAAATTATTTCAGAACGCCAGCAAATAGAAATATAGAAGTAAAATAAGTACAAAAAGCCGAGATTTTCATACCGTTTAAAAAGTAAGATCTTTCCAGAACAGGTGGGGAGTTTTAGATTCAGAGATAACTTTCACTTTCTCTGGGAAGTGTGAAAACACCGAGAATGGCAGAGGTATTTTCGCAGAAATTTCCGAGATTATCAGACAAATATTTTCACAAGGGAATCAAGTTTCTGTGCAAAATATAAGTTAATCGTCCACATATGGTTGGCCAATAATTAATTATTGAAGTTGTACTCTTACGGAGGGAGGACATAGGAAAACTCTTAGGATATCTAATTGTTATGCTGCTAGACAATAAAATAGAATTGTACAGGGTGCGCCATCTGAATCTGGTCGATGGAAGTATTGAATTACTCTGACAGATTTTAACCGACCAGCGTCGTACAACACGTTTCGTATAGGTTATTTCAGTACAATTTCAACCATGTATCGCTATACGCCGAAAGAACGCTTGGCTTACGCTAATAACGTTAGTCGAATGAAGGAAGCTGAGCCGGATTTTTGGGAGCGAATTCTGATGACCGACGAGGCTCATTTCACCCTCTCTAGCGCTGTCAACAAACAAAACTGTCGCATGTGGGGCACCGATAATCCTCATATTATTCACGAAACTCCATTGCACGATGAGAAAGTGACAGTTTGGGCCGGTGTTTGCTCAAAAACCACCATTGGACCATTTTTCTTCAGAGCTGGTGAAACTGTCAATGGGGATCGATATCGGTGGATGTTGGCACACTTTGTTTTACCACAAATGCGTGAAAAAGGTCTTAAGGAATTTTGGTTCCAACAAGATGGTGCGACATGTCACACTGCGCGCCCAACAATGGACTATTTGCGTCGGAAGTTCCCAGGACGTGTGATATCAAAGAAAGGTGATATTGACTGGCCACCAAGATCGCCGGATTTGACTGCACCGGACTTCTTCTTGTGGGGATTTTTGAAAAGTAAAGTCTATGCCAACAAGCCGAAGACCACAGAGGAGCTAAAAAACAACATTCGAGCCGAAATCGCAGCGATATCGCCCGAGACGCTGGCAAATACAATGGAAAATGCCAAAAAAAAGAGCTCATTTTTGTCTCAGTAATAAAGGCGGACATTTGATCGATGTGGTTTTTGGAAACTAATCAAAATAAATTGTAATGAATCAAATTTAATAAAAAAATACGACTTTGTGAAATCTGTTGAAAATTCTCTAAGTTATTCAATACTTCCATCGACCAGATTGAGATGGCGCACCCTGTACAATCGTAGGTATAATGTTTAAAAAGTTAATGATTGGGATCGTCTACCAGTAAGGAGTTAGAACTCGCGTGAACGAAGTAGCATACGGGAGTTCGTAGGAAACAAATGATTTGAGTTTATTGTCATTGACGAATTAATGTCCGTTAAATAACTATATCAAGAAAAGAGTTATAAAATGGACAATAATGAAGTATATTCGCGCTCTCGAGTCTATTCGACGAGGAACAAATCGTTCTATTTTAATTATACTTGAACTTTTTTGTATTTTGGGCGAGTCTGGCCCAAGATCAACTGTTTAGGTTGATGTGAAAACTTAGACTGATTTTCGTGAATGCAGTTGCTACCTACGTTTGCCGAAAATCACTGAGACTGACCAATGACGTGCGGCGTTCCCATCACACGATATGAATCGATCTTATTATGGTATGAGTGAAGCTCATGTTTCGCTTTGGGCAGTGCAGACCGCATCCTGATTCAATTTTTAGCAAACGTTACCACCTCGCATTCGTGATGGGCATGAACGGGTGTATGAACGGTGGATAAAATTATTGCTTTTCGAAATGTTTAATTCCTTTTCAATTTTTTGTTTTGCTTTAGGTACATGATTCGAAAGTCACTTAAATTTCCATTCATAAATTTCTCGATTTTTTTCCGTTGGCACTTTTAATTAATAATCGGTACTGTTTAAGTTTAATCCGCATGGTTTTGTATCTTCGACCAATCCAATTCAGCGTTAATTTGGCAGTCCTAGCACGTCTTTGACGTCTAAAGCTGTTGCTCTGCAGCGCATCTACTCTTCCATTTCTTATGCATCCACGCTTAGTGCGACACTTCGCCTTGTCCCCACTATTGCCATTCGGCTTACCTGTGGAGCTACGTTGGCCGTGCGGTGTGACGGTGCTGTTGCTGTTTCCTACGACGCTTTTTGTTTTGTCAGCTCTTTCTTTGGCGTAAGGATTCACGTCATATCCTTACCCCAGCTGTACGACTTCGCGGCGGGGTAATGGGGGCTAACGTGGTCGGCAGGCACGGCTGGGCGCTTTGACCCTACCTTAAGGGGTGTGCGATGCTGTACCACGTGCCTGCGCCATCGCTTATTCTCTCGTAGGTGGAATAGAGTTGCACCTTTTTCTCGTGCTTGGTTGTTTTTATTTTCGTTGCGCGGTTGTTGCCATTCGACGGTGTGATACATAATTCCGGTACGATACCTCGGTAGATCTCGCCCCTCGTGAGTAGCCCGACAAATTTTTTCATCCTTGCGGCACACGTGTTAGATCCGTTTCCAGAAGGAAGTTTTATTTTCGTCCTTTCGTCGATCAATGACATGCTGTGACCATACAGCTTGAAACTCTCTCCGGTGAGGCTGCCCGCTTCATGGACTCCATTCCTAGCAGTCCGTTCACGTCTAGTGGCACGTCGTCCGGTAACCACGTAGAACCAACGTTTTATGGCAACTGCCGGGACACCGAGAATAACTTCAGCCTTGCATAAGGGTATGGATTTCGAACCCCCGATGGCCTGTAGCTCAACGACGCTGTCCTCGATGACAGTGTCGGCCGGAGGCAGATTTTCTGAATTATGCTGCACTGTGAAGAGTTTTCTGTTGGAAGAGGCTGCATAAAAAGAGAGAAATACCCCGAAACCGCTACGCGCTTCTGGATTTCGCGTTCTTTTGCTTATCGCGAACGTGTAGCCTTAATGTATTCAGCGTTCGCCTACTGTCATTGTCGTTGTCGGACTTTGAGCTCACGTGATTTGGGGTATTTCTCTCTTTTGCTGTTGGACTGCCACTCCCACTGCATATGCCCTTGGCCACTTTCTTTCTTTTTTACAGCGTCTTCCAACACTCCTTCCAAAAGTGTCCCTTTTCCTTACAGTAGTAGCAGACAACGACTATGTGGTTTACTGTTCAGTTTGCACCCGGAACTAGCAGTCTTACGTGCTCTGATCTGTATGTGCAGTGACGTGTCAGATACCGCCTATTCCTACAGTGGTAGCAGATCTTACTGCCCTGCGCTTGTGCATGTAGCTATTTTCGGTGTCTTTGCTATCCCGCGGTTCCTTTCGACTGCACCATACTTGTGATCTTGATAACACCCGTCACTGATTCATAGAGAGTGGCATAATTTCGCACTCGCACCAGGATATGGACCTGCCCGTGCAGTTCATTATCGAAATTCGCCTCAGCGCACCTTCAAGTAGTTGCTTTCACTAGTCGCTTCTCTAACTCACTAGGAACCGTCTCGCAGTTTCTCCACGGTGTCCACTGTAATTTTTTCGGCTCGAGACACGTATGCGCGATGTCCTCGTTTTGACTTTGACGGAGAGAATTAAATTCCATTTGCAGGGTAGCCAGCAATTTTCTCTGCCCATACAAAGCCTCAAACCTACTCTTCAGCTGCTCCAACATAAAAATGGTTTTGTGTTTCAGCTCCCACGTAGCTCGTCCGCTCGACTTGCTGCTGCGTACCAGTTCCAGCAAGACTTCGTGATCCTCGTCAACGACCCGTCAAAGCACCGTTTCGCTGGACTGTATAAATCAGTCCAGCTCGGCTGCATCGTGGCCATTGAAAGTGTTAATATGCTTCAGGACTAGACCTAGATCCAGGGTTCGTGACCCTCTCAGTGGTCGTGAACTTGGCAGTTTCCATAAAAGCACACTCCGTCGCCGAGGCAGACGCCTCATTAACTTTATATTGTTCTACCGGAGGGTCTGGATGAGCTCATACTCGTCGGCTCCGACCTCGCCGAAGGTTTTGGCCTGGTTCCTTTTGGCCCGTGAGGCTTTGACGTTCAAGAGCCGAGGTCTTAGGCGATCTCACGACGCCTGGCTACTAATTCCTCGTAGCGATTGAGAATGCCTCGGTCCGCCTGACGGGACCAGGGTGTAGGTCCTCGGCAGCTGTAACGCGGTTCAGGGTAGCCCCTATACACGTGGTTGTCCCCGCGGCCAACGGGTATTCTACGCAATCTATTGTTTGAAGACGCTTGATCTTGGCATCTACTATCGTCTCTGAGACAAACGCTGGCGTGTTTTGTTCGCCGTTGGTCATGTTGTTCGCCCGATCTATCACGGTGTTATCGTAGTGGTGGTGTCGAACGACGTCTCCATTAACTGAATTAACCCCGAAATGTGCGTCTAGGTAGTCGGCGGGAATTCGTCGGGTCGGTGAGAGTTGCCACGGCGCTGTACGAGTTCTATAAGTAATATCGCCTAACACCACTTTAAGGGCGATCGCAACGTCAACCCCAGTACCTGACAACGTTGAATCTAACAAGATACCCCTACGTCTGGGCCTTGCGTCGTTACCCGGCATATGAAGTCTTAGACGAACAGCGTTACTGTATGTTAAAAAGTTTTTTGCACCGATATTTTCGCGAAAAGAATTTTATGTATGTAATAGTAATGGTACCCGCCCCTTACAGTAAGATAATAATTTTCACGGCGACGACATCTGCGATGGTGTTGATGTGTTGTCGGTTGTTAAGGTGTTCCTGCTGCTAGTCATGAACGTCTCTCCGCCGCTGACTCTCAGAACCGTTTGTTCTTTCGGTTTCGTCATCTGCTGCAGTCACACTTTACTTCTTGCTGTGTGCTGTGGTTCGCGTCTCGACGTACCCAGACGATCCGAACTTTTCACAATTCGACGACTGCTTGTCGAATTGTACCGGCTGTCTGCCCTAGTGTTTGTATACGGGGTAAGCCAGCTTTTCTTCACCTATACAGGTGGCTTCTGTACGAGTGATTATTAATGCTCACGACGGGTTCACTTTATTATCTGTGTAACTCTCGTTTCACCACATGACTCGTTGTTTGTTAAAAACCTCTGGTTACGTCTCTTTAGGCATATCTCACCGATACCACCGAAATGTTACCCCAATTGACACGTAAATAGAATTCGTATAATATTAGGTAGTTTTTGAAGTTAGTAATTGAAATAATTTGCTAGTAAGCAATTGCAACTTGCTTTCGAAATCTCCACGTGCAATATAATACAACTCTCAAAAACCTTACTAAAAATGTTGGGAATCCGACAATAATGGATGGAAATTATTGTTCACAACTTTGTGAAGAACTTTTAGACCGAATTGTCTGTCTACATAATTATCATGAAATTTTTATAATAAATATATGTTTGGTACGTGTTGCTGTGGCCAATCAATAATATAATAACTACTTGCAACAATTGTCGCACATGGTGGACTTAGAACAGCATTGTTTACTAAATCTGCCTTTTGACGTACTTCTTTATAAGCGCTACGTTGATGACACCATCTTGGCACTTCCTGATAATGAAATAGATTCGACTGTTTAATTCTTCAATTCATATCACCCAAAACCCAAATTCACTATTGAATGTGAAATGAATAATGAGATTTCTTTGCTGGATATACTGTTAATTAGAATTGATGATCACATAATAATCAATTGGTATAGAAAGCCAACTTGATCCGGTAATTAATAATTTTTTTCTCACACCATCCCACGCAACAGAAATTTGGAATCATTAATGTGCTCGTTGATCGTGCGATCATATTATCTGATACTTAATTTCATAACAACAACATTTCGCCCATCAATAAAATATTGCCAAAAAACTGACACCCTCAGGACTTAATTGCTAAACACACAAAAAAACAACAGGGAAAAAAATATTCTCAACCCACTAAGGGTTCACATCAATACTTTTAGATTAATGGTCAGCCCCTATATTGACAAGACATCAGCTTCTCCAGATGCTACACACATTTGAGATTTACTTAGTAACAAATAACTTTAAGTCACCAGATCAATTGCAGTGATTGCGATTTTGTTTACATTGCATAGACCAAACGTCACTTAAAAAGTCGGATTAATGAGCACAAAAGTAGCATTACGTATTTGATAATAACCCGCCCACAACAGTAACTAATCTGACATTAACATGTAAGAAATAGCCTACACAACTTCGATTTCAACAACACACATGTTTAAGCTTTTGAATCCAATTACTGAAAACGATTAAGGGGCTATACCAGTGTGAACGCTGAAATTTTGGGGAATTTTTGGGAATTTTTTGGAAGAAAAGTACTTAATTAAATGTTCCGGAAAATTAAGAATATATTTGGCTATATTTGACCCATATAACATAATTTTTTCATAGAAAAATATTGAGATCCAAGCGACTTATGCGCTGCATTCGGAGACGCAAAAAAAAAAACGTTTGTCTACTGCTGACATGATTCCGGCCGATTGAGTAGCTGAAACCGGGAAAGGAAAAAATGTTGTTAAACTGGAAGGTATTTCCTGAACAATGACACAGGATTTTCGAAAACTATCAAAATCTAACAAAATGGCGTAGTTATGAAAAAAAGTCTGTTTTTTTTGACTAAAAATAGTTGTTTTTTTCAATGCCAAATCGTTAATTTCCATCCAATGAAAATATCCTGCGTCATTGTAGAGTAAATGTATTCAAGAGTACTCAGTTCAAATTTTAAGTCAATCGGATAATTGCTCTTTGAGTTACAAAGTCAGCAAATTTAAAAAACCTCATTTCGAGAAAAACGCGTTTAAAGATTTAACTATCGATTTTTGCAAGATAAAATTATATTTACTATAAAAACTGCTAATTAGCTATTCCTGGCCCATACAATGGACCCTCTTCTTCCTCGAATAATGCCTGCTGAGAGGCTGAAGCTTTTCTCCGAGCTGTTCGTCCCTCTTTTGAGGATGCTACATGACGTAACTCCGCCTGGTTGATTCGGCTGTCATCTCTCTCCATGGCATATTCTTTTGCAATAGGACCGATGATGACGTCCATTACTTATAGCACCATGAAGGTACTTTGGAGCAAAGTGCCAGAGCAAGCCGTTATAACTTTCATTGTTATTCTGCGTGTTCCTTCCTTTGCATCGCTCTAGTGATTCCCTTAAACTCAAGTCAGTATAAATAGGTTCCAAAGCTTTCGTAACACCCTTGTCAAGTGACAGATAATCATGTTTGAACTTTGATAGTCCATTCCTTGAGCTTTCGCGCGGCGATATGAGCACCAGCTATTCGCACCTGCAGGGCAATTTCCGTGGTTCGGATTTTTGTCTGTCAAAGACAAATGATGCAAGGAAGCCCAAATTTCTTGATACTTTTCATCAACATTATCTTGATGCCTGGTAATTGCCAATCCATAGTATTTCTGGAGTTTATTACCGTATTAGCCCGAATATAACGCGATATTTTTCGACCATTTATTTTCCGTTAAAAAATCGACTCGCGCTAAATTCGGGGTTTAAGTAATGGAATGTAATATAAACAAGGACATTTTCCTACAGAGGTTGAAACGCGACTGAACGATCGAACCTGAATCGATAGTTAAAGGTTTCAAGAAATGCTGCATTTCCAATGATTTAAATGGGACGGAAGATGACATTTTGTGGGAGACTGAAAGCGTGAATGAAAATACTGATGATACCGATGTGACATCAATGAGTTCTCATTCTGAAAACAGTTCAGATTCTGAATAAAAATTTCCGTTTTTTGTTGTTACTTACGTAATATTGATTTTGTTTTACATTACTTAATTTTTTTGACATGAATGTAACCTGTGTTATTAGCTATAATTACCTAAATAAATGCTTATCTGATTGAATTTTACTTTCTTTGAATTCTTTTATGAGTATTTTTTTTTTTTCTAAATATCTTTATGAAAATTTCGGAGTCGCGTTAAGTTCGGGGTCGCGTTATATTCGGGCTAATACGGTAATAACTTTGTTAGTTAGCTTCACGGTATTCTTACTCCTTCCTCCTAAACCTTTGGTTCGTTCTTTGAGACTGCGGCTTCGTGTTCCCATTCTTTTTTTCACATGTAAGTAGCATTCTATCAGGAGTACAAATTGAAAATGCGGGATTTTTTTCTATTTTTGAACGTTTATTCTGAAAAAATGGTAACAAATGAATTATTCAAAGTATTGTCCATCGCTAGCCACAACTTTTTCCCATCTTTCTGGCAATTTACGGATACCGTCGCGAAAAAATTCGGTCGGCTTAGCTGCTATCCAGTCATCGACCCATTTTTGGGCTTCTTCGTAAGAATGGAAGCGCTGGTCAGCTAGGCCATGTGTCATCGATCGGAAAAGGTGGTAATCGGAAGGAGCAATATCTGGGCTATACGGCGGGTGGGGTAAGACTTCCCATTTCAGCGTTTGTAGGTATGTTTTGACCGGCGCTGCAACATGTGGCCGAGCGTTGTCATGTTGCAAAATTACTTTGTCGTGTCTTTGCTCGTATTGTGGCCGTTTTTCTTTGAGTGCGCGGCTCAAACGCATCAATTGAGTTCGGTATAGTGCTCCTGTGATGGTTTCGTTCGATTTCAATAGCTCATAATACACCACACCCAGCTGGTCCCACCAAATACAGAGCATGAGCTTGGCGCCGTGAATATTTGGTTTGGCCGTCGATGATGATGCATGGCCGGGGTAACCATATGATTTTTTGCGCTTCGGGTTATCGTAATGGATCCACTTTTCATCACCAGTGACAATGCGATGCAAAAAACCCTTCCGTTTTTGCCGTTCGAGCAGCAGTTCGCATGCAAAAAAACGGCGCTCGACGTCTCTCGGCTTCAGCTCATACGGCACCCAATGTCCTTGCTTTTGGATCATTCCGAGGGCTTTTATACGATGGGAAATGGCTTGTTGTGTCACTCCCAATGAATCTGCGAGCTCTTGTTGAGTTTGACACGAGTCTTCATTGAGTATTGCCTCCAATTCAGCATTCTCAAACTTTTTCACTTGGCCCGGCCGCTCTTTGTCCTCAACGTCAAAATCACCACTTCTAAACCGCACAAACCATCTCTCGCACGTTGAAACCGATGGAACATGACTCGGATAAGCCTCGGAGACCAATCGATGTGCTTCAGCAGCACTTTTCTTCAAATTAAAGAAGTAAATTAAAACTTCCCGCAAATGCTGTTTTGTTGGCACGAAACTCGACATATTGAGAGCTCAAAAAAACTATGAATTTGACACTGCGACAAATTGACACATACTGAAAATTAAAGCTATAAGACGTAGCTTTGACATGAACATAGTCACAGTACTGCCTGATGCGTATAGCGTTAGTAACGCCATCTGTTATCAAACCCGCATTTTCAATTTGTACCCCTGATAGTTTTTCTACATTCACATCGTATGGATTTAAATTCAATAAACCTTTGTATGTGGCACTGTTACCGTCGCCAATATAGCGCGTATATTTTACTCCATATTTATCGATCAAGCGACTAAACATTTCCTTCACACTATCAACCTCCATTTTTCCAGCTGATCCAATATGATTCACATCGCATTCATCATGTCCTTCGAGCCATTGTTCGTATTCTTCAGGATGAGTATCTTTTTCTTTTTCCCATACTTCACAACTCTTACAATAAGTCGATTTTACGATTGAATCGATGATTTGTTTGCTGAATTTACCTACAAGAGTTGTAACACCGGAACGTGAAGTGTGGCCGCGTTTTTTCCATGTGCCATCTCCGGAAACTGTCAAATTAATATCTGAACCTTCATTCTCTAAGGTTTTAGCTCTCTTCTCAGTTACGGCTTTTTGTGTACTCTATTCATAAACGGTTTAGCAGCTTTGGTTACATTTTCAAAGCATCCAGCAAAAGTTTTGTTATGAAATTTTCTAAGAAGATCCATCAAGCCACAGAGTAGATTTAGTCCATTGGTACCGACGCCTACAAGTCGCATCACAAACACTATACACAAACACTATAACAGAATTCACATATGAAACACCGCACTCACATGACACAGCAATTTTCAATCCTAAACCCCGTGAACTTGCTTCATTGAACTTGATGTTTTTCTTGCAATTTTTACACACAACTAGAGTGCTAATTGCATTAAAAACAGAGTAAAACTGGATGAAACGGTATCCATGGGTATGATCATCTATAATTTCATCACCTCCGGTGCGTAACAGTTTTTCAGCGGGGGTACTGGTATTTTCGGTGGACTGCTCATACGTGTATTGATGTCCCGAAAATCTCTTCTTCTTGTTTCTGGATCTATGGATAGGAGTATCTTGAGAGCCTTTTTGATTCGAACTTGAACTGTGTTGGATAATCAGCTGGCGCACGGCGATCGATATTCGTCGTGGGCCTACCTGTTGCGGTGCCCTAGCACATTGCGTTTGGTTGAGCCGAAGATAGCCGAGGCAGGGCTTCGCGAAGCCGAGGATGTGCCTCGTTGGCATGCCGCGTCGAGCGAAAGGATGTCTCTCTCGCTTGACTTCGGCTTCGCTCACCGGCTATCTCGCTCAACTGACTTCAGCGCCCAACGACGCTTTCATACTCGCAGCCATGTTGGAAATTTAGACACTTTTTGGGTAGACACCGGCAGAACAGCACGCTCAGCAGGACTCTTGGTCTGTTTTCTTGGTCGGAATTCACTGGACGCACTCAATTCTCACGCTCACAAGGACTCAAAAACTCAAGGTAAGAGTGCACTGATATAATGCAGGGCCATTCAATGTCAGTGAGGAGGAAATATCGGTACATCACCAGCCTTGTCTCACTCTGTGGCGTGCGCTGCACCACGCTCTCCTCACTGTATTTTTGCCGGTATAATTAATATAATTATGCAGGTGTTTTATATTCACTGTACTACTAGAGCACTCAAGCAATTTTAGTTGCAAGTGCTCTCATCTATTCACTGTAATCTCTCTTCACCAAACTGCTGAGAGCTTTCAGTTAATGGTCTATAAAATCTTACGCACTCATTTTTCTCTAGCGTGGCGTGCTACGCAGCACTTGCTGCTGCACGCACACCGCTCTCAATGCTCACAGCACACAATTATATTAATTGTGTGCTGGTTCTCTCCTTATACCATATAACTAATTCACTTGTTATACTCAGTCTAAATTTGTTAATTTGTTGGTGTTCTAATTTTATATCAATTTTGTATTTTTTCTAAACTCAACGTATTTTGTATTTATTTCACTTTTATCATTTTATGCAAATTATATTTAAATTGTATTTTGTACCACTTGCAAGCAAGGTAGAATGAAACCACTTCCTCAATTCTAAACAACTTTGTGTCTGGTTATTTATCACCCTCTATAGAGTGAGGCTACATTTTTTTTCGATACATTCGCAGAGCTGTTAACTCCATCAGGCGGATTCTCAACAAACTGCTTTCACTCATTTTCGCTCTGTTGTGCAGTGTACAGCAGCTGCGAGTAAACTAAACAGACCCTTCCAGAATAACTGCGTTGAACAACTACAGAGTACCTTTTAAATGGCAACGCTGATTTCAAATGGCCCTATAGAGTCCCCTCTACTCGTATAGTATCCCCTCCCCCTATAGTGACCAAAGAATCAGATAACAACACGTCAGCTCCGAGCTCCGCCTCCAGGCAGATGGGTCATCTTATACCTATGAGCGGTTGCTCTTTAGAAGGCTGCCATTCAGGAGTATTGAAGAAAGGGCCTTGCAATTTTTACAGGATATTCTTTAAAGTATAAACTGTCGAAAAAGGCAACAAAAAAAATCGACTTTTTAAAAGTGTCATACTGGTATAGCCCCTTAATACAGGAAATCTTACATATAAAAAAGAATTCAAATTTCGTTAACTTCAGGACTGATATTGAAAATGAATTAGGTTAACAACATCTATAATATTATTACTTCGTTGTTATACTACAATAGACGTGTATTCATTGAAACTGTTTGAGAATTCTGTTGCGCGTTGCTGAACTACGCACAGCAGGCTAGCATAGGTAACCGCTTGCTGTTGCTGCTTAGTGGCAGCACCTCGGGGTAGTGAAAAATCACTGGGTCAGTGTGCCAAGCAACAGGCTGCTGCGCGCACACGCACTTCGATAGCGTCGTTGAGACAACGGCTGCTTCGAATAAGGCTGATATATTGTGAATCTCCCTTACGCTGCTGAGATAACACCTCATGAAAGTTCTCATCGTTCTACTCTGCCGTACAACAGTGTTACATCACATTCCATCCAGCACATCGTCACTGTGATTTATAAAATTGGCTCATCTGTACATCAACATCTAGACTCACCGTGTCGTGCTCCCGTCATCTGCGTCGCCGTGTAGCCGGCGTGCTACAGCTCGTCTCATTGCATCTCACCGATTAATATAATCGTGTCCGGTAACATAAAGCTCATTATTAAGCTCGTTCTTTTTTTGCGCTCACTTTCATATATTTTTAAATATACAGGGTGCGCCATCTTTTATGTCGGTATTGTAACGGTAATTTTTTATCGTTAACAATTATTTTTATTTTTCGTGGGAGTTCGGGCTCGAACTCAAAACTAATTAATGTTAGACTTCGAAGTGTGTGAGAGTAGGGTTTATTTACAGAATGAATAAGTTTATAACAAGTTATTTTACAGTTTTCGGCCTCTGTTATATAGAATGGTGCATTTAATTTCGGAAATTCGGACGATTATTTTATTATCATTTCGTCTTATTCGCGCATCGATTTTTGGTATCCTCGGGAGTTTATTATTCTTCTTGTACAGTGGTATTGCTGTATGCGCGGTGCACAGACATACTCACACTACCAGTCATTCGCCTCGCACTCGCTCCTTCGACAGAGTGTATTAACTCTGTTTACAATTCTTTCTCTTTTACTCTCGTTTCACTTTCTCTCTTTTTCTCTTCCACCATCCAGGCGGGCGATTCCCGTTTAACTTCCGATTTAAAGTCCACACTACTTAATTCTATTTCCGGATACAGTACTCGCTTAAACGTATTAATTAATTCTATGCACTTAATTTTACTTAGATTTATTTGCACACACACTTATTCTCTTAATTCTATTCTCGTAAACCTATCCATATCCTAATTTATTACTAGTTTCTTTTTAACTTGACTAAAACCAATTTTTTATATTATTTAAACCACTCGCCTGCCTCTCATTGTTCCGCTGTCTTCCATTCTCACTAATTCGATGTTCCGTTATGCACTGGACCCGAATTTATTCAGAATCTATTCGTTGATAATGCTTAACTTTTCTCTCGTAATTTTTAGAATGTTCAGATTTTTCGACTTGTCTTTTAACACGTCTTTTATCCACGCTAAGAGGCCAAGAGAGGTCCTCTCCCCACGCAGCAGCCTTTTATAGGCCGCCCCTCGCCTCATTCCCCTCTGCCTATTTTTCATCGTAATTTTAAAATCTAACGCATCTTTTCGGCTTTTGCGATCTGTCGCCGCCGCGCTCACCGCCTTCCCCACGCCTCCCAGCAAGGCCAGCTGGTCGCTGACCTGCTGTTTATTTCAGCGAGGGAATTCCGGCGGTGTGACGTCGCTCGTTTTTCACACGAGTTCGATGGCCTAATGCCCGCAAACCTCGGTACGCCTGTACCGAGTCTAATTTTGCAGGTGTTTCTGCGTATCCCTCGGCTCTTTATACCGTTTGAAATAATAAAGTAGGCTAGAGAGTATAACTATGTTACAATATGTAAACATTGAATAACTTAAAAAAAAACAACCGATTTCTATGTATGAGGTATTTTTATTTAATTTGTTCCTTTACAATGTATTTGGACTAGTGTTTGAATACAACATCAATCAAGTGGCCGCCTTTATTGGCCAAAGCAAAATATGCCCTTTTTGCTGCGTTTTCCATCACTTTTTCGAACATGTCGGGCGGTATAGCGATGATTTCGGCACGAATGTTTGCCTTGAATTCGTCAATGTTTTGACGCTTGTTGGCGTACACTTTGCTTTTCAAATAACCCTACAAAAAGAAGTCCGGAGGGGTTAATCTGTAGGTCTTGTTGAAACCAGTAACCGTCCAGACCTTTTTCACACATTTGTGGGCAGACATAATGAGCCAACATGAGCGACTGTTTCACCTTCTTTGAAGAAAAATGGCCCAATGATGGTTTTGGCACAAACGCCTGCTCAAACAGTTAGTTTTGGTCATGCAATGGTGTTTCATGGATCTCGTGTAGATTCTCCGTTCCCCATATACGGCAATTTTGCTTGTTAACGGCGCCAGAGAGTGCGAAATGCGCCTCGTCGGTCATCAAAATTTGCCTCCAAAAATCAGGTTCAGTTGCAACCATTCGAGCGACTGTTTGGCCGTATTCCAAGCGACGTAGAAGGTCTGTCAGTAATATTCTTTGAGTGAATTGCACTTTATACGGAAACAAACGTAAATCAGCCTTCAAAATGCGCCACAAAGTGGTTCCACTGACGGCAAAATGCTGAGCGCGGTGACGATATGACACATGTGGATTCTCGGCAACACTCTCTCTTACTGCTTCAACCAGTTACGACGAATAGTGTTGTCAGACGGTGCTTGTTGGCCACGATATTTTCGACGATATGTACATTGAGTTAACACAACTTAACGACTATTTACAATGTACAGCGTCACTATTTCGGCGCGTTGTTTCGGTGTGATTCATGGTTAAAGCGATTCATGGTTAAAATTGTACTGAATTAACGTTTTAAAAACATGTCTACTCAAGTCAATCAGTTGATAAATGTCAAAGTTATTCAATGTTTACATACCGACATAAAAAATGGCGCACCCTGTATTTTATGTGTTTGATTTGTATATTTTCTCCCACGGCATTTGAGAGGTGGACCAATAAATGCCACTGTAAATTACATCTGTGTACTGCTTCCAATTATTTATTGAATACCTTACGATCAAAAAGTACCCGGAATTTGTTAATAAAACAAAAACGGTTCAATTATTCATCGATATTCATTTTATTCCCTTCAAAGTAATCTCCATTGTAATTAATACACATATTTCGACGCTTCTTCCAATCTTTAAAACACTTTTCGAAGACCGATTTTGGAATCTCCTTCAGCTCCTTCTGCGGATTCTCCTTTATCGCCTCAAAACGCTTTCCGCGAAGTGGTAACTGAGTCATGAGAACAGGAAAAAGTCACACGAGGCCATGCCAGGTGAATACGGAGCTTGCGGAACGGTATTAACGTTTTTTTTGGTCAAATAGTCGCGTACAAGATGAGATGTGTGAGCCGGTGCGTTGTCGTGGTGAAGAAACCACGAGTTGTTTCTCACGCTTGAACTCGTCTCATGCCCAAAACATCGTGCATAACGCTCTGCACCGATCCGAACGAGACATCAAGATCGGCTGCTATCTCCCTGATGCTCACACGACGATCTTCGAGCACAATTTTCTTAACTTTTTCGATGTCCTCGTTAGTCACAGAGATAGATGGACGACCGGATCGAGGCAAATCTTCAACCACAGTACAACCCGCTTTAAACTCTTTGTACCACTCGCATGCTTGTGTTTTCGACATTGTCGAGTCCCCGTAGGATACCGTTAACATTTTCAACGCTTCCGCACATGATATTTTGTTGGAAACTCAAAATTTCAGGTACACTCTTTGCTCAACTAAATTCGACATAGCAAAATTCGCAGAGTACACCAAAAAATTACTTGTTTAAAAAACTATTATGCACAAACTACCTAACACATTGCGGTTAAAGGTGACATGTAAGAAACACAAAGATGTATCAACCTAGAAAAAAAATGATTTTGACAATATCTAGGCGTTTAATTACAAAATTTGAGACCAAATTTACGCTGATGGATCAGAAGATCATTGTTCGTCGTCGTCCTTGTCGGTCACTCGAAAATATAGCCACAATAACGGAATCTGTGACCGAGAATCCAGGAACTTCCATTCGGCATCGTGGTCAACAATTAAACATTTCCAGTAGCACTATGCAACGAATTTTGGTAAAAGATCTGCATTTGCGCGCGTACAAGGTTCGATTGGTGCAAGAAATCAAGCCAAGGGACCATGCGCAGCGCCGTGAATTTGCTGATTGGGTGTTGGAACATCATCAAATTAATGCGGATTTTTCGAAGAAAATCATTTTTTCAGATGAGGCACATTATCAACTCGACGGATACGTAAATAAGCAAAACTGTCGGATTTGGGGTGCTGAAAATCTTTGTGTGATACTCAAACAACCAATGCATCCATCGCGAGTAACTGTTTGGTGTGCATTTTGGGCTGGCAGAAAATTGGGCCGTATTTCTTTGAAAATGCGCTAACTGTTAATGGAGTGCGGTATCGCGAAATGTTAACGGAGTTTTTGTGGCCCGAATTGGATGTAATTGATGTGGAGGACATGTTTTTCCAACAAGACGGTGCGACCTGCCACACAGCACGTGAAACAATGGTGTTACTGCAAACTAAGTTTCCAGGCCGTGTCATTTCTCGATTTGGCGATCAACATTGGCCACCAAGATCGTGCGATCTAACACCGATGGACATTTTTCTTTGGGGCTATGTAAAGGAAAAGGTGTATGCGAATAAGCCTGAAACAGTTGAACATCTTAAAGAGGAAATACGGCGCGTTATTGGTGAAATACAGCCACATTTATGCGAAAACGTTATTCAAAATTTCAATAAAAGAATAACCCTGTGTCAGAGGTTTCGTGGTGGCCATTTGCCTGATGATGTATTTCACGGTTAATCGGAACTATTTTTCTTTATGTTGAAATAAAAATGTTTGCTTAATTCAAAAATAAATGTGTTTTTTCTTTAAAATTAAATCCGGCGCTCCTGTTGGGACACCCTTTAGATATAATTAATACAATTATATATTTTTTTAAATCTTGAAATTATATGCTAGATCTTTTAAGTTGCTCTCAGATTGCTATACCGAGACAGCAGTTTTTCCTGTCACAGATTTCCCCGCCACGATTTATTTCGGGTAAAAGATGAGAATGGTTAATGTAGAAAAGTTGGACGTAGTTCACTATTCTTCACCTTTATCTGAAAATCAAACGTAGTGAAGTGTTGCGCCTGGAATTTATTTGTTTATTGTTTTTAATCGCGATTGAGGTGACTGCGATCGAGACCACTTATCTATATTATGACAAAATATGTCACACCAACGTCAAGTCTTTGGTTTTTTATTGCATTATTATTTGCGCTGTATTTTCTCTTTATTTCCACATGGTTATTCCGATTTTTTTTGTATTATTAATTACGTTTTATATACGCTCCATTATTTATGCCTTAATTTTGTGTTATTTTCCTTATTGCTATTATTATTATTTGGATCATGTACTAGTGGATCAATTACAGTGATTCATTTCATTTTTTTTTTCATTTCTTTTATTGAACGTTAAATTTGCTTTGTCGACCCGAACCCTTCGTTTAATTGTAGGAATCGGTCAAAATATTGAGACGTACTGATTGTCTTATGCATATCTCTAAGCACCGCTACCGCGCGTCACTTACATCAGGTAGGCCGGCATATCGGAAGTCAAGTACTGTTACTCTGGCCAGAAGAGCACGGTGAGGGGAGCGCCACCTGGGACGAGTCGGAAATTTAAAGTCTGCCGTTAAGGTGGGCTAAAGGACCGTCACCAAATATAGTGATATCAAAAATACAGGGTGAACGGAGGGGATGTCATTATAAAACGGCAGAAAATTTGGCAGTCGAGGAACACTTTTGTTCGCAGAAGCCCGACCACCAGGAAGGAAGATCGGATGAGCCATCGATACTTTGCATCTACTATCGTATAACGGGACCAGGCTGAGACGTCAGACCCCACACGAGACGTCTAGCAGTTGAGCCTTCGCTGCGTCTCGCGAAAGTGCGTTGGAGTCATAGCATCAACAAAGCCGACACACAACAGTAGTAAAGGCAAGACAATCCGGCAAGCTGTAGACCAGGCAGAATCGATGGAGACTGCAACTTGAGCATTTTAAAAGGCGAATCAAATATACTCTCAGCCAGCACAGCAAAATGGAACCACGATAGAGAGCAATAATCTACGATCATAAACGATCAGGGAAATTACACATAATTATATAGAAGAACGTCAGGCACGGCTCTAACTTGAACAGTCTATGCGAATGCACTCCAGGTTCATCACGCTGAGGCTGGACTGCAGCGGCGGTCAGGTGAGCGAGCGAGTAGGCCGTCACGGGGATCTCAAACGGGAGTTCCACTTCCACCGCGAGGTCTCATTACGTAGATAGAAGACCAATATCGATCCATAATAGAAACATAGAAAAATAGTTGTACATCTTTACTGATAAATTCACTCAAAAGCAAATCCTGTCACATCGCATATTTAAATTCTTTTCTTTTTGCGTAAACGATTATATAGGCATGCAAGAGCCCGGTAAGATCTATTTGAAAGGCGCGTGGTAGCCAGAAATACCAGAAAGAGGTATCGAAGTAGTACAACTGAATTCCATATTCTTCTTATCTCATGTATCGCAACAATTAACATTATACTTTCTTGAATAAACCCTACTTTTACCCATTAGTGAGACCTAAATTAATTTCCTCCCTGGTCGAGTCCGGACCGAACCCCTTCAGGGTAATACAATTTAATGTTAACGATAAATACCGTTACAATATAGTTAAAAGAAATACCTCTCACTCACTTATCACAGAATCTCAGGAACTATGAAGCCTACAAACTTGAAAGTTGACATGTAGGTTCGTTATATGCCGTATGCATCCGCTAAGAACGAATTTTTCGAAATTCGAATTTTTAGGGGGTAAAACGAGATGTAAAATTTTTAATAGAAAAACGTGTTTTTTTTTGGTCATATTAACTTGAAACTTGGCATAAATACTCTACGATACAAATAATTGAACACGTATTTTACAATATACCGAAATTCAATCCTTAAGGGGTTAAAAGGGGATATGAAAATCGGTATGCAAAAGAAATTTCGGATTTACTTGAAACTGAGCACAAAAAGTCTAAAATAAAAATAATAAAACACGTAATTCAGCATCTCCGAAATTGGAACCTTACGAGGGTGAAATGTATGTTAAAAGTGTTTTCAAAGAAATAAATAAATATCTATATATATTTTTGGATATATTCAGACCGTTAATCGATCAAACTGAATCGCTTCTTTTGTTCTCACTAACTGATTTTGTTTATGTGACTTATCGATAAGCCTCCACGCTGTGCACAACGTTCGAAATCGATCATAGAATATATTGGTAATTATTATCAATTTATGGCTGTCCACCGCGAAATAATCATGGATTTTAACGGAGAAGCGGTAAGGCAAAACGAGAGGAGAATAATCGAGTAAGTTACACAAACGCTGACAGACGTGTGAGGGAAGATGTAGTTGACGGATGTGTCTCCGCAAGTAATTTTTCGATGATACAGTATTTGATTTCCTCTCAGCAAATAATTTCAAATGAGATTAGTATTTCATTTTTTTTTTGGGTAATTGCTTTCAAAGTATGCTTTGTTTAGTTATTAAATATCGTTAATTTTATTTATATAATTTTTGAAAGTAACTAAAAATAAATCACTTTACATTAGTTCATATTTAAGGTTTAAAAGAATATTTAAAAAGTAAGTTATTTAACGTTATTTATTTTTTGTTTCCTAATGGAGGCAGCTTTGTGACCGTGAAAATTTTCTTTCCAGTTTTCAATGTAAACGTATTGAAAATATCCAAAAACGTTAAAAAATCCTATTTAGAAAAATGTCAGGATATGTGTGTGAGTGTGTGTATGTTCTGCTGGCACTGTAAAATCGAAACGTCTGTAATTCGAAAACGGTTTGAGCTACGGCGCTCCCGTTTCGCATAGATGTGAATCTTTACAACAACTTTAATCACTGCAAATTTTGTCAGTATTACGTGGAAATAATAAATTTTACGGAATTTTCAAATAAAAAAAACCTCTGTAATCGCTCTTATTTACCCAAATTTTCAGATTTCCAGTTAATTTGAATAATATATAAATAGAGTGTCATGAAAGGACGGTTGTATTGAATTCGGGAAATATCGTTCGTAACGGTTCAGATTTTATGAATTTTTCGAAAAACCGACGTCTCTATTTTTTGAAAATTTCAAAATATCGTGCAAATTTTTAAAAATAAAGTATTATAAAAGTATAGTTGGTACTCATTGGAGAGAATTGGTAAAAAAAAAAATGGAGTTAATATACAAATAGTAAAAAAATAGTCAAACAAAATTTTTATTTTTTGAAAAATTTCGAAAAAAAATATGATCGAGAGGCTATAATTTTGATAAATTTTAAATAGTTGGGCAGAATTTTGTAATACGAATAGAGTATTTCAAAAAGAATGTTGGTATAAAATTGAGCGAAAATCGTTTTTATTTTGACGAAATTACTCCAAAAAAGCTGCAAATTGCTTTCTCGAGATTCCGCACGATACTTAAAGTTTCCTCTATGAGGAAGCCAAAATTAAGGAAGACAGTTGCTCATTGAGAGGACTTCGAGCATCATGCGGAATCTCAAGAAGCAATTTGCAAGTTTTAACCCCTTAACCTACGATTTACGTTCGAGAATTTTGGGCCGAAAACGTAAACAAGCTCGCGCAGCCTTCGAGCCATTCGCACGACTTGTGTAGTACGCTAAAGAACTCTAACCTTGGCGGTTTGTAATTTGCCTCACCACAAATAGCACAGACAAGGCTTGTGATATATTTTTATTATCTCTTCGTATCGTGATCAGTTACAAGTTATTCTTGGTCACATTCGCACATCGAAATTTATTTTCATAAATTCTAGAGAAGCATCCCCACAAGATGTTTTCAAGAAAAAGATTTCGTGATGAGAGCAATGAGAATTGTGACAAAAATTCCTCTACCGAAAGTGACAGTAGTGATATTGGACGTTTTGTTCGAAAAAAATGCATGCGATTAGTTATTGATGATACTTCTGACGACGATCAACTACCAGAGCCCTGGCTTTGGAAAGAAATAAGAAATAGTCCAAAAATCTGGGACTATACGATGACTCCTGGTATAAGAGAGGCAGCCTTACGTCAATTAGGAGGAAGTAGAAGAGAATTAGATATATTTAATCTAATATTTGATGACATATTCTGGGAAAATATTGTAAGCGAAACTAACCGGTATGCAGATCAAATACGAGCGAATCCACGCAGAATACGAGAAATCGACGACACTTGGTTTCCTGTAGATTCTAGCGAAATTAAAAGATATTTCGCATTGTCCATAATAATGGCACAGGTAAAAAAACCAAGAATACAAATGAATTGGTCGAAGAGGGCTGTTATCGAAACGCCGATATTTAGAAAATCAATGCCTTTGAAAAGATTTCTGCAAATTACAAGGTGTTTGCATTTGGCAAACAATAGTATGGTTGCCAATACAGATAAATTGAGCAAGATTAAACCTGTGATCAATTTTTTGAACCAAAAATTTAAAGAAGTATATACCAGGTCTATAAATATGAAACCGGAATTTGCCCATAGGTGGCCCTAGCTGTCAATGTAGTTACCGTCAAACCGCGTCATTGGCGCCATTTCCTTGTCGACACCTCTGACAAAGATTTTCAACTCACAACAATACACGTTTCATACAACAACATAGTTTGTAATAGCGTTGAACATGTCGAAGAAAACTGCTGCAGAATCGCATCGATTGCTTGTCGAAGCTTACGGTGAGCATGCTCTTGGTAAATCACAGTGCTTTGAGTGGTTTAAAAAATTCAAAAGTGGCGATTTTGACGTGAGAAACGAAGAACGTGGCAGAACACCGAAAAAGTTTGAAGACAGCGAATTGCAAGCATTGTTGGATGAGGATGACGCTCAAACGCAACAACAACTCGCGGATCAATTAAATGTGACAAAAGAAGCCGTCTCCATACGTTTGAAAGCCATGGGAAAGATCCAGAAGATGGGAAAATGGGCTCCACATGAACTGAATGAAAGACAGCAGGAAAAACGAAAAACCACTTGCGAAATGCTGCTCGCCAGGTACAAAAGAAAGTCATTTCTCCGTCGAATTGTGACGTGCGATGAAAAGTGGATATATTTTGAGAATCCTAAGCGTAAAAGATCATGGGTAACTCCAGGCGAACCATCGACATCGACTGCAAGGCCAAATCGCTATGGACGGAAGACAATGCTCTGTGTTTGGTGGGATCAGAAGGGTGTGATCTATTATGAGCTGCTAAAACCTGGCGAAACCGTTAATACTGAACGCTACCGACAACAAATGATCGATTTGAATCAAGCTTTGCGTGAAAAACGACCAGAATATCAAAAAAGGCAACACAAAGTGATTTTGTTTCATGATAATGCACCATTGCACACAGCAAAACTGGTCAAGGAAACGATTGAGGCGTTTAGTTGGGAAATACTTTCGCATGCGGCGTACTCACCAGACTTGGCTCCGTCCGATTACTACTTATTTGCATCGATGGGACACGCACTTGCTGACCAGCGCTTTACTTCTTACGAAAATGTACGAAAATGGCTCGATGACTGGTTTGTCTTAAAAGAGCAACAGTTTTTTTGGCGTGGCATCCACAAATTGCCAGACAGGTGGGAAAAATGTGTAGCTAGCAATGGGCAATACTTCAAATAAAATATTTTTTATCATTTTCATACAATAAACGTGTATTTTCTATACAAAAATTCCGGTTTCATATTTATAGACCTGGTATAATAAAAGAAGACATTGCTATTGATAAATCGCTCATGAAATTCAAGGGGCGCCTATCTTATAGGCAATTTAACCCATCAAAAAGGGCAAGGTTTGGCGTTAAATTTTATAAATTGTGTGAGTCCGATTCAGGCTATTGCTATGAATTTAAAATATATACAGGCCACGATAAAATAAACCGTGATGATAGCGCTTCGGAAACGGTTGTGAAAGAGCTTTCTGAGTCAGTGTTGCACAGGGGTCACACTTTATACATAGATAACTGGTATTCTTCTCCAACATTTTTTATCACATTATCGTTTAATTATAAAACAAATGTAATTGGCACGGTACGTGGAAATAGGAAGCATATGCCAAAAGATTTGTGTAATGTAAAATTAAAAAGGGGGGAATACGCAATAAGAAGCTGCAACCGAATACTCGCTATAAAATGGAAAGATAAGCGAGATGTTTATATTATGACGACAAAACATGAAACAGTCGAAATGACTACACAAGGATCCAATCGTCCTCCAAAACCAAAATGTATTACAGAGTACAACAAGGGAATGAATGCAATTGATCTCGAAGACCAAATATTAGCATGCTTCCCAGTAATGAGGAAATACATGAGAGGATATAAAAAAAATTTTTTTTATGTGTTCGATACTGGTCTTTTTAATTCATAAATTTTATGCGACAAAATAAATTACGGGCAGAAACAATGTTACGTTGACTATAGGATCAACATAGCCGAATCACTATTGGAGAATATGCCAAAACCGAATTATAAAAAACGAGGATAATTATCTTCCGGAGGTATTCCAGAGAGACTGCACGCGAAGCATTGGGCTCATTTTTCAAAACACATTGACCGAACAGCATCAAAATTAAGACCTTCAAAACGTTGTAGAGTTTGCCAAAAAAATTAAAAACGTAGAGAAACAACGTGGGAGTGTAAGAAGTGAAAAGTTTCCTTACATCTACCAGAATGATTCGAATTCTATCACACCATTGCAGATTATTAATTTTGTATTACTGATTTTTGTATAAATTAACTTTTTGTATAGTACTTGCATCTACCACAATTATTGCATCAGGTTGTAATTACTTATCAAATATTCCACAAATATTTATAACTTTAGGAGGACGCCGCCGCTAATATTTATATTTGGCCCGATCATCGTACTACGGGCTATGCCCGTAATATTTACGTTTGGTCCGATCATCTACTACGGGCTATGCCCGTAATATTTACGTTTCGTCCGATCATCTACTACGGGCTATGCCCGCAATATTTGCGTTTGGTCCGATCATCTACTACGGGCTATGCCCGTAGTTGTAGGTTAAGGGGTTAAGTTGAGCTTTTTATATAAATTTTTTTTTAAAGTTACGTATATAACGTTAGTTGATATATTAAATTTTATAGATTTTTGAAGAGTAAAACGTAACATTATTGATAAGGAGATTATTGTAATTAACGGATTACAGATCCCTTGCCGAATAGTAAAGATTCTTGGTGACGGCACGTGCCTATTATCCTCCCTGTCCTATCTGGTGCACGGTGACGTATCAATGGCTGCTCCAATTCAGGTTGACATTATGAATCACGTGACCAACAACTGGCAGAGGTTTAAGGGCTTCACTCAGGAGTGGTTTAGGGCTCCTCACGGTACTCAACGTCGGTACCTCACCGAAGTGTCTAGGACTTACAACTATGGAACTACTTGCGAACTCAAGGCGGTGGGAGAAATTTTCCCTTATGAGTTTCAGATGTTTCAAGGTGGCACCATTATTGCTACCTTTGAGGAAGCGCTACAGGGAGTCAAAAGAATCCGGTTCACAAGAAATTTTAAGGCAGTTCGATCTTTTAATTCCATTAGCCGAATAAATAACTCATGGTGATGTTCAATTACACAGCCTCCCCATCAACCAGCATCCACTGGCAGAGCACTTTGTTTCTGCTGCCCGGAAGTACAACGAATGTTTACAAATGAAGTCTTTTGGGGCAAGAGAGGTGAAGGAGGGCAACTTTATGCCAATATTCAAAGTTCAAGGGCTGGTCTACCACAGTATAGGGAGCCTCATGACAGGGCCTTAGCAGCAGCCTTAATTTTTCCAAATATACTTTGTTGCTGATGATGACAATGAGAGCGACATCCGCTGTGGAATCTACCCTAGCATTAAGCAAGGACTGGTTAGCCAACTGCTGAAGTTGCTGCATGAACACAATAAGTATATTCTTGATTTTAAGGCTGCTGTTGATTCTGTACCTAAGGGACAGAAGGAATTCCAAGTGCTGGAAAACACCGATAGGAAGCTTTCCGGAGAACACAGATGTCGTTTCAATTCTCTAACGATTAGAGAAGTAGCAATTCTCATTGACGGCCAGGATTTTAAGAAGAGATATATTTTTTACAGCAAAGACAACAGATTGGTACGAATCAGTGAAGCGCACTGTGCATATGATGCTCTCCAGTACCCTCTGACGCTCTGCCGTGGAGTAGATGGATGCTACATCAATATGCCTCAGCGCGACGCGAAGACCAAGGCTCCTCTCAAGAAGACCGTGTCTGCTGCTGCCTTTTACAACTACAGGATAATGGAGCGTGATGGCGAAAAATTCTACTTACTACTTTTCCGCGGTGCGAAGTCGATACCATGGAAAGACAACCAGTTCTGTAGAAGAAAACAAGGGAAGCTACTGACAGGTTATCCAGGTGTGAAGAAAGATCAGGGTTTGGGTAGTTTACACGGTCCATCCCGACAATTCTGAATGCTACCTGCGCCTCCTTTTGCACGAGATCCGTGGCCTGATGTCATTTACTGTACTAAAAACTGTGGCAGGCGTAGTCCAGTCGACATTTCAGGCGACGTGCAGAGCACTTGGCCTGCTGGGGGACGATGCACACTGGGACTGCACTCTGGGAGAAGCATTCACCTCTGACTCTCCTCATAAAATAGGTGAACTGTTTGCATTCATGTTGGTTTTTTTGCCAAGTTGGGGATCCAACAAAATTGCGGGAGAAAACCGAGACAGTCTTGCGGAAGATGTTAGATGGCGAATGGAGAGAAAGCGCGGCGACGTGAAACTACTCAAGGATATTTCCGGGGGCGGGGGTAGAAGTCTCTCGCTGGGGTCAAGGGCAGATATTTATAAAAAGGGAATTTTCACGAGGAAATGTAGGAATGAGCGTGTGTGCGAGCATGCGTGCGTGTTTTAAAAATAGGCATGTGTATGTTTTGATCACACACACAAGCTCAAATATTTTCTTTTTAATCTCTGCCCCTTGACCCCAAAGGGAGGCTGCCACCGCCGAACGTCACCTCGCGCGACACTCGCAAAACACCTTTTATGTGTGTGCACGCGCGCGTTTCCGTGTATGTGTAATGACGGGGTTTTTAGTCGGTAGTCTCACAAGAGGAGTCCGACACTTGGGGGATGAGTTCAGCCCTCTATAGTGCAAAAACGCATTTCCCCCCTCCACAAATTGAAAAAAAATAATAATGTATGCCTAGAAACAATCTGAAGAACATAGGTAATAATGTGACGTATTTCCACGTGGACGAAGTCGCGGGTATTAGCTAGTACGTACATAAGTGGAATAAGCACGCAGCACATTCCACACCGTGAAATGCGAACGCTGAACCAGGACTAAACGATGCGACCTACTCGATAACCGGGGTAACATGTGAAATACTGTATTATTCCTACGATAATTAATTAGACTTGTGTCAATTAATTATAATACAAGCGCTTAATATGTTTCATCTAAACCTACTGTATATTTACTACGTTCAGGCGAGTTTCTACTCCTTATTGGCACACAATCTCAAAAATAACTTTTAAAAATATTATACGATCGACCGTGCAATTCAATTTAGGTGTCGACCGGCATAACAGGAGGAATAAAAATGGTCCTATCGCAAATTACTCTCCCACAATTTTTCTTTCGAATAAAAAAGGAGAACGGTGAATTGCGTCTAACATCTCTACAGTTCTATAAGAAGATCAATTATAACAAAAACATTTACATTACAGTTTCCGTTAATGAGCAAGGGGTATCACATCATCTTAAGACGATGTTTAATAACAGTAATCAATAACAAAAACAGCAATGTAAATTTAAAAAAGAAAAAAAAACACAGGTGTATTTATATAATAATTACAATTTTTCCTAAACATTTTTTTTTTCAAAACCAAACTTATATATCTGATTTTTAATTAATTACAGATATAATTAATATTATAATTATATCGTTTTAAAAAAAATGTATTTAAAGGTTTTTCAATATTGCGTACGCTAATTGATTACTATCAAATGTTCCAATTGATCTACCAAACATTGGTATACCTTCCTGCTTTGATTAACACCTCGTAAAGCAAAGTCGGTTCAGGTTTATGTTTTATCAAGCTAAACGTTGGTCTTTGCACCTGTGTCTATTTCACGGCGAATCCCAATCTTTGTCTTCTTCTATATCCCGTATGGCATGATAGCCAATTATGTTTTATTTGTTTGTTAATTTTTCGGAATTTAAGGTTCACCAAATGATCTAATGACGATATTGGTGACCAATCGATTACGCATCGATTAAGGTCTTAAAAAAACTTATTAGGCCACCACTGACTACCAATTGACTAGGTGTAATAATTAAGGCAATATACGATTCTACGTAGTAATTAGTAGTATCCAATGGATCATCACAGCTGCTATGAAGTTGTCATATTTATCGTTTAATACTTTTACTTCTTATATATTCATTGTATTGATAATTAATCACGACTTAAAATTTTTTTTATTTCATTCATCTTTTTCTCGCATGGAGGCGGTATTTACATTATTCAGGGAATTTAGACCAATGTAAAGAGTATGAGTTTCATATCTTTATTACCGACGGGGTAATGTTTATGTTTCATTCAACGGTTGCTTTTTGATAGTTAAATATAATATTTTATTTTGTGAATATCGTGTTGTGAAGTGGTGTTTGATCGTTTCGCTATAACGAAACGGTTTATCGTGATGCGATGCACGTTTCTGTCGTTCTCTCTCCCTCACGGTCGCCAAAGGTAGTATCTCACTCGCACTCATGGCGGCTCAGTGAGACCACCTAAATCACCTTAACGGCATTTTGCATTTTTTCCATTAAATCATTTTTCTACAAAATAACTCACTTAAAAATGTCTGGCTAGTTAAACATGTTAGGAATAGTTATCTATATTTATTAATTGATTCTTTAATGTATTCTGTATCAGCCTATTTATTGTTACCATGTCAGATAACAGTTTAAAAGACAATTTAAACTGTTGAGGTATTACTGAGTTCCGATTCCGTGCGGACACATAAGTGGTAATTTTAGCAAAAAATCTTTTTTTTTTCCTAAGAATTCCAAATTCGCTATAGGCTAAATACATCTACCAGGTGTACAAGTATGAAATGCGAATTTTTTTTCTAAAAACGCATGTTAAAGTCGGAAGAATGATAGAAAGTGCTTTATTTAAAGTATGCTCCATCGCTTGTTATACGTTTTTCCTATCTTTCGGGCAATTTGTGAATACCACGCCAGTAAAAATCTTCCCCGTTTGCTGCGAACCATTCATCGAGCCATTTTTTCACATCTTCGTACGAACCAAAGCGGTGCTCAGCAAGTGCGTGACCCATCGATGCAAACAAGTGGTAATCGGAAGGAGCCAAGTCTGGTGAGTAAGCCGCATTGGGTAAAACTTCACAGCTAAGTGCTCCCAGCGTGTCGCAAGCCGGTTTTTCCGTATGTGATGGGGCATTGTCATGAAGAAAAATTACTTTGTGTTGCGTCTTTCGGTATACTGGCCTTTTTTCAAGCAGCGAACGGTTCAAATCGGTCAAGTCTTTTTGGTAACGTTTAGTATTAATCGTTTCCCCAGGTTTTAACAGCTCATAATAGACCACGCCCCTTTGATCCCACCAAACACAGAGCATCGTCTTTCTGCCAAAGCGATTCGGTCTTGCGGTGAATGTGGATGGTGCGCCTGGGTCTACCCATGATTTTTTACGCTTGGGATTCTCAAAATAAATTCACTTTTCATTCTCTGTAACTATACGATACAAAAACGACTTCCTTTTGTACCGAGCGTGCAAAATATCACATGTGTTTTTGCGCTTTTCTATTTGCCTGTCGTTCAACTCATGTGGTACCCATCTACCGGTCTTCTGAATCTTTATCATCTCTCATAGCCGATTGGAAACAGCTTGTTGACTAACGCCCAATTGCTCGGCGGGTTGTTTTTGTGTTTGCGAATCATCTTCGTTCAACAATGCTTGCAATTTTTTTGGCGGCTTTCCACGTGCCTAGTCTGCAATATCGAAGTCGCCACTTTTTAAACGCCGAAACCATCGTTCACGCGTATCTTGCGATGGAGCATATTCACCATAAGCTTCTCGAAGTAATCGGTATGATTCAGCAGCATTTTACTTCAAATGAAAACACAAAAATTAATGCTGTCCGCGAATGCTCTTTGTTCGGTATAAGTTCAGACATATTGAACACAACAACACAACACTATGCACACACATTTCCAATTCATGACTCGTGCGCGTCTGACACTTGATGACACAACAACATGGCGCAGTATCAAATCTTTATAGCACAAACTACATTCGTGCGCCATCTGTTGTCTGAAATCCGCATTTCATACTTGTACACCTGGTAAACATATATAAATAGTTGTAATGGATTACAAGTTTATATCAAGACGAAGGAACCCTGTCAAGGAGAACCACATCGGTTCAACAGTTCCTGAAATATCACCTCGGTAGGACGTACGAAGAAACATATTGAGGAAGACAAAATGGCAGACCCTCTTCAGAAGGAATGAGTACCTCAAAACGCACTTTTCAGAAAAAAATTTGGAAACATGGGGCTAATCGAGGAAAAATAGCCCCGATAGTCCGAAAACTGGAAATATGAAAGGAGTCAATAAAAAATTTGTTTCGAAGATATTTTCATGGGTTACTGGAGTAGATTTTTTTTACCGACTTGGGTCAATAAAAATAGGCTATTTCGTAGTATACACTATCAGGTGTATGCATAAGTTTTTTCCGGTTAAACTAGGAGATGGCGCCAGCGAAAAGTACGCAGCGTATTAATTTGACACATACGTCATTTTGTTCGTCTGACATTGACCTACAAATACACACAAGTTGAGTCCAAAAAAAACTAGCGTCTTTGTTTTATCGTTCAGTGATCATGTCGAGTTTTGTGCCTGAAAAAGAACATTTGCGGCACGCATTTCTTTTCTTATTTAATCAGAAGAAAAAGGCTGCTGAAAGTCAACGTTTGCTGGTAGAAACATATGGTGAACATGCTCTATCGATTAGAACATGTGAGACATGGTTTCGACAATTTAAAAGTGGTGATTTCAATGTGAAAGACAGTGAGCGCTCTGGTAGACCACAAAAATGCGAAGACGAGCAATTGCAGGAGTTATTGGATGAAGACCCAACTCAAACTCAACGGCAATTAGCAGAAGCATTACATGTGTCACAAGAAACAATCAGCAGACGTTTACGAGTAATGGGGAAGATCAATAAACTCGGTAAATGGGTCCCACACGATTTGAATGAACGTCAAATAGAAAATCGCAAAGTCACTTGTGAAGTGCTGCTTTAACGCCACGAAAGGAAATCATTTTTGCATCGAATTGTGACGGGTGACGAAAAATGGATTTATTTTGAAAACCCGAAGCGGAAAAAATCGTGTCTTTCACCTGGCGAAGCCGGTCCTTCAACACCAAGGCCAAATCGCTTCGGCAAGAAGACCATGCTCTGTGTCTGGTGGGACCAGAGCGGTATTGTGTATTATGAACTCTTGAAGCCCGGCGAAACCGTTAATACACACCGCTATCGTCAACAAATTATTAATTTAAACCACGCATTAATCAAAAGACGACCGGAATAGGTCAGAAGACATGGCAAAGTGATTTTGTTACACGACAATGCGCCATCTCACACAGCAAAAGCAGTGAAAGACACCTTGAAATCGCTTGGATGGGACATCCTTCCGCACCCGCCGTATTCGCCAGACCTGGCGCCATCTGACTATCACCTCTTCGCATCAATGGGGCACGCGCTCCCAGAGCAGCACTTCAGCAATTTCGAGGAAGTTGGAAAATGGCTCGACGAATGGTTTGCCGCAAAAGACAAGCAGTTTTTCTGGCATGGTATTCATAAGTTACCTGAAAGATGGGCGAAATGTGTAGAAGCCGATGACCAATATTTTGAATAAAACAAAAATTAATTTCCCTTGAAAATTACGTTTTTTTTTTACCAAAAAACCGGAAAAAACTTATGCATACACCTGGTATGCATCGTCGATCGTCGATCTGCTGCGGATATGCTTCAAATTGTACTGAACTTTAATATGAACACAAACGTTTCGACGTGCGATCGAATTTCAGTTGAAAACGGGTAAAAAAATGAAAGCGGTAGTATTTTACTGACTTTTTAGAAATTCAATTTGCCTGCTCGAAATGTCAACATCATTTGTTTTGTAAGATATAAACCTCTTTGGAACTCAGATACGCCATACCAGACCGGGCGTCGATTTTTTGAGGTTCTTTGAATATTTCAGTATCGTCAGAAAGTCAATTACACAAAAATAATCCACGTCAAGTGTATACCACTTTCATCAAAAAGTTTTAGGACTTTATCATGAAATCGAAAATACAAATTTATTCATCAAAATCAATATGGTCCCCATCAAAGTACTCCCCATTGATAGCAACGCACTTACGCCAGCGCTTGATCCAATTCTCGAAACATCGCTGGTACTCAATTTTCGGTATGTCCATCAGAGCCGTCTTCGATTTTTTTATAACATCCTCTCGGGTGCTGTAAAGCGTTCCGCGAAAAAGTCGCAGGGAGCCAGATCAGGTGAATTCGAAGGCTGCTGGATAGTATTCGTGTTGTTTTTGGTCAAAAACCCACGGATAAGGATCGCATTGTGCGACGGTGAGTTATCGTGGTGCAAAATCCACGAGTTGTTTTCCCACAAATTCAGTCTTTTTTGGCGAATTGCTTCACGCAAACGTCTCATAACCCCCAAATAATACTCTTTGTTGACTGTCTGTTTTTCTGGCAAGAATTCATGATGCACAACACAGTTGAAATTCATGAAAACGGTGAGCATCGCCTTCTTTTTTGACTGGAAACGACGTGGTTATTTCGGTCTCGGCTCATTCGGTGCACGCCATTCACTCGCTTGATGTCTGGATTTTGATTCACGATTTCAACGCGGTCCTTTTTCTGCATGAAATTGAGGTCTTTCCAAATCAGTTTTGCAGCGACACGTCTGAGGCCCAAATCACTAACCAAAATGTCTTGAGTGAATCCATAAGCGATGTTCAAGTCCTCTGCCAGCTCTCTGATGGTCAATTTGCGGTTTTCGGCCAACACTTCTTTGATTTTATCGCGGTTTTTATCGGTTTTCGACGGCCTGCTACTGTGTTCGTCATCCTCGACATTTCCTAGGTCTGCGGACCGTTAAATCCGTTTTTCACACAAAATTTAATGCAAACTTGTTGATGCACAGTTGATACCATTTTTAAACTTGTGAAAAATCGAAAACACGCATAAAGGTAGATGTAGTGAGTACAACGTAACTTTTACAAATGTCAAGCTATGACGATGAATTTGGAGGGAAGTGTCAATGACAGAGGTGGTAACCTAACAAAAAAAATTCCAATCGGGTGACTGCCACCTCCACACAGTGTCCGGTCCTAAAACTTTTTGATCAAGGTAGTACTCCATTAACGTAGTATAGCCGCTTACGGCAACGAGAATAAAAACACACTACGTGATCTTAGTTTACCCTTTATGTGAATTTCACTTGTGTAATGGACCTTCTGACGATTGTTGGACGGCTCAAGGTACGCGCACCACTGTACCGACAGAAGGAGCCGGGAGCAAACGAAGGCTGAACCTAGAGCGCACGCGTAAGGAACCGGAACGGACAGAGGCGGTCGGGCACGGTGACCATTTTCTGCGTTCACCTTCGTGGCAAGTAGATTCCATGAGTGCGGGTGCGAGTTGCAGAAAACCTCGCACTCGAGACTCTAGTAATTCGAGATATTTTAGTTCTGCCGAAGCAGGCTTTGAGCTTGTACATTAGTCAGCTACCGGACGGTGCCCCGGTCCCAGCCATACAGATGTTGTGCCGCGGAATATTCCACTCCGTATTTCGTATATTCGGGAATATTCCATAGCAAAGTAACATTGGAATTCGTTCAAGACAGGAAACAAAGTCCAATGCCCGATCGTATGAACGACCCCAAGAACGCCGACGCAGCATGAGCGACTCGCTTGGCGTTCGGCGATAGGCTAACGCTAAAATTGCGAATTAAGGGATTTTCGTGAAGACAGTTAGCAACTGCTTTACGAAAGGACAGTATTAAATTAGATTGAAAAGAGAACGGTTGGTTCCTCGTTTAATACTCGAAACAACGCATTATTGTACTTCTTACTTTGATATATAAATAGGCAACGGAAAGTTACCGTTGCTTATAATAAATACTTCCTTTTATATAAATTCGCGTTTCCATCTTTTACTCGAGATCCATCTCCTTATCGGCGAACGATCCCAAAAAATAATAACTTTTAATATTATACCGACTACCGAATAACCCAATTACTCGGTACCGGCATAACACAGAACTCTTCAAGTTCTAGGGCTCGTGCGATTTCTTTATATGATCTATTTTCGGCTCCTGTGGAGGAGACCGGCTACTGTAAAATAAAGTCTAATTCTGAACTATATACACCTGTGGGGAAAACGTCTCCTGACCAACCCTCCGCTTACTCCCCATCCCGCTCAGGCACGACCCCGCGCAGTGATGGGCTAGAGGGCAACTGAAGGACACCAACGGTAAGACGAGTGCACGATCGGGCGAGCGAGGGAACGTTAGACGAGCTTCCAACCAGTATAGTAACGTGCGTCATAAAAGAAAGTTAACACGATATTGCAATGTTCAGAGAACCTCAAAGAATCGGCGTCGGGTCCGGTTGACGTATGAGTTTCAGAAAGGTTACACAAAACAGATGCCGTTGACATTTCGCGCCGCTATATTGATTATCTGAATGGTTAATGACATGCAATTATTTTTATTTTCTGCACGTTTTGAACTGAAATTCAACCGGACGTCGAAGCATTTACGTTTATATTGCGGTCCTGTACAATTTAATACATATTCGTAGACTACGAAATATTATATTTCTAACAACCAAAGTAGGTAAAAAACTCCAGCACCGTCTTAATGCATGATAAAACAATGAAAATCGGTAATAATAATTTTTATAATCGTAACTGGCGCAATCGCTATAGTGCACTTGTCGGTCCAGTGTGCTTGGGTAAATTATACACCGCGCTAGCGTCTACGGTCCAACCCATGGGGTTGCAACTAGCACCTGTAAGAATATCGTGTCGATGCAAGCGTGTAGTTCCTGCCCAACATTAACTACAGCCAGCCTTGCTCATAGATGGGGTTCAATAGGCGACTTTACAAGAAACCTCCCCCCCGTTCATGAGTTCTAGGGCTAAATACCCAACAATAAACAAACCAGATTTTAAACCATATATTATCTATATTTTATCGATATATTATCAATATATTTTATTCAAAAATCAAATACGCTTTCCAAATACAAACAATGTTTACAATTTTGTATCACTATATAATATTTTACACATAAAATAGTGCATTGACATATTTCTATATGGCACATATTTGCAATTTGGGTCAAGATATAATTACAGGATGATATATTCGATTGATTAATTTGGGAACTTGTTGTTCAAAGCTACAAGAATTGCAATTTCTTGATACGTTAACATGTTTGCCCAGTATTTAAAAAAAATCCCGTCTTGACTGGATACATTTTGCATTTGATAGGAACGATTTTGTGTACAGAAAAAAAGCGGGGACGATATCTGCCCCAGAAATGAGTTAGAGGGGCTGATCAGTTGAAAATTAAGAAAATGAAATTGGATTGCAATTTCACATATGAAACCTTGCAACTGAAAAAAACCGGTCACTCTAAAAACAGGAAAGTAAAATTCTGTTGCACATATGAAATATTGAAACTTCATAAAAAAATATCAGGAGTACAAATTGAAAATGCGGGATTTTTTTCTATTTTTGAACGTTTATTCTGAAAAAATGGTAACAAATGAATTATTCAAAGTATTGTCCATCGCTAGCCACAACTTTTTCCCATCTTTCTGGCAATTTACGGATACCGTCGCGAAAAAATTCGGCCGGCTTGGCTGCTATCCAGTCATCGACCCATTTTTGGGCTTCTTCGTAAGAATGGAAGCGCTGGTCAGCTAGGCCATGTGTCATCGATCGGAAAAGGTGGTAATCGGAAGGAGCAATATCTGGGCTATACGGCGGGTGGGGTAAGACTTCCCATTTCAGCGTTTGTAGGTATGTTTTGACCGGCGCTGCAACATGTGGCCGAGCGTTGTCATGTTGCAAAATTACTTTGTCGTGTCTTTGCTCGTATTGTGGCCGTTTTTCTTTGAGTGCGCGGCTCAAACGCATCAATTGAGTTCGGTATAGTGCTCCTGTGATGGTTTCGTTCGATTTCAATAGCTCATAATACACCACACCCAGCTGGTCCCACCAAATACAGAGCATGAGCTTGGCGCCGTGAATATTTGGTTTGGCCGTCGATGATGATGCATGGCCGGGGTAACCATATGATTTTTTGCGCTTCGGGTTATCGTAATGGATCCACTTTTCATCACCAGTGACAATGCGATGCAAAAAACCCTTCCGTTTTTGCCGTTCGAGCAGCAGTTCGCATGCAAAAAAACGGCGCTCGACGTCTCTCGGCTTCAGCTCATACGGCACCCAATGTCCTTGCTTTTGGATCATTCCGAGGGCTTTTATACGATGGGAAATGGCTTGTTGTGTCACTCCCAATGAATCTGCGAGCTCTTGTTGAGTTTGACACGAGTCTTCATTGAGTATTGCCTCCAATTCAGCATTCTCAAACTTTTTCACTTGGCCCGGCCGCTCTTTGTCCTCAACGTCAAAATCACCACTTCTAAACCGCACAAACCATCTCTCGCACGTTGAAACCGATGGAACATGACTCGGATAAGCCTCGGAGACCAATCGATGTGCTTCAGCAGCACTTTTCTTCAAATTAAAGAAGTAAATTAAAACTTCCCGCAAATGCTGTTTTGTTGGCACGAAACTCGACATATTGAGAGCTCAAAAAAACTATGAATTTGACACTGCGACAAATTGACACATACTGAAAATTAAAGCTATAAGACGTAGCTTTGACATGAACATAGTCACAGTACTGCCTGATGCGTATAGCGTTAGTAACGCCATCTGTTATCAAACCCGCATTTTCAATTTGTACCCCTGATACCACTTTCCAAGTACAAAAAAACAAAACATTTTCATAAGTGACATACTCGTATTTTCGTTGCAGCTCAGTTCATCGGTGTAAATATTTGTTTTCATTTTAAGACTGTCGTGCAGTTGAAGTTGCATTAACAGACCAAATTGGTCTTGCGAGTTTTCTGGCAAGGCTAATCGTCTCTTCGTATGCACACTCAGTCCAATCCGACTATAGAAATTGTTACTTGAAGTCCTTGTGTAGAAAATATAATCACTTTTGTCAGAAATTTTTTATTACGCACTAACTTTACATGAACACCAAAAAATTAAATCCGAATATAAACGAACATTTTTTTTGGAAGCCCAGTACATTGATTGTACTATTTCCATTTTCAATTTTCCGTCAGGTTTAGGTTGTAGTCTTGGTCCAAAATGGCATTGCAAGGCCTCATTTTCATCGTAAGAAGACTGCCTTGCCAGAGTATAAGAATTTCTATTTGGAACTTTTATGCAAATATTACAAGAAATTAGAAAAAAAATACTGTATGAAGAAAAGTTTATTACAAAAGTGCGCAAGTCCTTGCGCAGGACTTTTAAATAGAAATTTCGATATCAAGGACGGACAGGGTCTCTTTCCCTAGGATCATTCTCTCTCATTCTCTTTGCTCGTACAAAAGGAATGTGACCTTGCAGTGCCTATTTAGTTCGTCGATAAAACTTGAACTTTATGACAAATTAAAAATACAGAAAACATTAAGATTGAAGTGGATCACAAAAATACTTAAAATTTTGCAAATGATATCATTTTATGTGCTCATCAGGTGGACTTTTTTATCAAGTTGCAACATTTTATATGTTGTAACGGTAATATGTCGTTAACATTAATTTTTATCTTCCGAAGAGAAGAATTCGGGCTCGAACAAAGGGATAATAAATTCAGACTTCTAGGTTTGATTCAGGCTTCTTAGTAGGTAAAAGTAGGGTTTATTTAGCAAGTTTATCAGGATAATGTTGGTATTCGGTTTCTTGGCACCATTTGCCAGTACAACGAATTTCCAATACGGTGATATATATGCGGTACTTCTACGATCTTCTTTTATCTCTCGTTACGCGTAACTCCTTGGCCCACTAAACTGCGTCGTCTGCTATTGGTATAACTCGTCGCTAGTGTGCCTGTCATCGGGATGCACACTCGATCCACGCACATCAATTCGATTTAAAAGGAAATGTGTCTTGGCAATTCTTATAATTCTCTTTATCTTCTGGTTATTTCGCTTACTTACTACTCGCTTCGGCTTATACTTAATAGGTGATGCCTAATTTAAATCTGAGTCTCGATTTACTTATTTCTACAAACTGTTTATAATATCACGTCTGCTTTATTGGATTTCGCTTAAATCCTTCAAATTTACTCAACTCACTTGCCTGCTTTCTCTCCTTCACCTGTGTTCGTGTCTCACTGAGTTTGATAACTTTAAAAAGAATATAACTTGTCCGACAATGCACCGACTTTTGTTTCCTCGCTTCTTCAAAAACGTAAGAGTAAGAGATGTAAACGTAAAAGTTGCAGACTTAAAAGATGCAAAATGTAAGAAATAAGAGAGCCTTTCCTCTTTCGCAGGCGCTTTTATACCCTGCTCCTCCGCATTGTTCCCTCCATATTATTTTCAACTCGAATTTTGAAATCTAACGCGATTTTACAATTTTTCGAATTGCCTTCATCGCGCCACCCGTCTTTCCCTCGCCTCCAAGCGAGGCAAGCTGATTGTTGACCGGCTGTTTTCGGCAGCGAGGGAATTCCTTAAAGGTTACGTCGGTTGTTTACAGCGAACTTTGCTCTGGCTCGATGACCGGTGCACGCATTTCACAGTGCGTTCGGTAGTAATCTTTCCTATGATAGAGGCGAAATATAATAAGCTTGCTAGCGTCTGTAACTATGTTACAATGTGCAATTACAATAAGCTATCATTTAATCTCTCGCACGAGCACTACCGCGTTGCCTTCGTTGCGATAGGTGTGGTAGTGCGTCGACGAGGTGTCTCGTGAGTGTTCTTGGCGGCAGGGATGCCCTGACCTTACCACTAGCTATGTCGTTTACCAGTCACACTAACTCCTGTACGTCGATGAGTAATACCTCGACTGTAATACTTATCGTGTTGGCGCCTCGTTACATAGTACATGTTGTCGTTTAGTGTGTGATTCATACGCTGTATCTGGGCCAGCAGGGCCTGTTCGTTGGCCTTTATATGATGCACGCTTTCATTATATAGGCTGAAGGTGGTCCTTACCACTTATTTTTAGTTTTTCAACCCTTCCTGCAGGGTCTGATGATATAGCGTTTTGACCTACTCTGCTTGGTTTATTGAAGTTTATTCCTGATCTACTAGTGCTCGATAAAGAGCTTCAAGCGGTTTGCATGCACCGCCTGAGTTTTTCTTCCCTTTCGAAAGACGTAATTGACGGGAGGTCTCTTCTCTACTATTTCGTGAGGTCCCGTCCATTTCGGGGTCAGCTTGACTTACCGTCCTCTGCGCACCGTCTCAGCTCGGAGGAGGACTCGTTTGCCGACGCGGTACTCCTGTTCCTGCGCATTGTGGTCATATGCATTCTTTGACTGTCTTTTCGCGCCTTCTAGGTTGTTGCGCGTTACAGGCCATGCGGCGTGTAATCGCTCGCGTAAGTCATGGACGTAATCATCGTAGGCATAGATACTGCGGGGCTCCTGTTTCACGGCGGTCGGCAACTCAGCCTCGCGTCCGTACACCAACACGTGGGGAGACAGTCCGGTCCCCGTATGTGAAATGGTGTTGTACGTGAACATCGCATACGGCAGCCACTCGTCTTAATTTCTTTGATCCTCGTCTATGAAATTTTTTAGGTACTCAGCGAAGGTGCAATGCGATCTTTCTAATGCGCCATTTTATTACAGATAGTAGGCCGTCGTTTGTATCTTCTTGATTGGCAGCAGTCGACACAATTCTTTTAAGGTCGAGCTGAGGAAGTTCGTACCCTGATCCGATCGTATCATTTCCGGCGTTCCGTGCCGGCAAATTAATTCTTTAACGAGTGCTCTAGCGACTGTCGAAGCCTCTTGGTTCGGCAGTGTTATCGCTGCACTGTATTTTGTGAGCGCCTCCTGGATAGTAAGTATATATCTTTTTCCGGATGCGCTTTCTGGTAGCGGTCCTACGATGTCGACCGTTACTTTCTCAAAGGACCTCGATGGGGTGTCTGTTACCGACATCGGCACTCGTTCCTTTTTCCTGATTTTGTTCTTTTGGCAGGATTCACAGGACGATATGTAATTTTCCTAATCCCTTCTCAGGCCGGGCCAGTCGTACTTGGTCCGAATCCGATGTAACGTACGCCGTATACCCTGATGCCCTCCTATGAGGGTGTCGTGGTATTCTCTAATTATTTTCTGGCGGTCATCGGCAGAAGGAGTGGCTACGCCACTGAGACAGTCACTATACTTTTTTATAACGCTGTCTTCGTCCGCGCTGCAGGAAGTTCGTGGGCTACGGGCCCCGCCGTGCCTCGCTTCCTCAGCGGGCTTGTGATGTGCTCGGACCGCAGTTTATTTGCTCGGTGTGTCCACCGGTAGCTCCGCTGTTGGATCGCTCTCTGTCTCGAGCGGCCTTGCAACGTTTGCTTTTCGAGGCCTTCCGTGCTAGGCCCGCTCTGTCCTTGTGAGCGGTGCTCGCAATCTTACCAGTGGCTTGCGTATGTAGCTTGCGTGGTCTGCCCCTTCCCCGACCGCACGGCTTTTCGACGGGGCTGTGGGGTTCAGTAGAGCGATCTGCATGCACGCTGCGAATCTCTCTATCCTTGTCTGTGGCATTGGCAGGCGCTTTCTCTCGCTCTGCCTCGTTGCTGGGCTGGCCCGCTGTATTCTCGGCTCTTCGCTTTGTGCGGCTGTCCGTACTCGGGCGCATGCTGTCCTTTTCTTTCTCGTGGGCGAGCTCGATCTCTCGCTCCGACGAGCTACCACGGCTGTAAGGGGTATCTTCGGCCCTCCGCTTTGTGCGGTAATTCGTTGTGCCGAGTTGCCCCGTCGTGCTGACTTCTTCCAACCCACAGATTACGTTCTTTGCTTTCGCTTGGGTCCGCGTAGTAAAGAATATACGGCTTGGCGCATCTGCATTTCTATTACGCTTTCCTGCCTTATATTCGACAATAAATTCATGTTCCGCCAATTTTATTTTCCAGCGCATTAGTCTCGAGCCTGGGTCCTTTACACCGAACAGCCAGGTGAGCGGTTGGTGGTCCGTCACTACGGTGAAACGGATACCATAAATATATGGCTGGAATTGAGCTAGGGCCCATACTATCGCAAGTAATTCCTTCTCAGTAGTCGTATAATTCAGCTCGGCTTTAGTCATGGTGCGGCTTGCATAGTATATCGGCAAATCGTCCCCGATCTTGCCTTGCGAATGTATCGCGCCGAGCGCCCGATTTGATGCGTCTGTTGTCACGACGAACGGCTTTTTGAAGTCCGGATACTGCAATATTGGTGCCGTGGTAAGTGCCGTCTTAAGTTCTTCGAATGCGGCATCCCTTACTGCTGTCCACTCGAATTTAACCCCTTTCTGGGTTAATTCTGTGAGTGGCTTAGCGGTTTTCGAGAAATCTTTGATGAATTTCCGGTACTTACCGGCTAGTTCGAGGAAGGATTGAACTCCTTTTACGTCTCTCGGCACTGGGAATTCCCTTACTGATTCTAATTTCTGGGGATCCGCACGCAATCCCTATTCGGAAATAATGTGGCCGAGGTACTGCGTTTCCTTTCGCAGGAATTGGCACTTGCTAGGTTGCACGGCCAATTTTGCCTCTCCAGCCGCTGTAGCACCTCCCGCAGCCTGTCGTTATGTTCCTTGAAGGTTTTTCCATGTATCACGATGTCGTCGAAGTACACATAGCACTTGATTCCTTGCAGTCCGGCCAGCGCCGAGTTCATTAGTCTTTGGAAAGTCGGAGGGGCGTTTTTGAGTCCGAAAGGCATTCGGTTATACTCAAAATGACCCTGCGGAGTGGAAAATGCAGTTTTCTCCTTATCTTGCTGTGCCATCGGAATTTGGTGAAATCCCGAGGCGAGGTCCAGGGTCGTATAATATCGGGCTCGTCCCAGCTGGTCCAATATCTCCGTGATGTTGGGCAGTGGGTATGAATCCCCGATGGTGGCTTCGTTCAACTTTCGAAAATCCACTACTACTCTCATTTTCCTTACTCCGGCAGCGTCTGGTTTCCTAGCCACAACCAACAGTGGCGCGTTCCACTGACTTCTGCTGGGCTGTACTATGCCTTCTGTGAGCATTTCGTTGGTCTGCCTTTCCACTTCCTTTTTGGGGGTTTCCGGCAGCCTATATGGGTGCACCTTAATGGACCCCTTCCTTAAGGGGAATCACGTTCTCCACCATGGGCGTGCATGGCAGCTTGTCCCCTGGCAGATGGAATACATCTTCGTACTCCCTTGTAATCTCATCGAGCGCTTCGCGCTCTTCTTTATTGAGATTTTCCGAGTCGAGCTCTTGAGCTAGTCGCGCTAGGCGGTCGGCCCCTCGCTCCGCGCTGACGGTGCATATTTCGGGCGTCGCAGCCTCGGGACCGTGACCCACTGCCGTTATCTCTAGCGGCTCGAGTTCCACCACGAGGCGTTGTACCTCAACAGCCATCTCTGTGGTGTTTATCAAATTTACTGCACAGCTACTACCGTGAGGCGGCGTGATGCAGGCTCCCATTATTACTCCGTTTCCGAGTTCCATTTTCGAGAGCAGTCCGATAAATATACTCTTGGTCGCAGCATACGCGAAGGTCTTGCTGCGTGGCGGCAGGGTCATCTTGGCTGATCCATCTAAGAGCGGCATGCAGTGTCCGTACAGTTTCAACATTTTGCCGTGCAAGATATCTGCCTTATGACGTTTAATGAAGTCCATTCCGAGCAGTCCGTTGACTCTCAGTGGCACGGTGTTCGTAACAATGTAAACCCAATGCTCTACATTTAGAGTCGGTGTCTCGAGCACGATCTTTACGATTCCCAGCGGAGTAAATTTTTTGCCCGCCACCCCTTCCAGTTCGACTATGCAGTCTTTTACCATGGTCTCTAGTTTGAGACAGTCTTCTTTGATAATGCTGCATTGCGCTCCGGTGTCTGCCTTAAGGGTGAGTACCCCGGTTACGGCCAACGATGCAACGATATCGAAGTCACTGGCCGTGGCACTCGACGCCGGTAACGTTACATGTAGCAGTTGTAGAGTCTTTCTCTTTAGCCTGCGTGCGGGTTTTTGCTGGGCCGTTAGAGTGTTCAGCCTCATTGTTCCCAGCGGGCGGGTGTCCGTACTCGCTCGACCAGTACCTGCTGTTACTGTTGTTTTTTCCGCCTTGCCCCCTTCATCTTTCCGTTGTTGGGGTTGCTGTGACGTCTGCGCTTGCTCGTTCTTGTTCGGCGACAGCCTTTTCCTGCAGTCCTTCCATACCTGTCCCTTCTTTTGACAGTATCTGCATACGATGTCGACGTTACGTATGGACGTGTTTTCGCTGAGTATTGGCAAGCTTACTCTTCCCGATTTCCGGGTGCAGTCTCGAGCCATATGTCCAGCTTTTCCGCAGGTGTAGTAGTTTTCTCCCTGGCGGGATGGTGCGCCTTGGGATCTTCTGGAGTGGCTTAATGCTCCACCTGCCCCTCCCTTTAGCTGCACCATATTTGTGATCTCGATGGCTTCCGTAACGGACTCGTGAAAGGTGGCGTAATTGCGCGATCTCACCAGGATCTGGACCTGCCCATGCAGTCCATTCTTGAAATTGGTCTGTGCGCTCTGCCGTGTTATCTTTTCCACGATGCGCTTCTCCAACATCGTGGTGGCTTCCTCGCAGAGCTTTTCTATTATATCGACGGTTATACGCTCGGTCCTGGCGGCGTATACCGCGATGTCCTCTCCCTGGCCCTGCCGGAGGGAGTTGAAATCTACTTGTAGCGCAGGCAACGACTTCCGCTTCCCGTACAGAGCCTCCAGCTCGGTTTTCAGCTGTGCTACCAAGAGGATGACTTTATGCTTCATTTCTCTGGACGCCCTCCCCTCGAGCTTGCTGCTGAGCACTAGTTCTAACAGGATGTCTTGATTCCGGGGCGCTACTCGCTTGAAAACAGTCTCGCATGATCGCAAGGCGTCTAGTTCGTCAGCGTTGCTTCCGTCGAAACGCTTGATGCTTTTTAGCGCTAGACTAAGATCGAGCGTCCTACTCGATGTTTCCGGCACCCTCTGTTGTTCCCCTTGGAACACGGGATCCGAAGGAGGATAATCTGATTCCTCAAATCGGGTTTGCCTCGACCGCGGACGTGGTATCGGGCGTTCCTCCAACCCTGTATTTTCCAGCCTCCGCGATAGCTCGGCGTTTTGCTCTCGTAGGGACCGGATGAGTTCAAACTCGTCCGCACCTACCTCGTTGAGCGTGTCCGCGAGATTTCGCCGTGCCGACGGCGAGTCGCGGCCTTGGAGCCTGAGCTCCAGCTCGAGCTCTCGCTGAGCCCGCTCGTACTCAAGATGACTTCTTTCGGCCGCTTCGCATCGTAGCTTGACTCGTTCCGGCAGTGGTGCCCGAGTCGTCGTATCGGTAGCTGCCTGGAAACCTACCCGATCTAACGTTCGCAAATTTTCGATTTCCCGCTTGATCCTATCGTTGGAGAAGTGTTCTGGAGTTAGTTCCCCAGTTGCTCTATTAAACACAGCGTCGCTACCGACACTACTATTATCCCGAAACGACGCACCCCTTAGTGGGTTTACGCCGAACCCGGTTGTCAGATGGCCCGCGAGGGCCGCTTGCCTGTCGGCGGGGATTCAACCTGGCTGCGAGAGCTCTGATAGCGCCCTGCGCGCTTCGTATACGATGTCCCCCACCGCTGCAGCTAGACCCGCTGCGGGGTCTGTCTCTTCTCCATGCATCGTAGTTTCTAAAGAATTGCCCCTACGTTTCGGTTTTGCTCCCCTGAATCCCGGCATATTGCTAATCTCGCGGCATATTTATTTTGAAAATTTCCGAATATTTTTCCTAACTGGCTTTAGTTTATCGCCTATATGTATAAGTATAACGTAACCGTCACTTACAGACAGATGATCTGGTAGACGTCGTTCCTGACGCTGTTGACCCGTACCTTCGTTCGTTCCTTAGCACGTCGCCAATGGTTGCGCGACAGCTTTTTCTCAAGTAGCTGCTTCGCGTACTCGGTTGCACAATTTGTGCGGTTCTCCTCGACTTGACGTGACACTGTCAATTGGGACTTTAAACGGTTGACCGATACGTCACCCCGCACCGACGTTCACTTCGCGTCTGCGCATTAGATTCGTCGGGTTTTACGAACTACACTGGCGTCCTTTGCACGAGTCGTAGTCGTCACTTCAGAGTATTCTTAACTTTGTCCAAAACACTTTTTGTCCGAATAAATTACGTATCACTTAACTTCGGCAGATCCCACCGCTGCCACCAAATGTTATGCCGGTACCGCGTAATTGGATTATTCGGTATTCGGTATAATATTAAAAGTTATTATTTTTTGGGATCGTTTGCCGATAAGGAGATGAATCTCGAGTAAAAGATGAAAACGCGAATTTATATAAAAGGAAGTATTTATTATAGACAACGGTAACTTTCCGTTGTCTATTTAATTGTCAAAGTAAGAAGTACAATAATACGTTGTTCCGAGTATTTCACGAGGAACCAACCGTTCTCTGTTGAGTCTAAATTAATACTGATTTTAGTAAAGCAGTTAGCAACTGCGTTTGCTAAAATCCCTTAGTTGACAGTTTTACCTAGCGAGTCGCCTCATGCTGCATCGGCGTCTCCCTCGCATCCTGTCTTGAACGAATGCTATATTTTAGAATTCTGTATCTAGCTGTGTCAGCTAAGGAATATTCCTGAGAATACGTGAAGTGGAATATTTCGCGACACAACAGAAGGCAGCGAAAGAAGTTTTTGAATGAACAAACCAAACAAGTAACCAAAAATATGGCCAAGCAGTGTAAAATTTCAGTTCTACTGCGAGTGAAATACAGAGCCACCAGAAACTAATGGAGTGATTGAAAGTGGAAGTCACTCCAATCGCGTATTATTTAATTATAGTAATTAAAATATATAGAATCAATAGACCCCTCAATTAAAAGTGCTTTAACTATAGTCAAGTTAACGTTTGATAACAAATAAAGATAAAAAAAGTGAGGAAACGACAACGCAGTACCATTATTGATAGTGACGAATGAATTAATTTTCCTTATTGTGTATAAATTGTGAAAGGTAAGCAAGGCAATAAGTGAGCTTTTTAAGTTGAGCAAAACGAAGCTACCCCAAGACGCCGTAGCATAACGTGATGCTTAAGTTTAACTGCGGGTGTTCACATGTAGTTAGGTTATTAAAAAGAACCATATAATTATTTTCCTATGATATAAGTAGGTAGAGCGGCTCACCTGCGAACCTGTAATATGCGCCTTTCTTTCTTGCAGAATATCTCAGCCGGGTCCAATGCAACCGCACAGTTACTTTCTTTGGATAAATGCAAATAACCGTGGTTATTTGCATAACTCCAAGGATATATATTGTGTAGAGAAGCCACATGATAATCACGGCCAATTGTTTGTCAGCAACTGCCGTAATTCTGCGAAGTAAAAGTTTCTTTTCAAAAATAACTTATGGATTAGAGTCACTGCTTTAAATTTTGTTTTTACCGTATAATTTTTAGTTAATTCCAGTATATTACGTTACAGATACTTGGATCTCACAAGGGGACCTCCAGGTACGTGGAACACCGAATCGGATAAAATTTTTTTTACAGGAGGTGCAATAGGTGCAAATAATAGGATGCGCTTCTCAGCCGTTTTCGAGACATAAAATATTTAAAATTTCCGAGCGTTCATATACTCTGCATTAAATCATATTCAACAAGGGCGCGTAGCGTAGTCGGCAACGTCTCCGCTTAGTAAGCGGTGGATCGAATCCCGTCGCGGACTTAAAATTTAATTTTTATTATTTTTATTATTATTATTATTATTATTATTATTATTATTAAATCATTAAATCATTCCAACGGCAACTACTATGCGATTATATTAATATTTCCGTAAAGGAAAGAATAATAAACGAATAAATAATAAATAAATAAATACAACATAAACTATAAAAAAAAGGTACACAGTTTGTGATTCCGGGGTTTCCCCTATATTATTTCAAGAAGTTTTTACCCATTTCGTCTGTGGATCCTGTTTTGACCTGCAAAATTCGTTGGGGCCTGTTCTGACCTGTCGAAGACAGCTGCAAGCGGACAAAATATTTGGAATGGAGGGAACGGGGTCCCATGAGACATGTAAGCTGCATTCGGTTGTTAGCTCTCGAGGTACAAGCATCGTTATTTTCGTAAAATGTCCGACTCCACAGATAAAAGTGGAGTGCCCGGTCCTTCGCCGGCCGAAGAAAGTGTATTTGATGCAGAGACCCAAGTATTGAAGAATCGAAAGTGCAATTAAAAACTGCATTAGTATAGTGCGAACAACTTCTTTTGGAGAATAATTACATCGCGACAGAACCATCTACAGTAATTAAGGAGGCACACATGGAAATTGGCGAAAAAATGTATCGCAGTATACTGGAAACGCTAACGGTAAACAAACTTGTGATGGAAGATGAACTGATAATGTTCGGAGAAGTTGCAGAACAAGGCGTATGGGATGAGGTCGAAGAATCCGCATCGCAATCAGACAACGACGACGATTACGAGCCACAAGAAAAAAAGATGAAAGACGAAAAGGAGTTCATTCCCCTGGATTATAAAATAAAGGTGGTGAATTTGGCAAAAATGCATCCGAAGTGAAGTTTAAAAAATCTCTTAAAAAAAAGAGGAAATCGCCTCAAGAGAATGGACCAGTTGAAAATATATGATAAACATATCAGAAGTGGTGGAACCATTGTAGACAAATATAATACAATTCATTCGTGGACATACGATCGTTTCGCAAAAGCTCGACAATTCAACCACCAGGTCACAACGAGGAACTTGCAGATATGGGCTCTAGTTGCTGCGAGCCAATTTCCTGATTTAGAATTCAAAGCTTCCGATGTCTGGGTACACCGCTTTAAAGTAAAACATAGGATTCGACAAAGAAAAATCACGAAATTTGTATCCGAGCGAGAAACTATTACAATGGAGGAAACTCTCGCTGCGGCCGAAAAATTCAAAATCCAGACACGAGCGCTAATTCTGAATTATGACAACGATTTCGCGATAAACACTGATCAAACAGGTATTTAAAATAATGATTGTATTACATTAATTATTCCACTTAGTTTATCTAGGGTGCCAATATCAATCAACATATAACAGAACACTTGCCGAGCGTGGGTCAAAAGTGGTTCTTTTAAAACGAAAGGACATGAATAAGGTGACCCATTCATACACGGCACAGTATGCTATGAGCCTATCGGGTAAATTACTTCCGACCGTCTACGTTTGCTTGCAAGAAACCACCGGCAAATTTGGACCAGTGGTCCAAAAATCTATAGATAAATATGCGGAAAAATATACGAACGTCGTTATCACATCTTCCAAGTCCGGCAAACTGAATACAACACTATACAGAGATTTTTTGACTGATGTTATGATGCCATACGTAAAGGAGGAGAAATTCCTCTTGCTCATTGATTCCTGGGGCGGTCAAACGAATCCATTATTATATGACGAGATTTTTACCGACGAGGAGGGTTTACCAAAGTGCACTGTAAAGGTCATTCCACCAAAGTGCACTCTGATAGTGCAACCGTGCGATGTATATTTCTACCGCCAAGTTAAAAATTTTATCAAGAGACTTCAGAACTGTTCTTATATTATCGAACAGGATAGGGAAATTAATTCTAGGGAAGACTGTATCAAAATTCAATCTTTTGTTCACCATCAACTGTCTTCTCCGTTATTTTGCAACATGTTACAATACGCTTGGTTCACTGCTAAATTATATGACGACAAGAGATCTTTCCTAAACGTCAACGAGGTTTGCTTCGCGATTGACGTCTTGAAAAATCCTTGCGGATGCGGAAACTCGGCATGTATTACGTGCGCCCGATGCCAAAATAATTATTGTTTTCCATGTTTTTATGATCAGCATCACCTTAGTTCTTGTAGTTGTGATAACCAATGAAAAGTTAATAAAAAGATTGGTTATTCTTCTAAACTCGTGTATTCATTTGTCACAATTCTTTCCCTACCTTTCAACGGTTATGCCGGTACCGGGTAATTAGATTATACGGTATTCGGTATAATATTAAAAAGTTATTATTTTTTGGGATCGTTTGCCGATAAGGAGAGGAATCTCGAGTAAAAGATGAAAACGCGAATTTATATAAAAGGAAGTATTTATTATAGGCAACGGTAACTTTCCGTTGTCTATTTAAATGTCAAAGTAAGAAAGTACAATAAAAAGTTATTTCGAGTCTTTACGAGGAACCAACCCGTTCTATCTTGAGTCTAAATTAATTCTGATTTTAGTAAAGCAGTTAGCAACTGCGTTTGCTAAAATCCCTTTGTTGGCAGTTTTAGCTTTAGCCAATCGTAGATCGCCTAGCGAGTCGCCTCATGCTGCGTCGGCGTCTACCTCGCATCCCGTCTTGTATGACAGCTATCTTTTAGAGTTTCATCTCTAACTGTGTCTGCTAAGGAATATTCCTGAGAATACTTGAAGAGGTATATTCCGCGGCACAACACAACCAAAAAATAAACAAATAAAAAAAGCGGCTCGTTTTTTCTTATAACACGAAAATGATCCACAATAAAAAATACTTATTTATTCCCTTACGGAAATATCAATATAATTGCATAGTAGTTGCCGTAAAAAAGATTTAATAATAATAATAATAATAATAATAATAATAATATTTTTAAAAGTCCGCGCTTACGAAGCGGAGACGTTGCCGACTACGCTACGCGCCCTTGTTGAATATGATTTAACGCATATGAACGCTCGGAAATTTTCTAATATTTTATATCTCGAAGACGGCTGAGAAGCGCATCCTATTACTTGCACATATTGCACCTCTGGGTGCGACCTACGTGTAAAAAAAATTTGGTCCGAATGGGTATTCCACGCCCCTGGAGATCCCCTTGTCAGACAGGGGGTTAACGAAACGAAATGACATAATTATGAGTTTAATTCTTCGACGCTAATAAGTGAGCGTAGAGGAATGAGTGTTGCACGGAGCCGGTAAATATTCGGTAATTATAGGGCCTGAGGTTACGCCGCCCTATCTGTGTAAGGCATATTTTACAATCTATGTGTTCCGAAATAATTTCGCATTGAGTAACGGTCTATATAACCGAGTTGTAAATGACGCTTAAATTTGCTGTATCAGTTCTATAATCAATGGCATATTGATGTTTTTTTTATTTGAACAATATCTAAAATATATATAGGTCCTGCTGTTTCTGCAAAATCTCTACCTCGTAAAATTTGAACGTGCGGCCAAATTCCAAGACATGAGTGGCAAGAGCGGTGTGTTGATCATTCAAATGTTTGAGACTGTCCTTATGCTCGTATATTCTTTGTTTAAGATAACGTTTAGTCTGTTCTATGTATATAGAGTCGCAGTTCTCGCAGTTTATCCCATATATTTTATCCTTGATGGCGCCCACAATGGAAAAGTTGTTATGTTTATTGTTCGTAACTAAGGAGATGTCGTATTCTTTACAGTCTGCGCAGTTGGTGATAAATGTCATCAACGTATGGAAAATTTAGTGATCTGAATGTGTCAAAAGGTTATTTCTGTGACTGCAAATCGTGTGGATTGCCAGTGACTTTCACTCTCTCAGTCATGAGTTTTTCAGTGAACTGAGCCCGCTGGCAATTCAGTGGAATATTTTTAAAATTAACTCTAAGTTTTGTTTGTGAAAAGGCTGATGCGATAGCTTAGTCGTTCTGTCTACTAGCATATATACAATTCCCCTTTTTTAATATAGTGGATGATGTGAAAAGACGTTAATAGATCGACCGGACCCAGTCGGTTTTCTGTATCAGTACGAATCAAGAGAATGTCTATGAATGGAATCCAAAGGTCCATTTCTACTTCGACAGTGAATTGTAGTTTCGGGTGTGAGTAGTTGAAAATGTCCAAAGCAGATTGAATGCATATATTGCGTACGCAATAATGATGTCATCAACGTATCTTTTATAAAGTGGAATATCGAATTTTAACCCCTTGCCCTACCACGTAAGATTCAACAGCGTGGTCCCAAAACTCAAACCGAACTGCCGAGCCTTCGAGCCATTCCGCGCCTCGGCAAATCTATCTTGTACCAATCGCACACGACTTACGTCGGGTGTCGGACCTATTAGAAATACATAATTCGCGAAAAGAATAAATCAATAACACTTGAGTCAAATTTCTGAATACATTCTCATTGCACACAATTAGCGTTTTTACAAAAAATAACGAAAATTAATAATCTTCAGTCGTGTGATATTTTTCGAAGCATACTGGTACATGTAACGGAACTTTTGCACTCCCACGTTGTTTCACTACGTTTTTTATTTTTCGTACAAACTGGTTGTTGGTTTTTTCACCTGAGCCATTATTATGGATAATGCAAAATATATTTTCATTTTATTACTATCCACAGGAAACCAATTCTTGTCGATTGTTCGTATTTGGTTTGGGTTGGTCTTCATTTGTTCCGCGTATCGATTAGTCTCTGTTACAATATTTTCCCAGAACCAATTATCAAATATTATATTAAATATATTTAATTCGTCTTTATTTGCTCCTAACTGACATAAGGTTGTCACTTTTATGCCAGGAGTCTCTGTATAAACCCAGATTTTTGGATTATTTTCACTTCTTTCCAAATCCAGTGCTGTGGTTGATGATGATAAATGCCATCTTCATCATCGGTATCATCCGATATAACTATTCGCTTCAAACTTTTTCGTACAGGACTCACAATGTCACTACTGTCATTATCACTATCCGAAGTATGTAACAAATCACTGTCACTGTCACTGTCACTGTCACTGTCACTGTCCCCAACACGAAATTTTCTTTTTCGAGACATTGTGAGGGATACTTTGGAATATATTTAAGAAAATATCTTTTAATGTGCGAAGGCAGTCAAGAATAACACGCAACTAAGTCCACTAGCCAACACGTGGTGTTTACATTTGGCCCGGCCGACGTACCACGAGCCAGGCCCGTGGTAGTCAGGTTTGGCCCGACCGGTGTACCACGGTCCAGGCACGTGATGAACAGTTTTGGCTCAAAAACCTGACCACGAGCCTCACACGTGGTTGTAGGCGAAAGGGTTAATGTTTGTAGACAGTTTTCTTCTAAATCCGTCGTCACTAAGTCAGATAGAATGGGCGGTAACGGGGAATCCATGGGCAGACCAAATAGTCGTTGATACATTTCTTGTTGAAAAGTGAAGGAAGTGGAAGACATAATGAAGTTAATTACAGAAATAAATTCAAAGCCCGAGAATTGATCGTTAAAGAGCACCGTTCTTTTTTAAAACTCTGGGTCACTGTACACTAATGCACTAATGCACTAATGCACCATTAGTGTACAGTGACCCAGACGATTTCGCTGTGTTATGCCGGTACCGCGTAGTTGGATTATTCGGTATAACATTAAAAAGTTATTATTTTTGGGATCGTTTACCGATTAAGAGATAGATCTCGAGTAATTAGTGTAAAAGTGAATTTATGTAAAATGGTAGTATTTATTATAGACAACGGCAACTTTCCGTTGTCTTTTCAAAAGTCAATAAAAGAATGTACAATAATTTTGTTGTTTCGAGCCCGTTACGAGGAACCAACCTCGTTTGAATCTACTAATAGAATCTGATATTTCGGGCTAGTGCGACCCGTGACCAACCGTTCAGGTTGATGTTAAACTTTTGACTGATTTCGGCACAGCAGTTATTCACTCGAAATTCGAAATCGAAAAAATTTGACCGAAATCGAATGTCGCAATGAATTTCATAATTAACATCGCTTGCAAATTCCAGCAAGTTGTAGCTCGAGCGGTCACTGCTCGCAGCTCGTTGCTTCCGTTTGCATATTTTTTCTACTTCGGTAAGTGGCCTCACGCGAAGAAGGAACAATGGCGAAATAATGTACAATTAATTAATTCGCGGCACAACAGCTGTATGCTCGTTAATGATGCCTTTGTTTTTCTACTATATTAAGAACATTTGTATATTACCACGCAATTATTTCTTTCTTTATTACGACACAGGAGTAAAATAAAGTCTAATCTGAAGAGAGTCCGAATCATTGGACCGAAACGTACAATACAACAATCGAGATCTATAATTGCTTTTTCAATTCCTCTTGAATACCTTAGAGTTGGCCGACCTTTACTGCGATAGGCTAAAATGGTTTGAGTCTGAGGTAGATTCCGGTAGATAGCAGTCAGCTAGATCCCCACAGGTCAGAGATAGATTCCCGTTGCTTGGTAGCTGAGGCGGACCCATTGCACGGTAGTGCAATGATAGTTATGTGACTCAATGATTCGTGCAATGGTAGTCATGTGACTCAATGATTCGTGCAATGGTAGTCATGTGACTCAATGATTCGTGCAATGGTAGTCATGTGACTCAATGATTCGTGCAATAGTAGTCATGTGACTCAATGATTCAAGCTTCGGCGGGCAATTTGAAGCGTACCTAATATACCTTATAAACAATTCAAGAGTGCCGAAATTTTTAGTAGCAAAAATAACTGTAATCATGACATGTCCACTTCTGTATTGAATTTTAAAAACTTGTTGTAAGGTATTATATGGTTGAAACAACCAACTCTTAAGAAGTTTAAAGTTTTCGGTAACGCAAAGAAATTTTGACGCAGTTGAATGATGCGGACATACGTTGGCGGCTGCGGACATTTTATACAGGGTTTTCCAATAAGAGGTTTCATTTTGAATAGCCTGCTATTTGGGCAGCTGTCAATTTTGAAGCTGTCATCTTTGGACATTTGAAAAGTAAAAACTACGCCATTACTAAAAATGGTACGATACACGCTTCAACAACGCATTGAAATTGTTAAAATTCACTACAAAAATGGTGAAAATTTTGCAGTCACAGTTCGCAAAACTAAAGCACTTTTTGGTCGTCGTGAAGCACCTTCTCGGCCGGCAATAGTGAAACTAGTGGAAAAGTTTGAGCTGTTGGAACAAGTTAGTGATGTGAAGAATCGAAACCGTGTGCGTAGCTCAAGAACAACTGAGAATATTGCTGCTGTAGCTCGTAGTGTTGAAGAAAACCCTGGTTTGTCGATTCCTCGTCGATCTTTGGAATTAGACATTCCACAAACCACATTACACCGTATTTTGCATAATTTTTTATCGCCGGAATTGGAAGATATTGATGTGGACAACGTTTATTTTTAGCAAGACGGCGCTACGTGCCACACAAGCAACGAAACAATCGCAATTTTGCAAGAAAAGTTTCCTGACTGTGTTATTTCTCGACGAGCTGATCACGATTGGCCACCAAGATCTTGTGATTTAACACCTTTAGACTTTTTTCTTTGGGGCCACGTAAAAGATAAGGTCTATGCCAATGCTCCACAATCGATTCAAGACCTTAAAGATGGAATTCATGAAGTTATCGAGGACATACAGCCGCAAATGTGCGAATTGGTCATGGAAAATTTTATGAAAAGGATATGGTGCTGCAAGCGTAGCCATGGCGGCCATTTGGCTGATATCGTTTTCAAATGTTAATGGCATACCTTCCTCTTTACAATGAAATAAACATTCATTGATTTCTCTTGAAAAATACTCGTTTTTTAATATCAAAATGAAACCTCTTATTGGAAAACCCTTTAGAACTTTTGTTGTAACTTGCAGTTCGGGTCTCGTTTGCTCAAGAGCCCGCAGTAGTAATATGACACCGTGAGGTTAGATTAGTTAAACCTCAAGCTTAGTGCAGACTTGACCTATCCTCACTTGACAGATCATGACGGGGCTTGGTCAAGTTTACGAATGGTACGCAGGCCAACCAGGCCTGTGATATGTACAAACAAAAAATGTTAAAGAAAACAAATTTTTTTTTAGTAAAAAAATATAAAATATCTGCGTTGTCTTTTTTTCTTAGGATAATTAGATACATACAGTTGCGCATAGGATAAGTTTGGGACGGAAAATGCGTAATTAAATAATTTAACGTTCGTAATAAGGTAGAAGTAATGCAACTCCAATGACGGCATAGTTTCGAGTGCATTAGTAAGAGTGAGAAAGGCAGGGTTTTGTTCTGTAAAAGAATATAATATCAAGGAATTATGATGGACTCCCCTACTGAATAGCCCACCGTAGTAATACAGCACCCCAGTATTAGATTAGTTCAACCTCAAAGGATACACCGTCCTCCGAATATTCTCAACGGAACACCGTAGAACCCTAGTATGTGGGGAGGGGGTCTCAATTAATCCTATGGATATTTTTTTATTAACTGTGCTTGCGTAACACCTTTGTATTGATGATGGCGGCGATATCGGCAGCAGCAGTCCGGCAATCAGATCCCTGTGCTTGCCAAACAATAAAAGCGCTTGGTTCGCCGACCAATCTGAGGGCTCGAATCCCTCCTAGCTATTGATGCTGATGGAGAGGTGCCTACTATATTTCTGCACGACCGTTGCCGTTCTCATCAGAGATCCACGATGGACATTACAAACCTCAACGAAATCGCTCGTCTGTAGGACTACCTCCCAACGAAGAAACTCAACGAGTTGAAGGTCATCCAAACCTAGAAAGTAACAGACTTGAAGCAAGTCACGACGATGTTTGGATTAAAAACCGTTGTCAGTCTTGTTTACGACTGCCAAGGCCTTATGCCGAAACGCATCTCGGCTCGACTTGAGTAAGACCAGGCACTGTATGACCGTATTATCCACGCCGTAGCAGGCGGCAAATCATTCCTAAAGTACCTGTAAGATGAACTCAACAAGAATAAAATCGAATTCAGTGTTGGATAATGTTTAACAATTGCTTATCTCGACTTTGAATAAGTAAATAACTCTGTACATATGTGAAACTATTATTTTTATTTCCTTCATAAATCACTTATTTACCCAGTTATTGTGCTAACTATTAATTCCTAGCCATTTGACATAAACTCAATCTCCACGTTTCTTGAGTACTTCCTCCGCAAGATAGACATCGGGATATTTGGCCTTCAGAAGCTCCTGTTCGTAGCAACCACCACGAAGAGATATCAGAATTACCATTCTACGTGTAATACAAATAATTGTACGTGTGTGGAAGCGTGGTAATTTTTGTTTAAAATCCCTATATAAAAGTTTGTAGTGCCGGTGCATTGGATTAGTTGCGCACGATCCATCATGGAATATTCATTGACTCTAAGTCTGTCTGGAATTTCATTCATACTAGAAGCACAATACTTTCCACCAATCGAACTTTCGTCCATCAAGAACTACGTTCTTGGTCTAGTGGAATTGCTATTATTCAACTCTATACCGAATATCGACAGCAGTAAAAATAGATTTTACGTGAGTAAAGAAGTAATTGTGTTCCCAACGAAAGTTACAAGATTGAAGAAATCGAGACATACCTGCAGGAACAGCTTGTACCTAAAGGCCGTCCAATTAATCACAAACCCAATAATAATACACTACGAAACGAGATAAAATGCAATCAAAACATCGGCTTTCGCCCACAAGACTCCATTGCAAGTTTGCTAGGTTTAACTCGCCGTGAGCTATTGAGTAATAAGACTCACAGCTCCGAATTACCTATCGCTATTCTCAAGGTCAACGCATTGCGAGTCAAATACAAAGCAATTTCGGAAGCACGCATCAACGAGCGCAATGTTCACGCAATGCACGAATTTTAGCCGACAGTATCACCAGGACATAAGATCATCGAAGTTCCATTGCAAGTCATTTATCTTTCAATCACTGTCAAGGTCATTGAACACCTGCAATTACGCATAGTTGATCAGACGAAGAACTAGTGAATTTTCGTGGTGAAGTTATAAGCATCGGGTTGCACATTAAGGAAGCCAAATAGTATCAATTATGGCTATTGTCTTTGATGGAATCGGCCACGGCTATAAAAGAAAAATATGTGGCTTACCCATCAATCGTCAACGAGTGCTTAAGATGCTAACACGACGCAATATTCAGTTTCTGAGAAGTCTAAGCCTTCGAATTGTTGGTGGAAGAAAGTAACGTGTGTGATATTTTACTGTTGGTGCTAGAATGGAAGACTCAATGCGCGTACAGTCACTCGTCGTATTCTACGAATCCACAGCTCATTAAGAGATTCACCCGCATCGGCTCTATATCTCATCAACCTCCAACAACAGCGACGAAATTCGTATATCCATTCATTATCAGGATCTATGTCTCTTACCCTCACGAAGTTCACTGCAGGTGTGTGGACGACTGACCAACGCGAATGGAACTGCTGTCGAACCGACTAAGTTGGTAAACTACGTCATGTTTCATCTATTTGAGGGAATTCGGTACGAGCACAATGTCATAGAGATCGACCGATGCCAAAACGTTGGTTTGACGTGTCTCATTAAGGGTCCTTGAGTCCTGGCCATAATTTAATAACTGAAAACGTCGGCTGACTCGATGTCTATGATACTAAAAATATTACGGATAACGGTGGGTATTTTGATGTATGCATCCTGACCGCGACGATTCTCGAATTTGCCAAGGATTACCAGAAAATCGTCAACACAAAGCACATAATCGAGCACATTCTCACGAGATCGAGAAATAACACGAACGCAGTTATGCAGACAGCACTCGCAAATGTAACCTACGAGTAATTCAAAATTGAGCTTACGAGAATCGAGTGGCTAATGCCATACGTAATGCTGTTGGACACACGCAAGATATGTCTGCTCAGCCATATTGAAAAGAACATCATCATGAGCTTTCGCACATCGGAGTTGTACGAGTATCCAATACTTCGAAATACAATGAAACACATTTGGACAGTCGAAACGACCAATTAGTTGGAGAAATCACGTTTTGTAATTCTAACTTTCCAGACGAATCGAAGAGTGGTTCGAAATACAAACGCTAGTTGCTTTGATCACTGCAACATCACCAACGTCAAACTCTTTCCAACTCGCAGCAATACACATACGACAACCTTAATCTCAATGGGAATCGCAATCAGTACGCTCTGTTGTACGAGATGAACGCAAACTTCCAGAATGCGTACTATGACAAGGATACGGAACCCATGTCGACAAAGAGACTTCCTCACACATGCGCCACTTATCGTAATCCATTGCTCGAAATAGAACGAGTCGCTGAAACAGGCTCTGATCGATGTTCGTCTCGAGTTGGATGCTAAAACCAACTTTCCCATAGGAACAACTGCATACTATTTGATCTTACACGGTCGGATTGTGGAGTATAACCATATAAGTGGGGATGTGACGAGGCGCGCATAAAAGGATCGCTCGAATCGGACACGCCTTTAGTTACAGTCAAGATGGAATTTGTTGTATATCTTGAATGTTTTTAGAAACCCGGTAACGAGTTTGTGCTGAAAAAACGATAATAGAATACCATGGAAGGCTGGCAATATACCGTACAGAAGCGCGAGGGTTATACTTTGCGCTATTCTACAACCCCAGACGAAATGGCTAGGAGTGTCATAGAAAAATCCTTCAATATAAATCTTGAATATTTTGACTGCAAGTTACCGCAAAAGTTCTATATGAAGTCAACGGCCGCAGATGCATGTCCGCGTCATTGAACTGCGTCACAATTTAATTGCGTTGCCGAAAATGTGAAACTTCTTAAGAGTTGGCTGTTACGAGCATATAATACCTTATAACATGTCTTTTGAATTCAATGAACAAGTGAACATGCCATGCTTAGTTATTTTTTCTTCATAAAATTTCCTCACTATTGAATTGATTATAAGTTAGAGTTGGTATGCTTTAAGTGGCCCGCTGATGCTTAAATCATTGAGTCACTGCCATCTACCGGAGATTGCTGCAACTGCCGTGCAATGGGTTCATCTTAGCTTTAACTCAGATTTAAAGCCACTTTAGCTTACCCATTAAATACATTCAAATTTCCACCCAAAATGTTGTCACTCCAACTTATTTAAGGAAGTGTCGGTAAGGTAGGAAGTTACAGTTTCGACAGATGATTCATGCGGAGAATAGTCTCCTGTATTACGGGCACCAAAGGTATGCGGCCGGAACAGCAGGAACCTGAATTATTGACTATTGTTAAGGTAGGGCTATACTCAATCGAGGCCGAACCGAGATAGCTCATCTATTAATTATTTTATGAATAGTATTAAGTTAATGGCAATTTTCACTTCGGTATTTTATTAGTCCTTCTGGTTATTCCGCATCGGTTGTGCCAGCAAGCACCGAGCCCCCCCCCCCCCCCCCCCGACTCAGGTCATTATAATACGGCGCATGGCGTGAATATTTGAGTTTATCTCGACTGTAAAATATTGCGGCACATTTTTATTTTTAAATATTGTATTGTCCCTTGTAAAACATGCGATATGTTAAGCATTTATTTCATCGATTCCATCTGAACCACCGGATAGCCCTGATTTATTCAATTGCTAAGTTAGCGATAAGAGGTCACTCATGTCAGCATATGGTCCTGTTGTCTTTTAGGGACGCGAGTTAAAATGACTAGCGCCTAGCATTACTTGTGAAAAAAGCGGGTTGCCTTTTTGTCAGCGCGTTTCTCTGTGTTGGCTACCCGAGTCAATGGAGGCTCAGAGATACGATACAATACTAACAGCATAGAATATTGCACACATTTATAACTTTACCATTGATTTTTTTGCCAATAAAGAAAAATCCCGCGATTTCATTCTAGAATATATCTCTACCACATTAAAACTCTACCACGATACAACACGAACATATTACAATTCTACCAGACAACGCTATGGCGCTACTGGTGGTAAAAGGTCTGATAGTAAAAAACCGGATATTTGTGCCGTGGTAGGGTTATAATCTGGTACATTTGTAATATAGTAGAGATCGTGGTATATTTGTTTTTTGGTACAGAACTAGCGGTGCAGTGGTAAATACACCGAAATTGTCTACCGGTGATCCACATTTTTTTTGCTCTTCTCAGGATTTGTAACATTGAAATGTAACAGACTTAAAAAAATATGTCGAAACGAGGAAAGCTAACATACACTTTAACTTGTCTGTGGCTTCATTCCCTAACGAGTTTAGTTTAAAATGTATTTTGTTCTTTCAGATCGAAATTTTTTCTTGCTCATCACAAGACAGAATATTTTGCGCTTTAATTTCCCTTTACGTAAAAACGCATGCGGGATTAAAAATTGTCACGGCTGTGCTGCCATTCGATGAGCCAGAATAGGGAAACAAATAAAAAATATGTCTAAAAGGAAGAACGGCATGTTCAAATAATACTTTAATGGACTGACGATTTTCTCCCAATTCAAGACATGATGTAAAAAATGGGAAATTACTTGTCACATGGAAAATTATCTGAAAAAAAAAATCATTATGATCTTGACTCTTCCAGAAAAAAGCGCCTGTGGGAAGGGCATCTTTTGAATCAACAAAAAGATAAAAACGAGGATAGAGGTGTTACTGCTTGTGCCATACTTGAACTTCGACAGGCAGGGAGCATATAATCTTACTATATTAATGTGGCATGAATTCCTCACCTCGATTTCGATCGTCGCTTTTCCCGTCGACTGCTACCAGTACTGTCGCTTCGGCCTTTATGAGAAATAGGACTTCCAGGTTCACCATCTTGATCGGTCTTATTGTTGGTATCCTCCTCTCTCCTGTCCTTTCTCTCCTTTTCCCGTTTTTCGCGTTCCTCTTTTTCAACTGCTTCTTTTTTTCGTTTGACTTGAGCCTTTTCCTCTTCTTGCTTCTACAAAATACAAGAAAACACCAAGAGGTGAGTCAACGTGATAAAGACAATTAGATTAGAGCTGCGATTATATAAAACATAATAACTAGCAATTGCATAATCAACGTGTCCATATTTCGTCGTAAAATAGATTTCGATTTCGTCACTTTTGCTTGTTTGTCTCCTCGTGGAGAAAGCTTTATTTTGTTGAAAACATACTTTTTCATCTATTTTATTGTCAGAATACTCAAAATAAAAATATTTCCGGATGTATGTCTTAACCCTCAAAATTTGGTATCACATAAATTACGCGACCAAACGACCTGAAATTTGGTATCCAGATAAAGCAGAAACGTCTCTTTCTGTGATATAATTTTCGTCAAAATCGATGCAGAGATTAGGATTTTGTTTTGAAATTTGTGAAAAATGTATCACCACAATAGCGCCCGCAAATCTTTGGCTATCGAGCTAAATAGTTCTTTATACGTAATTTAATGTTAAAGAACATTTGTGAAAAATTCATTATAGTGTTCAGACTTTATAGGATTTATGATTTGTGGAATAATTAATGTTGTTGCTTTAATTTACGTGAACTATGATAACTTAAACTCAAATTTTCGACAGAAACGAACGCATAATTAGTTGTGTTAGTTGCTCAGTTTAACAACGATTGCAAGAAAAATTCGAATTGTATAGCAACTTGAATTTTTTAAGTTTGAACCGCTTCTACTTTTGAAACATTTGACTATACGATATAAAACTCAAGTGACATGCGTAGTAACATTAAGCTATATATAGAACATTGCGTATATTAAGTACGCAGTAAGTTCTCATTATTAACTACCATCTACGTTAAAATGTATTGAAGCAATGAGATTTTATAGTATAGTATTGTTTTTAATTCTTGATCACTTACTTACCGTTACCTCGGTTTCTACCATTTAATAAAACAAGGATCGAACGTAGTACTTTGCACAGTGCTTCCCCATTATTTCCCATTGCTTGTTCCCCTACTTTTCGACGTTTTTAAGCATTTCCAATGAGTCATGTGTTCATGATCGATTGCTAGTAGCACAAAAACCGGTATTCTGTAATCAACTATTGATTACAGAAATCATGAATATCACTGATTTGTGCTGTTATGCTAGAATTATACTTACTCCTATTGGAGCATGTTCCAGAAGTTGCATTTGATACGTTATCATATTGTTAACTATTTTTCCTCTGGATATTGGCTATATGTAGTATATATGTACCAGGTGTACAAGTATGAAATGCAGATTTCAGATAACAGATGGCGCACGAATGCAGTTTGTGCTATAAAGATTGACACTGCGCCATTTTGTTGTGTCATCAACAAGTGTCAGACGCGCACGAGTGATAAATTAGACAAGTGTGTGCATAGTGTTGTTTTGTTGTGTTCAATATGTCGAAATTTATACCGAACGCGAATGTCCGAGAGCATTCGCGGACAGCATCAATTTTTTGTTTTCATTTGAAGAAAACTGCTGCTGAATTATACCGATTACTTCGAGAAGCTTATGGTGAATATGCTCCATCGGAAGAGTTACTGTTTGGAAATTGCAGTGTTATGCGTTTGAAGAGCGCACACCGATCGATTTCTTCGACAAACAAAACGAACCTGACAAAATCACATAAACACGCTGATGACTTTGGAGCATCTGATGATCCACACAGTAAGTCATTCTCGAAGATAATAGATCTAACGTAAGTCGGTATGACCTCAACATAAGTGGGTATATGAGTAACAATATACATCGTGTAAAATATGAAACATTGATGGTTCCAAAAGGATTAGTTACGAGCGGTCAGCTAATTAATTACTACAAGAACAAGATTTGAGTTTATGGTCGGTTCATGGTTTGTCAAATTTACTCACAATGTTTCAAATCGACTTGATCCGTCAGTGTGGTAATACCGGAGAATGGAGGAGCACACACTTAGGTACCACGTACATGCCTAATAGAGACGCCGACAGAAGCTCCTTAAATTAAATAAAGACAGCACCTTAACAGCCGTCATTTGAAGATTACAACTTTTTCAATTATTATGCCGTTATACACGTAAATGAATTGGTACCGTCGATGGTATAACATTTAAAATGTAATTTTGGGATCGTTTGTCAACAAGGAGTAGACAGTAACTCGCATAACAAAATAAAAACATGGGGTGTTTTGTAACATAGTTACACTCTCTAACCTCTTTTATTATTTCAAACGGCTATAAGAGCCTAAATCACGTTCGGAAGCACCGAATACAGCGAGCACTAGGCCATCGCACCCGGACATGTAAGAAAAACTAGGTACGTCAGAGCTCTGGAATTCCCTCGCTGCCGAAAACAGCAGGTCAGCGACCAGCTGGCCTCGCTTGGTGGCGAGGGGAAGACGGGGAGCGCGGTAACGGCAAGCCGAGAAATTATTAAATCTCGGTAGATTCAAAAATCGAAGCCGATAATGACGTACCAGATTGGGGGGCAGGCTATAAAAGAGCCTGCGCGGAGGGAAAACTCTCTTACGCTCTTTACTCATCTGACCCAGGTTACCAAGTTGGAAGCGATTAAAAAACAAAGTTGTGCATTTTTCTTGAGTTATAAAAATATATTCATCCTAGTATTTGCGTGGAATACGTGATTTTGCAAGATAAAAATAATCGTGTCAGTGAGCGTGGAACAGCGAAAACGACAGAAAAGAAAGGACAGGCGAGTCATTAAAATTATAACGAAATTCTTAGTGACATATTGAGTCAACTGATATTGATCTAGATTTAGATAGTTTTTAAGTGAATAGAATTAATTGTATAGATTTAATTAAATAGAATTAAGCGAGTAATTTTAGGCGAATAGAATTAAGTCGCGTGGTATTTAAACCTGTAGAATAGCAAGAAGTGTATAAACGTACGTGTCAAGAGGAGGTAGTGAGCAAGTGAAATAAGTGAGAGAAAGAGAGCGGTATAGATATAATAGAGACATCGGTCCGAAGAGCGAGTTTTACTGTGTGTGTACGTGTAGAGTAACTGGGTCACTACTAACTCGCAAAACAATAAGACTACGGAGTCGAGTGCACCGAGAGCCTATGCACAGGAAATAGCCAAAAAGAATTGTAAGAATAATCATAGGAATTACAAAATTTAAACGAATTGTATTGGTCATTGGTACCAGAAAAACCGAACGTCAACATTCTGTTCTTTATTAATTGCATAAATAAACCTGACTCTCACCTACCTAGAAGTCTACAATTAATTATACCTGTGATCGAGCTCGAATTTCCCCTGGGAATATAAATTTAATGTTAACGAGAAAAATTACCGTTACAGTTTAAGTAAAAGCAGGGTAAATGGTTTTATTATAATCAATTCGAGCCAACCGATTAGTTCGAAATTCAATCGAAGGATTTGATATTTTGGGCGAGTCCGACTCAAAATGAACCGTTCAGGTTGATGTAAAAACTTAAACTGATGTTCGCAAATGCAGTTGTTAACTGCGTGTGCCGAAAATCGATGAATTGACATATAACATACTGCGTTGCTCCAGCATCAGCAGTTGGGATCGTCGATTAGGGCAGGTCGACTCATGATGCTCCAGGGCATACCTGCATATGGATGAGCAATCTCTCGATCGCACGATTGAGAAATAGATTTTATTGGGATAGAAATTTCCGGGCGCAACACAACCTTTCCAATCATTTTTCTAAAAGTCCCGTTGTATCATATTTCACATAAAACCAATTAAGTAATACCTAAGTCTTTGCAAACCCCGGTGGAAGAACGAGGCGAAAATAAAAGAATACAATTAAATAAAAAAAAACAATATTAACAACGCCCACCCTTTGGGATGCAGGTGAATTCTTATTGGACATTTTATAACGGTAGTGAGAAATATACATAATGCCTAACGCTTACGCCAAATACCAGCAGTGTGACAGATTGTTTTGATTTAAAAAATAGAATCAATTAAAAAACGATAGACATGCTCACAAGAACGAACTGAGCTATCTCTCGGCATTTGGCTATGCAAATCTACCATGACCAACAATGGTTCGCTGAGTGTCGGGATCCGCAACATAAATGTGCGGCCCTGCGCCTCTCTTTCCTTCTTCGTGCTCTCAAGCTTGAGCCGCTGCGTGAGCTTAGAAAAAGTAGTATCGACTCACAAGGGCTCAAGTGTGGTCGCATGTCGCGAAGCTTGCCCAATGATGTCAACATAATCCATAAAGTTTTATATTTTATAGAAAACCGTGTCATCTTATTCACCCACCAACATCAATCCTAGTAAAAATAAGTGGCCCAGAACTTAACCCTTTTGCCACTACAGAATAGAACGTTTCACGTGCATACTACATTGATCAAAAAGTTTTAGGCCCGGCCACCGTGTGGCGCTGTCAGTCAGCCGATTGGAATTTTTTTATTGTTAGGTTACCACATCTGTCATTGACACTTTCCTCCAAATTCAGCGTCATAGCTTGACATTTGTAAAAGTTACGCTGTACTGAGTACATCTACCTTTGTGCATGTTTTCGATTTTTCACAAGTTTGAAAATGGCATCAACTGTGCATCAACGAGTTTGTATTAAATTTTGTGTGAACAACGGATTTAACGGTGCGCAGACCTTGGAAATGTTGAAGAAGTGTTTCGGCAACGATACTCTTTCGAGATAAAACTTTATGTATCCGCTCAAGACATGTTGGTTAGTGATTTGGGCCTCAGACGTGTCGCTGCAAAATTGGTTCCGAATGACCTCAATTTCATGCAAAAAAGGACCGCGTTGAAATCGCGAAAGACATGATTTCCAAGGCCGAATCTGACCCAATATTTAGCAAACGGATCATCACCGGAGACGAGACGTGGATTTATGAGTATAACACGCTTCAGACATCAAGCGAGTGAATGGCGTGCACCGAATGAGCCGAGACCGAAAAAACCACGTCGTTTTTAGTCAAAAAAGAAGACGATGCTCACGGGTTTCATGGATTACAACGGTGTTGTGCATCATGAATTCTTGCCAGAAAAATAGACAGTCAATAAAGAGTATTATTTGGGCGTTATGAGACGTTTGCGTGAAGCAATTCGCCAAAAAAGACCGGATTTGTGGGAAAACAACTCGTAGATTTTGCACCACGATAACGCACCATCGCACAATAAGATCCTTATCCGTGGGTTTTTGACCAAAAACAACACGAATACTATCCAGCAGCCTTCGAATTCTCCTGATTTGTCATGAAAAAATCAATGTCGACTCTGATGGACATACCGAAAATTGAGTACCAGCGGTGTTTCGAGGATTGGATCAAGCGCTGGCATAAGTGCGTTGCAGTCGATGGGGAGTACTTTGAAGGGGATCATATCGATTTTGATGAATAAATTTGTATTTTCAATTCTATGAATAAAGTCCTAAAACTTTTCGATAAAGGTGGTATACAAGCATGACACGAGGGTACGGTTGCATTCGTTGTAACACTAAGATTAAGTCATATCATGTTAGTTAAGCACGACTGTGGGTATTTGTTTTTGTTGTGTAGATATGTTTTAGGTTACCAACGAAGTTACTGCTGCCGCCCGTGAAAACATGAGACATGTTCTGTGGTCGGTCGGTCGTCTCTCATTCACGTCGCAGGGCCATCTGAAATCCCTACATAGCGTGTCCTGAGATGGCGGATCGAGAATCATCACAATAGTGGGCAACGCCGAAATAAAATACGCCTTGCTGATCAAACAGAGTGGAGAAAAGAACCCTGAATACAAACCACAGATGGATAGTACAACCAAAGGGAAAAATGCTACAGAGCAAGGGTTCGGACCGTCAGTACCAGCGTGAGAAAGCATCGTAGGTGAGAAAGCAGGAGCCGGGATGTCGCCATCACACGCGTGCAAGGTAAGCGCAAACAATACTGCAGACGTACAACATTCGGTTTTTGTGGCTCTTGCAGCTAAAAAAGAGCAGTTATGTTGCGAGCCAGATAGCAGTCAGAGGAGAGGTGAAGGTGGCTTTGAATGGCTCGGCAATAAGATCAGCGGTCTGGCCGAGTACATCAAGTGCAAAAGCCATGTCTATGGTGAGATCAGGAGACTCTTCGCGTCGATAACATTGAGTTACGACAGACCTCACCAGGACTGAATGGGAAACAAACTAACCAGAGTAGGATGACTCCGACGCCACCCAACGAGAGCAGAGTCACGAAGAAAAAGAAGGCGGGATCCTCAGCAAAGGTGAGTATATGCTGAAACCCTGCGGCAAATAAAGGGCGATCCAGCACTGATGGAAGTAGAACCGAGTGTCAACAAAATACGGAAGACTGCACCTGGGAACCTCCTACTCGAGCTCGACCAGGCGGCACCTCGGTAGGCACCGCAGCTGAAATATTCACGGGAAAGCATTTTTGGCGATGCGTTCAAGGTCAGAATGCTGGCGCACGAAATCCAGGTTGAGCTTAAAGACATGGACAAGCTAACCTCGAAAGTAGAGGTCGTAGAGGCCCGGCCGAAGCGGCTTGAAACAACTAATCTAACGGATGCCGTAGTGAGGTCGCTCCGTGAGGTCTATAGAGATACCCGGACGATGGTTGTTAGTCTCCCAGCAGGAAAAATGATAAGTGTCGGTCATCTGCCGCATCCGGGAGGAGGTGAGCTTCTCACAGTGTTTCAGGTGCTGGGATTTCGGCCACTTAGCAAGGAATTGCAAACAGATTTTTGCTACGTCCTGCCAAAGGAAAGTAAGTAGCAACCACCCTTCGATCAGAGGCAAGTGTTCGGCCTTTCGGTTGGTCATTGAAGCCGCGGAGAAGAAAATAAGATGACACAACTCCAGCTCAACCATTGCACGGCTGTGCTAAGCCTGCTTTTACAGATAGTACGCGATCTAAACATCAATGTCTTCATTCTGTGTGAGTACCATAAGAATTTGTATGAAGGCAGGTGGACAGTCGATGTCTTAGGACGTGCTGCTATTTCGGCATGTGGCAACTCTCAAAACTAGAAAGGGAGTAAGCGACCAAGGACAAGATTTATTTTGGCCATTTTTCTAACAATACTTAACTAACTGTATTTTGACTACATTTTTCAGTTTTTTTTCATATGTTGGCAGGATATTAATTGGCCTGAAGTCTTTCACATCATTTGTCCCTGTTACTTGAGGTATCGGAACCACTGTAGATGTTTTTCCTTCAAATGGAAGTACACCACATTCGATGGATGTAGTTATAAGCTCTAATTAGCACCCTGCGGACACGCATTTGGGGGGCTCCGCCACCCAAACCCCCCAGAAATGTCCCTCCGGGACATTTCCGAATGCACTCACAACTTTGTACGTGGCGATTCGCGCTCCAATATGATGTTAATACGTCAGTGTTTTCTTATCAAACTGTATAAGAAATTAACTATTATCTGGGTTCGTGGTATGTTGAGTATAATATTTAAGATAGTAGAGCTACACTCATTTATATGAAAAAACTATAGACTGTACTCTTAACCGTACTTATATGACATTCCATCGGTTTTCAAATGATACAATTATGTTCAATTGCCGCGCCATATATGAAACCGTAGTCACGCCACTGAACTATACCCAAAAGGTCGCGCCAATCAACATGTAATATTACATTTCATGGTTAGCTGGGCCCGAAGCCCCTGGTAGTAGATCGTACCACTACCGCATTCTCGCGACATTCATACAGGGCATGGGTTTTACGGCCATGTATCGTGGAGTTCTTGTCGAGAATAAAATCTGTTGTCTCGGAGAAAGAATTCTGAGTTCATCGTATCTAAATCGTAATCGGAGTGGACGTACCATATGTAGTTTGTACTGGCTATGTGGTGATGTTATACTTTTTTATGAACTATTGAAACTAGCCTTTATATTTGTTATAAACTCACACAAACCTGCACTGCAAAATATGCTTTAAGTCTCGAATTAAATATTTTATCACTAGAAATATTTAACAATATATAACATGTGTCAATGCAGTTGTCTGACTTTTGTCTCCATGGCAGTCGTCATTGAGACGAGCAAGTTTCTTAGATGATTGAGTTTATCCATATCGTATGTATCTTGGATATAAAAACCGAAATAGCACTTTGATGAGAAATTAATTGGCAAGGATAAAGACTGGGAACTAAAGAGTTTTCACTATTTGATAAAAACAACTAAAGTAGAAAATCGTCGCGTTGACAATTCTTTCCATATTTATTGAAAACTGTACAACACATACTTTCGAATTATATTTACTATATATTGTTTAGGGAGTATTACCGTCTAGAAACATCAAAAATTCGATTTTTTTTGCATTTTCTTATAATTTGGATTTTTGAGAATGTGTCTCAAAAATATTAATTTAAAATTCGTAGAAATCCCGTAGTTACAGAGGTTTGAAGCCTGCGGTGCGTTGGGGCGCGGCAGGTAGTGAACCCCTCGACCGTAGTACCTCGACCGTTGTGTCCATTGTATACCGGCTTGGGGAATTTCCCTGTCCCTTGCCCCTCTTGCAGTCCAATACCCAAGGTATCCTTACAAATAGTCAGTATACTTTTGACCTCTAAACAAAGTAGACATGCGTATTTTAAAAATGGATCGAAAAGGCCAGCCAGGTGGCCGTGCACGTAAGCCGATAAAAAAAAAAAAAAAAAAGAAAATTTCAAGGAAATCGATACAGTTCCGGAGCTGATACTGAGCATACCAGTAAGTCAGCAAAAAATTAAAAGATACTGGAGACGACGACTTTTGTATAAACAGAGAACACGGTTATAGTATTCTCAACTTTTTTTCTGTCTTCTGAGCTATCAGTGCACTTGTCATGTGTAAGACGTGTAAAGAAGATATAACTTTTAGTGAAGCAAGTCCTCGTGGATTGGGCTTCAAAATAGCAGTGAAGTGCAATTGTGGTGTAAATTATATAAGCTTATGGCCTCTGATTGATAAGGCTTTTGAAATAAACCGTCGAATATTTTTTGTCATGTGACTCTTAGGCATTGGTATGAAAAGAATCACTGTATTTCGCGGCATAATGGATATTTGTCAAGGACTTAGTCGAAGTACATATTACGCATGTCTGGAAAATATCTATAACGCGAGTCAAGGGGTCTATGACATCGTAACGAAAAAAGCAGCCGAGGAAGCGAACGAAGAAAACGCTAAGCGAGGTAATCCTCCGTCGGAATTGACTGTGTCCGGGGACGGAACGTGGAAAAAAAGAGGCTTCTCTTCGCTATTTGGCATCACTACGGTTATTGGAATATATTCCAATAAAGTCATTGACACAGTAGTGAAATCAAGTTTTTGCCAATCGTGCAATATATGGAAAAATAAGTCTGACACAGTAGGATATGAAACTTGGAAGAGTAATCACGATGATGTATGCACAATAAATCATGGCGGTTCTGCTGGTAAAATAGAAGTGGATGCAGTGAAGGAAATGTTCGTGCGATCAATCGAAAAATTCCAGGTCAAAAAGATATATATAGGTATAGAGGTATAGAAGATATGTAGGAGATGGGGATAGTAATACCTACAAAGCTCTTGTAGATGGTATAGTATATGGTAAATACTTTATCGTTGAAAAAAAAAGAATGCGTAGGTCATGTACGAAAACGTATGGGAACGAGATTACGTAATGCGAAGAAAAAGGGCATCGGTGGAAAAGGATCTGGAAAATTGACAGATAAAGTCATCAATGAACTTACTACGTATTACGGCTTGGCAATACGCAGAAATGTAGGTTCAGTACCAGAGATGAAGAAAGCTATATGGGTCACATTTGACCATAAACGATCGACCGATAGTGATCGACATCATGAAGGTGCCCTGAAGGCCCCAAGAGCTGGTGCACATGGCGTAGAGCAGAAGCTGCAGGAATATTGGATAGTTTCACACATGATACACCACCAATGAGCGATGCAGTTTTGAGGGTCATCAGGCCGATTTATGAGGACTTGACATCAAATGATTTATTGGAGCGATGTCTCGGAGCTTTTACACAAAACAATAACGAGAGCTTGAACTCAACTATCTGGATGTTTGCTCCAAAACATTTGCACTGTGGCAAAAACACCGGAGATATTGCTAATTATTTAGCTGTTGTCATTTTTAATGAAGGATTCAAGCAAATCCTAAAAATTATGGTTGTATTGGGAATCAAAATCGGCCCTAACGCTAAACAATAACAGAGTGTAAAGACAACGAGCGTATACAACGGTCGAACATACGGGCGTCTACCGCATCTAAAGAGGCGCGGACCGCCAAAAGAGAAGCGAGTGCGGCTCAATATTCTTTTTTTGTAGCTGAGAAAGGTGGTTGTTGGAAAATCAGCTGGCGCACGGCGATCGATAATCGTCGTGCGCCTACCTGTTGCGCTGCTCTACCACGCGTTGTTCGGTTGAGTCGAAGATAGCCGAGGCATGGGCTTCGCGAAGCCGAGGATGTGCCTCGTTGGCACGCCGCGTCGAGCGAGAGGATGTCTCTCTCGCTTGACTTCGGTTTCGCTCACCGGCTATCTCGCTCAACTGACTCCAGCGCCCAACGAAACTTTCATACTCGCAGCCATCTTGAGAATTTCGCACTTTTTCGCTACACATCCACTGGACAGCACGCGCATCCATAGGACTCTTAGGCTTTTTCCACGGACATTATTCATCGGACTCGCTCAACCTCTCGCTCTTCAGGACTCATTGCTCAAGGTAAGAGTGCTCTGGCATAATTATGTATTAATTCACTGTCAGAGGGGAGAAAATGGTACATCAGCACTGGGTCTCACTTGTGGCGTGCGTTGCAGCACATGCTGTACCACGTTCTCCTCATGTTATTTTGCCGGCTTAATTAATATAATTAAGCATGTGCCTCATATTCACTGTATTTTCCCCCAGTAAATCTGCTGGGAAAGTACAGTGAATATTTTTTGCTCAACCATACAGCCTCATTCTATGTCGTATTGTGCTACGCAGTGTTGACTGCGTAGCTGGTCTCACACAAACTTACTGCACTCAAGCAACGTTAGTTGGAAGTGCTCTCATCCATTCATTGCAACCACTCTGCAATACACTGCTGAGTGGATGCAGTGAATTACACTCAGTAGCATCGGCGTGTCGTGCTGCGTAGTCCTGACTGCGTTGCACGCACCGCTGTCTCAAAATTACATTCAGCACACAATTAATATAATTGTGTGCTGCTCACATTATCACAACAAAATTCCATTTACCAGTTTAATTCATGTTTTTGCACTCAGTGGTCTTAGCGTGTCGTGCTGCGCAGTTATCACTGCGTTGCACGCACCGCTCTCTCATGTTAAAACTCAGCGCACAATTAATATAATTGTGTGCTGCTCACATTCTGAGTCCAAATTCAATTGAATGTATTTATTTTCATTATTTTGTATTTTAACTAAATTTACATTTTAGACAACTTTTTAAATTAAAGCCTTTTGGTATAAAATTTCAATTATCTGTGTTAAACTGGTACTGTTTGAAATAATGTTTTGAATACTGCTAAGGAAGGCAGAAATAAACCGCTTCCTCAGTATAACATCTATGTGTCTGGTTATTTTCCTCTTGCCTTGAGTGAGTTCTCATCCCGTTTTCAATACATTCACAGATCGGTCAAGCTTCATCCGGACGGATTCTCAACAGTGGTCTATATGGTCCCGATATAGATGATAAAGGGTAAATTACTCAAATCAGTTGTTATCCACCGTATGTTCAGCCGTATTAGTGCTAAATGTATGGCAACGTTTAAACGCGTTTTTCTCGAAACGACATTTTCAAGTCCAGCGCACGTTTTTCTCAAAACTATTGGACCGATTGACTTCTGGTTTTGCACACATTTCTAGGGAACCTTCACCTATAGTCTGAATTAGAATGATACCGATAGCTCGAATAATTTAGCCCTGCTCTCATGTTTTAGTTGACAATTTTCCGGGAAAATTAAACCTTAATTTTCAAACAGCTGCGATTCCGATAAAAAATTTCGTACTTACTTAGTTCTAGTACAAACGATAACAACATTCATATAGATTAAGAAAAAAATTTGTTCTTCTGTATTTAGACGACTAGAACCGCCACAAACGGCGCGCCCGATTGGACGAACGTCTCACGACCTGCATAACAGCGCATAACTTGTATAGATTTTAATAAATTATTTCATAAAAATTTGTGTTGTTAGTTGAAACATGTCTTATTATGCGTCAAAAACGCCGGCGCTGTAGAATTGATACTTTTTGCAACATTAATTCCTAAAAATTACTTAAAAACAAGCTTCTAGACGGCAATACCCCTTTAAAGACGTATGGCAATAACTTGTAGTCCCTCGACGTTCTCTATGGCATTGGCAAAACGAATTTTTATAAAACAATCATTTTAAAAACTGTTATTTTTGAGTTAAGAATATAAAAATTGAAGTTTCACACAGTAGTAAATACCCCTATAGACACGTATAGCCGTTGCCGGTAGATATCCAATCAATGGATTAGGCAGCTGCCACCTAGAGCGATCTGTGCGTATCGCATAACTTGCGTCAGCCAATCATACCTATATTAAGACGACCAATCCGTGTTATATTAAAATACACATAAGAGTCACTAGCCTAAACTATACCAAACACATACAAACAGAGGGATCCGTACTATCATACCCACGCTATGAAGACCAGTGATAAACTACCGTTACTCGAGCTATAGTAATACAATCGAGTAGTAAGACTATAGTACCAAGAGAGGTGTGAAAAGCAATCAACCAGGAACACATGAAACACCATAACCGAAGAGAAGAAATTTACGGGACAAATGGGCTACAGGAGATGGTCGACAGGACGACTATCAGATATAGTTATACCCTTCTATACCAGCAGAGCTTGGAAGAAGAGCGGGGAAGTCGGTATATAAGGGCACGACATACCACCATCGGGGAGCATTTGCTCACAGATTCTCACCAACGTCCAGGACCAGCTCGTAAAATCAAAGGAAGACCAGCCAACCAGCCTAAAGAGGACCATCTATCCAGCCAAAAAAGGACCACCTAGCCAACCAAAGGAGAAGCATATCAACCCGCACAACTCCAAGGACCAGGCCTGATACCTCCGAGGCCACTAAGACGACCATCTCCCAAGGTGAACCACTGAGCCACCTGTCATTCAAATAGCGCAGCATCCGAATCAACGAGATCTCACCTCGAAAAGAAACCAGTGTGGTATGGATAAAAATATATTAAATCCATGGGGACTTAAAAAACACCTTGAAATTTAGCTAGGGACGCTCCTGTCGTCGTTCCGACGCCCCGATGCACCGAAGATGCATCGCGCTAATGCCTCCACCGCAGCAGTGGTGGGGCCAACGAGCAGATAGCGTAGCCAGGGAAGCTCGAGCGAGAGCTCTGTTCCCACTACAGGTCCACAAAATATATAGATATAAGAGAGGCTAGAGCGGAAGGCAAAGAATAATAAACAGACATCGCTAACATAGGTAAATTAACCACAGCAAGCCCGTTGGCTAACACTCTCTCTTGCCTTGCGTAGAAACTGTAGAAACTGCCATATCATTAGGGAAAATATTTTATTAAAATGTAATAAAATCTCCTTTTTTTAACGGACACGATTAATTAATTATAGAGGCGTACATGAGCCCGGGTCGAGTTTTTGTAAGGTGCATAATCACCAAGAAATATAAAAAAGGAGTCTAGATAAAAATTATCAATAATATTCGATACACATATCTGTAAAATTTATTACATTTGTCAAATAAACCCTACTTTTACCTAGTACTAAAGCCTGTATTCATTTTCTCCCTGCTCGAGTCCGAACTAAAACCCTTTCAGGGTAATGATAACGTAAAACACCGTTACAATATATTGGATCTGGGAAAAAGTTCGTGGCGTTTTTTTAAAAGTAAAATTAACGGGTTTCCTTATGTGTGAAAATGAATTTATTTAAACCAAATATGCTCCATTATTATCGACAATATTTCGCCACTTTTCGGGTAGAGCTATGGTGCCATCGGTGAAGAACTTCTGCGGTTTCTGGTTGAAAAACTGAATCAAGTGGTTTTTACAGGCTTCTTTTCAAAGCAGCTTAATTCCATTGAGAAAGTTCTGCAGAGATCGGAATAAGTAATAGTCAAAGGGTGCTATGTCTGGACTATACGGTGGATGCATCAAAACTTCCCAACCAAGCTGTCGCAATTTTTGACGGGTCATCAAAGAAGTGTGTGGTCGGGCGTTGTCATGATGGAAAACAACACCGTTCCTATTAATCAATTCGGGCCGTTTTCTTTCAATTGCTTGGCGTAATCTCTCATTTTTCATCACCGGTTATGACACGTTTCAGAAATTGCTCGATTTCATTGCGTTTAAGCAGGGCATCGGAGATGTTAATTCGGTCTATTATGTTTTCCGCGCTCAACTCATGAGGAACCCATACATCGAGCTTCTTTCTGTAGCCAACTTTGTGTAAATGGTTCAAAACAGTTTTGTGGTCAATGCCTAGCTCCATACCAATATCGACACTGCTGATATGCTAGGCTTGCTGGACTTTTTCAAGAATTTCATCAGCTTTTTCAGTGATTGGACGATCAGAGCGTGACTCATCTTTCACATCAAAATTACCAGAACGAAAGCGAGCGAACCATTTCCGCGCAGCAGATTTTGATAAAGTACCTTCACCGTACACAGCACAAATTTTTTCACAAGCGCAGCGTTCTTCCCTTTGTCGTAATAGAATTGCAAAATATTGCGCAATTTTTCATTACTTTTCTTCATTTTCAAACGTAAACAACTTTCCAACCACTGCACCAATTTCGATGTTTATACACTCAAAGTAACGCTCGAAGTGACACGTTACCAACGAGCGTTTAGTGGTGTCGCTGCGATCTGTGTTTCCTGACTTAATTGCAATTGATGCCATCTGTCCGGAAAAACGCCGCGAACCTTTTCCCAGACCCAATATATATATATATCCTCGTTCGTATTTTAGTAGTTAATACAACAGCATTGGAGTTTTGTAATAGGTCGTGCAAGTAACGAGATGTGCAAAATACGCGTCACGTAAATATTAACGTATGTAATATTTGTGTATGCAATATTTATATAAGCGATCTTTTAAATTTACAAAAAGTTAAGAATAAATTAACAAGATTCACGAAGCATGTGTTGTAAAGTAAACCTTTGTTTGTAGATTATTTATTATTAATTAATAATTAATTAATCATTTTGTATGCGGTCATATGTTTCTTCAGAGTGATAAATCTAAGCGACAATGTAATTGACCAAGTATGATGGAAAATATCTGACAGTTCGCAACCCGGTTAGAGTCAGCGCCACCTAGATCCCTGCGTTATCGATCTCAGAAAGATCTCTAACGATCGAATCTTCAATTATTTTTTGTCAACTCTGCTTGCCTCACTCATTCATTAAGAATTATTGAGGCAATCAGACCTAACGATTTTTAACTTCTAAAGAAATCGTGAAAAACTATTGCCACAGCCCGGGTTCGACCCGGGAACTCCAGAATTCTAGCCTGGTACGTTACCAATTACGCCACCGCGGCTCTATCAACATTAATTTACGATCTCTATTTTTAATGTCAAGTAGTACACCTTTGTTTGTAGATTAATTAATTAATCATTTTGTATGCGGTCATACGTTTCTTCAGAGTGATAAATCTAAGTAATTGGTAACGTACCAGGCTAGAATTCTGGAGTTCCTGGTTCGAACCCGGGCCGAGGCAATATTTTTTCACGATTTCTTTAGAAGTTAAAAATCGTCAGGTCTGGTTGCCTCATTAATTCTTAATGAATGAGTGAGGCAAGCAGAGTTGACAAAAAATAATTAATGATTCGTTTGTTGGAGATCTTTCTGAGATCGATAACGCAGGGATCTAGGTGGCGCTGACTCTAACCGGGCTGCGAACTGCCAGATATTTTCCATCATACTTGGTCAATTACATTGTCGTTTAGATTTATCACTCTGAAGAAACATATGACCGCATACAAAATGATTAATTAATTAATCTACAAACAAAGGTGTACTACTTGACATTAAAAATAGAGATCGTGAATTAATGTTGCTAGAGCCGCGGTGGCGTAATTGGTAACGTACCAGGCTAGAATTCTGGAGTTCCCGGTTCGAACCCGGGCTGTGGCAAAATTTTTTCACGATTTCTTTAGAGGTTAAAAATCGTCAGGTCTGGTTGTCTCATTAATTCTTAATGAATGAGTGAGGTAATCAGAGTTGACAAAAATAATTAATGATTCGATTGTTAGAGATCTTTCTGAGATCGATAACGCAGGGTTCTAGGTGGCGCTGACTTTAACCGGGTTGCGAACTGCCAGATATTTTCCATCATACTTGGTCAATTACATTGTCGCTTAGATTTATCACTCTGTTGTAAAGTAAATGTTCATTAATTACATAATTGAGAGTGAAATAAAAATTAGATTAGGTGAAAATGTATCTATGTATTGTAACATGGCAAAACATAGGGCCATAAAATGCTACGTCCACCTCGCCCGACAGCTTCAAGCATGATCTCGCAGGGCCCTGTTATAGTTATAGAACAATATTTAATAATTTCTTTTTCTTTTTTGTTTGTACTTTTATTTTATCCTTACGATCGGATGGACCGAGAGAGAGAGAGAGAGAGAGAGAAAGAAAGAACGCATTTCATTCACCAATTTGGTCAACTTGGGGACCCCGTATTGCTACATGTCTCGAGAGGATACAATCATCTTCCGATTTTCAACGTCGCGATATAAAGCAGGTACTGCATGTCGCTACGGGACGGCGCGACGAGGATATATTCGTCACCACGCAGTAGAACTGCCGCCACATACAAATACATAGGCCTGCTTACAAAGATAAATCTTCCTTCCGGAAACGGGTCTAACATGGATGCCGCCAAGGAGAATAAATTTGTCGGGCTACCTATAAGGAGCGGAATCGGCCGAGGCATTCTAGCGAGACCCCGTGTCACACCGACAATTACCAAAAGAGTGAGTTTGGAAGTTCCTAAACACGACGGGGAAGTGCAACGGCCGACGCACAGTGGGGCCGATTCCCGAAAAGCTGGTCAAAAGTCGAAAACGTAGTTCATTCTGTTTGAGATATAGTATATAAGGGTTTTTGGGGTCGCTGATTACGAATCTGAAGTCAAAATTGGGAAAAAACAAAATGGCGGGTTCAAAATGGCGATAGTAAACCTAGAATACTCAGTTATAATACGGAATGTTTATCGAATTTGTATGAAACTTTGGTTTCTGTCAGTTTTCGAGGTCGCTGAATACGAATCCGGTGTGAAAAAAACAAAATTCAAAATGGCGGATCCAATATGGCGGACGGAATTCTCGTAATCGGCCGGATTCGCTTGAAACTTGTTATTTGGGAGTTTTCGAGGTCGCTGAATACGAATCCGGTGTGAAAAAAACAAAATTCAAAATGGCGGATCCAAAATGGCGGACGCAATTTTCGTAATCGGCCGGTATTGCTTGAAACTTGTTATTTGGGAGTTTTCGAGGTCGCTGAATACGAATCCGGTGTGAAACAAACAAAATTCAAAATGGTTGATCCAATATGGCGGACGCAATTTTCGAAATCAACCGGATTTGCTTGAAACTTGTTACTCGGGAGTTTTTGAGGTCGCTGAACATGAATTCGATGTGAAAAAGACAAAATTCGAAATAACAGATCCAAAATAGCGATTATAAAAATTTATTAACTTTTTATAAATCTGTAAGTAAATTATATATTTAATAAAAAGGAATAAAAAATCTACTTTTACATCTATAATTGTATTGATTAAAATTACTTTTAAAAGACTTATTTTATACTATTTACAAGTTACATTTCCTTTTTTTATTCAAGTGAATGTACTTCAGTTACATGCAAGTAATTTTTTCTTTGAAGCACATATTTCTTAAAATCATTTTCTGAAACAAAATAGATTTTGTGAAATAAAATTAACATGTTCAAACAGTTAAATTATAATTATTTTCGTTTAAGTAAACATTTTTTAAGATTACTGTATAATAATTTGATTTACAGTTTTAAAATAAATGTATTTGGACTATAGAGTAATGATTTTCTTGTTTAAAAGAAATATTTTGTACATATTTCAGATAAGTAATTACATTTTTAATCATTTATAAAAATATTGAAAAATGTATAATTCAAATATATAAGAAAGTGTAATAAGGAACACGATTTTTTAAATATTAACATATTTATTTGAGAAATAAAGTACAAAGCCAAAAACAGTAGACTCTTTTCAAATGTTCCGTTATCCTCTATAAATGTTAGAATCCAACAATATATACTCTAAAACGAAATAAGTTATTTATAACATTGAAATAATTATTAAAATTATAAAAATTGCTGAATTAATTTAACTACAATTTTATTAAATAATTATTATGCAAAATAAAAAAAAATCACCTACACGAGATCTGAAGCGAGAACAATAATGTACGAGTCTAGCGTGTAAGCCACTACGCTACGGAACTATTCACGTTGCATAGCCAAGAAAAAACAAAATTAAAAATGGTGGTTTTATTTCGAAAATTATGTTCGCCGTATTGGATCCGCCATTTTGTATTTGTTTTTTTGACACCGAATTCGTATTCCGCGATCCCAAAAACCCCCGAGTAACAAGTTTCAAGCGAATCCGACCAATTTCGAAAATTGCGTCCGCCATATTGGATTCGCCATTTTGAATTTTGTTTTTTTGACACCAAATTCGTATTCAGCGACCCCAAAACCCCCAGAGTAACAAGTTTCAAGCGAATCTGACCGATTTCAAAAATTGCGCCCGCCATATTGGATCCGCCATTTTGAATTTTGGTTTTTTGACACCGGATTCGTATTCAGCGACCCCCAAAACTCCCGAGTAACAAGTTTCAAGCAAATCCAATCGATTTCGAAAATTGCGTCCGCCATTTTGAATTTGGTTTTTTGACACCGGATTCGTATTCAGCGACCCCAAAAACCCCCGAGTAACAAGTTTCACAAAATTATATTCATTTGAAAAAAACGTGCAACAAGTGGTTAATGTGAATTTGTAATTTTTTATATTCAAATGTGCACTAAAAACAAAGTTGCAGCTAGCTGCTGCTGATTTTTACTAATTTTGTTACATAACAGTACAAACTTTAATTTAAAACTTGTTTCGTTGCGGAACACTGCGGAACTTTTGACTTTTTCCCTGTTTTTCTAAAATGATTGCACATAATTTTTCATTTTTTTCTACTTTAGACATTGTTTAGCTTTTAATTTATATGTATCTGTTATAATTTTCGACGCATATGATAATAAACTACTTTCTTCAACCTGAAACCTCCATTTTGCAGAATTAAGAAACACCAATTTCACGATTTTCTACGAATTTTTTAATATGACGCTTGAATATGAGTTTGAACGATCGAGCTATTACTTGCGCGAAGGTCTCTTTTGTACTGGCTTATACTTGCCAGGTATACGTCACTAGCCCTTATAAAATGTTCCATTATATTCTTTAAACATTACTCTATCCACCTATGTACTCTAAATCCTATAAAATGAAACTTCATTTTTCGACTTTTGACCAGCTTTTCGGGAATCGGCCCCACTGTGCGACGGTGAGATGCGAGCCGTCGGAGATAGCGAAGACCGTACGTAGCCACTAGGTGAGGCACTGCGCGTAAGCTCAGAGAGCTCGGGGCGGAGAGACAACGGAAGCCCGATTTGGTGCCCCCCAGCAGTGAACAGCAAGCAGCTCACGCAGGAATAATGTGCGAATACAAGGGTGTATTCCATCTACGAGAGAACAAGCGACAGCGCACGCACGAGGTTCAGCATCGCGCACCCTTTAATGTCGGATCGAAGGACTTAGGATCGCTACCCTTGCCTGGGAAGAACGTGAAATCGGGGCATGGGTTCGGTAAAATGCATACTAATGCAGACCGCTCTGAGTAGCATATACGCACGCGACCACACGAGCCCAAGTGGGACACGAAAGAAACTCCCACAAGAAAGAGAAAGATAGCGGAATCGTGTATACGAACAGCCGCACAAAGCAGAGAGTCGAAGATGCCCAAGTCAATCACGATAACTTGTCGAAGCGAGAGGTTAGACAGACAAAATGCTAGCGGAAGGAATTGTCCAACCTAGCCGGAGTCAGAGGAACGCGCCGCTGCTGGTTGTAGCAAAGAAACCTGATGCGACCGGAGTGAGGAAAATGCGCGTAGTGGTGGACCTTCGGAAGTTGAATGAAGCCACCATCGGAGACTCATGCCCACTGCCTAATATAACCAAAATATTGGACCTGTTGGGACGAGCCCGATATTACACGACGTTGGACCTCGCCTCTGGATTTCACCAAATCTCGATGGCGCAGGAAGATATGGAAAAACGGCATTTTCCACTTCGCAGGGTCATTTTGAGTATAACCACATGCCATTCGGACTCAAGAACGCGCCACCGACTTTTCAGCGACTAATGAATTCCGCGTTAGCAGGATTACAAGGCGTCAAATGCTATGTGTACCTCGACGACATAGTAACACAAAGAGAAAGAGCTACTCGCGATAATTTGGGCTCTTGCTCAGTTCCGGTTATATATTTGTGGTACTCGTTTCACGGTCGTGACGGTCCACCAACCACTCACCTGGCTGTTCGGGGTGAAGAACCCAGGTTCGAGATTAATGCGTTGGAAAATAAAATTGGCGGAACATGAGTTTAATGTCGAATAAGGAAGGAAAGCACAACACAAATGCCGATGCGCTAAGCCGAATATTAATCACTATTAGGGCCCAAGAGAGAGCCAAGATCGAAGTCTGTGGTCCGGAAGAGGACAGCACGATGGGGCAAGTAGGCACAGCAAATGACCGCACAAAGAAGAGAGCCGAAGATACTCCTTACAGCCGTAGTAGCTCGTCGGAGCGAGAGGTCGAGCTCGCCCAAGCGTAGGAAAAAAATAGCATGCGCCAGGGTACGGACAGCCGCACAAAGCCGAGAGCTGAGAATACCGCGAGCCAGCACAGCAAAACGGCAGAGCGAGAGGCAGCGCCTGCCAATGCTTTAGAAAAGGATAGGGAGATTTGCAGCATGCATGCAGGTCGCTCTACTGATCCCCACAGCTCCGCCGCGAAGTCGTGCGGTTGGGGAAGATGCAGACCATGCAAGCCAGCAGCGTAAGACACTAGTAGACTGCGAGCATCGCTGAAAAGGACAGAGTGAGACAGAGAGCTAACTCCAAAGTGGACGGGGCCTCATGAGGTAATAGAGAAGAGGCGTCCCGTCAATTACGTAGTCCGGAAGGGACGGAGAACTCAGGTGGTGCACGCTAACCGCCTGAAGCGCTTTATCGAGCACTAATAGCTCAAGAATTGATGAATTTGAATACTTATAGCTAGTTAAACCTAAATAGTAGCTAGAAAATAAATGTGGGAAGGAGTTCTTCGGGACGCAGGGTAGAGGGCTCCAATAAAGTAGAAGAGGTCTTAGGAGACCTAATTTTATCAACAGAGAAAAGAAGGTCATTCAGAAATGAAAATACATGAAAAATATACATATGGAAAAAAATATTGAACAGAACAATTATTAAAAAATTGCACATTAATTACGCAATCCAGAGGGGACGGAATACTGCGACCATGCTTGAGAACCACCTCGAAAAATGTATAGAATATTAATGTTGACGCAGGATAGTGTTCAGCGTAGAGTGTAAAAAGAATATATCGAGGAAATTGAAGAAATATATACGGTTGATATACACATGTTAATTGGTAATGCGATTTCCGCAAATGACAGTGAAATATGCCAAAATATTTCATATTTGAAGACAATATTAACACGTTGAGTGCCACGTCAGTCATCGGTGACTGACACTGAACTTTCCGTTCAGGTTGCGTCAGTCACCGGTGACTGACAGTGTAAAATATGATATAAAACTAAAAAATTTACATTGTTTTAAGTTGTTATCTAACATTTATTTAAAGTCCACTTAATTTTTATGTAATACGGGATTTTATTATTAATGTAGTTAAACATTTTTTCAGAAAATTTTAATGGATTTTATTAAAACAGGGTAAACATAAAAATGGTTGTCCTTCGTAAGTATCACAAAATGTTACAACTTGTTTGGTAAAATTTCTTGCTTTTTTCTGCCACACTGTGCCGCATTTTCTTCATAGCATGATTTACAATATTTTCGCACTGCTGAAACTCTGACAGGTTTTGTCTGCAGTTTGTGTCGTTTTCTACAGGTTGCAATACTGCTGGATGGAACGTCGGTTTCCCGGCAATTTGTTAGGTGTACGGCCAATTTCTTGCGGAATTCCGTAATGCTAATATACTTATTTGTGACATTTTTGTATAAAATAAAACTATTGAGGACTGGAGTATTTAACAAAAGTTCAACAGCTAGCTTCCTATACCACTTCTTTTTTAATGTGCTAGTAGTGCGCTCCACATTGCTGTACCACGATACCAGCGCGCGTGGCCTGACGGGGATTTCCTTATAAAATCGCGTGGCACTCAACGTGTTAATATTTATGAAAAAATATTATATTACACTGGTTAAGCCTCAGAATGAGGAAGAAGGCAACGCGGTAGTGCTCGTGCTAGATCAAGCAACGGCAGGTACTACTACGTGGACACGATTGGGAGTTACGTAGTCATTGCCACCGAGAATCGTAAATACCTAAGGGTGACAATCGATGACTTTAAAAATTGCAAGGTACTGGGCAAATCATACATTTGCCCTCCGACGCACCCTACAATTTCGGTCACAAACGACGCGCCCTGCGAAGTCCTAATATACGCGAAAATGGACACAGATAACGGCGAAAAATGCGCAAAAAAGGGTTATACAACTAACCCATCCCCTCATCGTCACAATACAACAGCAAGGGCGATGGCTATACGTCGCTCTAACTCCAGAACCTATAGGTATAAACTGTGGAAAAAACCCCACTCAGATTGAAATGTTAAAAAATACGGGAATACTGACATTGGTAGTCGTATGTATAGTAACCGCCCGAGATTTCAGCATCACAACCATCGGGCGAACTTCGCAGGTCATCCGAGAAAATTACCTTCCGTCGTTTAATTTGAAATTAACGGAGATACAAGCTCAGGCGCCCCCGATGCAGACCGAGAGGAACATTCCATTACAGAGCATGCTGCGAGACCCAGAAGAGCTTCGAAAGCTTGGAGCTCGAGCAGACCGAATCATGGAAACCCTCGATACCACCAAAGACGGGATACAGCACATCCACAACCTGAGTTTCTACTCACTGGGTGCAATAGCACCAATAGCCTTGGTCGGCTCCGTTCTGTTTAAATGTTACAAGTATCAACGAAACCGAACACCGACAAGGACACGCGAGGCAACGACCCCGGCAGCCGCCGAGGTAAACATCAACCTCGAGCCACTCGGACGACAACAGCCAGCGGAGCGACTGCGATCCGAGCTGGCCAGGGTATGCACCCCCCCCCTAGCCGAGAGCGACTCACCCACTCCGAACGACGATAAAAAGTAAAAAGGGAAAAATTCATTGTCATTGTCAATTTTGTAGATTCAAATGTACACAAGAAGCCAACGAAACAAACATTTTTTGGGCAAAATTTTTTTATTTTAAGCGGGGAGGGATGTATTGCCGCGGAATATTCCATTTCACGATATTTTCCGGAATATTCTTTAGCTGGCACAGCTAAGACTAAGAATTCGTTCAAGACAGGAAACGAGGTAGACGTCGACGCAGCATGAGGCGACTCGATCGGCGATTGACGATAGGTTAAAGCAAAAATTGCTAATAAAGGGATTTTCGCGAACACAGTTAGCAACTGCTTTACGAAAATCAGTTTTAAAGTAGATTCAAAGAGAACGGGTTGGTTCCTCGTCCGTTACTCGAAACAACGAATCATTGTAACATTCTTTTTATTGTCTTTTGAATAAATAACGAAAAGTTGCGATTGTCTATAATAAATACTACCATTTTACATAAATTCACGTTTACCATATTTACTCGAGATCTATCTCCTTATCGGCAAACGATAAAAAAATAATTAATAAATAAATGAATAAATAATGGACATTGATATGTTAAACTCGTGCGACGTGCGGTAGTTCGGATTAATTAAATTAAAAAAAAATAATAATAATCGCAGACGTGCGACAACGCAAAACGCATGAACAATTTCTGTTAGTGAGAGGCCGCGAGATGCGAGAGTGAGCGCGAGTTCGACAAGTTCCAAGACCACCTGCAGACAGCGGGCGGCACAGCGTTCACCGAAAAGGCAGCAGGGGATGGCCGTGACCCAGACGGGAAAACTGACCAGTCACTCAGAAAGCGCAACGATAGTCAGCCAACCAGCTGTCGATGAGGGACGATGACCGGGACACGAGACAACCAGCTATGGAGTGAGGCCGAGAGAAGGGCGACGAAGTTCCGTAAGTAGCCAGCGTGCAGGTAGTGCTGAGGAAGAAGCGTGTGGTGGGGCCCGGTTAAGACGAGCTTGGTGGTGAGACACCGGACACGCCCACGCGCAAGCCGCCACTAGAAACACAGAACAAATAGCCAGTGCGCGCGGTGGCTCGGAAAAACGAGTGCACGGGCCGAAGGTAACGCATCGATAGAAAGACGTGGAACAATTGGCGAGTGAGTTCGAAGCCAGTGCGGTAGCCGAGCGTGTGACAGCGGGGCTTCGACAGCTTGTGATCGAGGGGCGCGTCAAGCATTATGCACGCAACACAGCGAACAGCGACACGGGGGAAGCGGGACAACGCGGACTGTGCGCAAATAACTTTCGCGAAAGGTAGCGCATAGTGTCGCCAGACGAACAATCAGTTAGCAGAGGGCGCGGTGAATACCGCGAACGGGCGCGTAGCCGACCGAGCTCGAGTGACAGCAATCATCGAACGCACGGGTCGACACGGCGTGCTAGTATCGCGCGGGAGATACACCGGTTGCAGCGCGAATTAGAAGCAGTGCGGATCCAAAGTAGTACACCGCGCGAAAATTCGGACAAACATGATCTTGCAAATTCCGGCGAACGAAATCGTGAAAATTATAGTGAATAATATCGCGACATGACACGCGGGCGCCATCGCGATATTTCTGCCGAGCGTAACCGCGTACGTTATGCTGAACGAAATCACGAACATTATGGTGAACGGAATCGTGAACATTGTGGTGAACGGAATCGCGAGCCTTATGGCGAACGTGGCTGTGAACGTTATGATAAACGAGATCGCAAAAGTTCGGGAGGAACGCGAACGTACCATATAGTGCCCGCGCACCGGCAGGATTCAACACTGGCCGCCCAACTATACCTTGGAGATTGCAAGAATAAAACTCAGCAGTTCCACGAAGGAATGGTACCGATACAAGTCAAGAGATATATACACCTGAGAGGAGTTCTGACGCGCATTCATGAGGATATTTGGGAAGAGCGAGTCCCATCGGGAAAATGGAGGCAAATGGCCACACGGATTCAAGGAGCGCAAGAAACGCTTCCAGATTACTGCCATGCGAAGGTTAGGTTATGCGACCGTTTGGGCCTTAGATTACTTAGGTTGGTCCTGCGACGCAGGAAACCAAAGTGGAAGTATTGCAAGGCTTACGGCACCGTGAAGACGGAGTTGAACTCATAACGCAGTATCATTCCCACACTGACGATTTATACGTGGCTTTGATAGAGGCCGTTTGAGTGCGGAGGACACAGGAGAAACGAATGGAGAAACCACCAGGATGGGCGGGCAACAATTGAGGTCAGACGACAAACTGGCGCGCAAGAACCATCAACGACGAGAGTACAGTGAAACCAAGCGGCGCCACGCATCCCGTGGAAATAAATGGTGAACATTGGTGAAATGTTTCAACTGCAACCGTTACGGGCACATTTCACGCGATTGCCCTACACCGGAATTGGAGGTGAAATGGTTTAAATGCCAGAAAACAGGCCATTTAAAAAAGGATTGCCCGGACGCGGACAACCGGCGACCAGCAATGGTAAACGAAGTGGCGTATGAAAACAACTTCAATCCGTCAACATACGAGAAACAGGCGAAGATCAATGGGCAATAGATGCTAACGCTTATAGACGGCGGCAGTGCCGTGTCCACGATAAAGGAATCATTCGCGCGAAAGGCAAACTTCAAGTTGGAACCCAAGCAAACGTTGTTACAAGGATGGAGAAAACTCAGTAGCCAACGACCCTCGAAAGCAAGGACTGTCGCCGACGTGGAAGTAAACAGCGTTTTAATTCCAAATACGCCCTTCTGCGTAGTGGACGACAATCTCCAACAGCATGACGTGATACTCGGCCGTACGTGTCACGAGCAACTATGGGTATATTATACCAAAGGTAAAGGTGAAGTCACCTTCGGAACGTATGACGACAAGTACCTGACGCAGATAGAACCCGAAGAGCCGAGCCACACATTGGGTACACGAATTGAAGAGCAGCTAAAAATGCAAGCGGCCGGAATACTATGCATTTCAGTGAAAGACGACCGGGAAACTTACGGTCTACCGTTGATCAACGTCGAGAAGCAAAGGACGGTACGTGTGGAGGATCATGTCCCGAAAGAAAGAATCGAGAATCTCTGGACACAAAAACCTTCACGAAAGATATGTTGGATGTGGGGCCAAAAGTTTCCAAAACGGAAGAGGACGAACTACTGGCACTGCTAAATCAATTCCGGGAATGTGTCACGTTGGACATTACAGAGATTGGACCGGGTGAACAACCTGGAAATGACAATCGTCGAAAAAACCAGGAAATAGACCAGTCCATACTAAGGCATATCGGGCGACACCACATGAGCGGACGACGATAAAGTAAATCATCAACGAATGGCGCACGGCTGACATCGTGACCGACACTGATTCTCCGCATGCAAATCCAGTACTGCTAGTCCGAAAGAAAAACGGGAAATCGCGGCTATTCGTGGACTTTAGACGGCTAAACCTACAAATCGAGCACGTACACTTTCCGTTACCGAATCTAGACGATCACTTGTCCTAACTGACAGATGCTCGAATCTTTACCACGCTTCATCTGGCGCACGGGTATGTGCAGATACCACTAGTCGAAGAAGCGTGTCGAAAAACGGCAATCATAACGCCGGATGACACAGTGCAGTTCACTCGGATGATATTCGGATTGATGAACGGCCCGGCGTTTTTCTCAAAAGTTATGCAAAAGACGTTAGGACCACTAAGGGACGATTTCATTTTTTAGAAATGATTTTCCGCCAATAAAAAAAAATACGTGTCATTTAGTTTTCGATGCTCTACAACATACGTGAGTTTCATCAAAATCGGAGGGGGGCACCAAACTATCCTTACTTGTGAGTCGACGGACCAGCGCGGTTGAACGCAACTATCATTCCTCCAAATTGGAGTTGTTGGCGATCATGTGAGCGGTAACTCGTCTGAGGCCACAATTGGCGAATATCCACTTCAAGATCGTGACCGTCCGCAGCGCGCTGTGCATATCTGCACACAAAAGACGTTAAACCCACAGATGATCAGGTCGACCGACCTATTAAGCGAGTACTCCTTCGACATCGCCCATCGACCAGGCGAGCGTATGCACGTTGACGCACTAAGTCGTGCACCGACGAGCACTGACCAAGGCAAGCAGAACGAGACGGCCGAAGCTTCGATCAACCAGATCACCATAGCGGCCGATGAGGTGGCTCTCTTCCAAGCCACTGATGAGAAATTAAAACGCAAGAAGCAGTTGCTACATGCCGACGCAGGGGCGAGAACGCCGAGTGACACCAGTGATACAGCGGGATATGAGGTGTACGATGGAATTCTTTATAGAAACCATCAAGGAAAATTGTTATTCGCAGTACCGGCAGCGATGCGGAAGTCGCTAGCGATTCGGCATCACGGCCTGCAAGGACATCCTGGGATCGAAAGAACGTGCACGCGGATCAGCACACAATACTATTTTCCGGATATGCGACGCTACATACGACAACATGTGCAAAACTGCCTAACGTGTATTCTAACAAAAAGACGTTCGGGAAGGAAAGCCAGAGTACTACATTCAATTCCACCGGGAGAGCGGCAATTCGCCGTCGTCCACGTAGACCATGTGGGCCGATTTATTACGACCACGAGGGGGTGAAAATGTGTTAATTGCCGTCGACAGCTTGACAAAATATGAACACTTGTATGTCGTCAAAAATACACAGGTAGAACCCGTATTGAAAGCAGTGGATTCGTTAGTGAATCTGCATAGGGCACTTCGCATGATCGTGCCGGACCGAGGAACGTGTTACACGTCGAGGAAATTCGAAGAATAGTGCGCGGGGTATGGGATAAAACACAACTTAAATTCTCCGAGACCTGGTACTTACCTGGTAGCGGATTTACACGAAAAACCTGGGCAAAGACTCTACGCCAGCACCGCGCACGTGAATCAACTACGGCCGTAGAGACCAGATGAGGATACGGACGGAGCAGAAAACTACAGCACCGACGGCGAGAGCATACCCGCCAAGGATAACATCGAAGACAACACTACCAGTACGAGAGAGAAATCGACTTCAAGATCGAAATCAGTAGAAGCATCTGCGCCGACATCAGAGTCACCAGCCCAGGAGTGACCTCAACGTCGACGCCAACAACTTGTAAAAATCCAAGATTATTTCTTCGGGGACGAGGAGCCATAAGGATGGCCGTATGTTAACGACCATAACCCATGTGCACTTACATCGCGCATAGGTGTCCGATCTAATCCGGCTATACCCGACTAGGGACGATGAGACGGGGCTGAAGCCCCTCCCGAGCAACGAGTGCAACCGGTGGTTGCTAGCCCGGGGCGACAGTAGTGTACACCGGAATGCGAGACGGGCAAAACGTGCCACGCATACGGGAGCTATCAATTACCAAATCAGTAATATCGGGTATCAATGGCAGCACGTGCCGGGTAGCCGAGGAAAGACACCATTACAGCGATTGGCAACGACGGCCACATCGCAGCAACGCGTACGCGAATAGATTAAAAAAGCACCAGCTCATAAAAATACTTCTTCTGTATAAACCTTTCAAATCGTTGTTTAATAATAATATATTTTCTTTATTTTCTTGCAATTTAACCACACATGTTCGGCTTCTGAATTATTACTTTTCTGTATCCCACACCCTCGCAATCCACGCAGAGTCAAGAAGAGTCGTAAGCGAAGGTAAAGCTTACGGCTTTTAACAGTAACGTGTGGAAGATTGGAGTCAAATTTACGTTACAGTATTTGGATTATATATTATAAGCTAAAATGATATTATTTCGCATTTATAATTTAAAATGGTTAAAAAAATACAAATACAGTACCTGGCAAGTTAATATGGTGATATAAATTTTGTATATATTAGAATCAATGAATTACTACGTTACCAAGTACTGCAGTCAAATTTTTTGCCATCAAATTTATATAATAATAAAATGTTGAAATGCATTGTAATTTCAAACTCATCTCTAATTATGTAATTAATAAACCTGTATTTGAAACCAAGCCATATTTTGGATATTTTTAATTTATTTCATAACTTCTTGTCAGTACAGAAGATTGCGTATGCCCTTGTCTCAAGTTTTTTCATTCGTTGTGTTTTTAAAAAAATAATAATAAAACAGTGAATACAAGTGCAAGTGAACGGAAAGAAAACAAAAACAGAAGAAAAAAGAAAGGGATCAAAGGGATTACATATTTACTCCAGGTAACAAGGTAAATGATGAATATATTTTTCTATGTTTTGAATCGAAGTTATGTTTGACAATTTAAACCAATTGTTATAAAAATTCATTATTAATTAATCAAAGAGGATAAAAACTTAAAAAATTAAAGAAAATAAGTGAAAAATTGCTAAATTGATGAATATTATATGAGCAGTAATAATTTTTTGACTGTGATGAGTAATAACTTCATGTAAATACAATCTAATAAATAATGAAATAAAAATATTTGTCGTAGGTTATTACAATTTTAACGTTTTCTTTAACACCTTGCCACTAGATGTACTCATTTGTTGAGTTAATTGATGCACGTTCTACAAATTTCAACCATTTTCTTTCACACAATCTGAAGTTACAGCGCTACAAGTCATTTAGGTTCTCTATAACATCTTTCTAGAAAATGTGCACAATTCTTGAGGTAACTCTTGAGTACACTACAAATTTAAACCATTTTCTTTCACGCATTCTGAAGTTACAGCGCTATACGTCATTTTATATGAAATTGTGGCCCAAAAAAGCGCTTTTTTCAGGTAATCATCTATACAAAGAAGTTTAAATCTCTTAACGATCCATTGGTATAGTTCTCATCAATAATTATGGTAGGGCACCAAGTTTGAACTAAATCTTCACAATTTAGGTCTAAACAATTTAGAGCTACTCCTTGAAGTGGACGTCCGGGTGACCATAAAATCTTTTTTCAGTGTTGTGGACTAGGAAAAAGAACATATATCGATTTTTTTGGCGGTAGAATGTTTAGTCTAGCAATATGTGTGATACTTGCAGCCAATACAAATGGATAAAGTGAATAGAAATTAAGATTTTTCCGTTTATTCCAACTATGAGGCATGTATGGCGAGATGAATAGGCACTCTTAGTTTTTTTTGATAAAAGAAAAGTGAATGCCTAAAAATTGTTGCCCCAAGCTTGGGTATGCTTGCTTTTTTGTTCTCTATATTTTTTATAATGTTCTCAAGTTCAAGTCACCTCTTTGTCTATCTACTATAAATTCAATTAATCTTTTTGCTACTTCTTTATTTTCCATCTATTACCATTCCTCTTCCGTCTTCACGAAGCTATCTTTTTCTAAGTATTTTCGTCTTTAGTCTTTCAAAGCGTATACGAATCATTTTTATACACTACTATTTTTTCCAAGTAGTATTCATTCTTTCTATTTTTAATTAGTTGCACTGCGTAGCAATTCATCCCATGTACTCTCATTACATGTGTTAATTGCATCTGTATATTTGTTATCTCTATTTTTTATCGCCTTTAATATTACTTCCGTAAACCACTTATTGTTTGTCCACTTCTAGGGTACATTTCTCCTTTTTATTGGTGCACAGTCATCAAGTGCATCTACTACCGTCTGCACAAAATAGTTCGCCATATTATTTATGTCCTCGCCCTTATTATAGTTATTACTACAATATTTTGCGTTTGCATTTGCATTACGCAATGTGTTATTAGAAGTATCATAGTGTATGTTCTTGTAATCTATTGGGTCTGGGAAAAAGTTCGTGACGTTTTTCCCGATAGATGGCATCAATTGCAAATAAGTTGTGGCCACCAGCAGCAACCTTGTCGATCCACCGACTGTCATGCCACTACCTGTGAATTTACCAACTAGTTTACACCCTATTTTCAGGTGACCACTCTGGTTACTTTTCTTCTTGTCGTTTCTTGAGTAGTAGACTTACTACAGATAGTTTTTAAGGGCTCTTGGTCTGGTTCATGGAACCTAGCCTGTATATAACCTATATCATTTTCAACCACGTTTACTTCTGTATAAATATTAAATATCAGTTCGCTTGTAAATAAATAAATATATCGTTTAATCAAATCCACTAATCACTTGAACATTTATTAGTATAGCCAAAGAGCTATAAAGTAAGGAAACACAGATCACAGCGACACCACTAAACGCTCGTTGGAAAGGTGACACTTCGAGCGTTACTTTGACTGTGTAAACATCGAAATTCGTTTAGTGGTTGGAAAGTTGTTTGCGTTTGAAAATGGAGAAAAGTAATGAAAAATTGCGTTATATTTTGCAATATTATTACGACAAAGGGAAGAACGCTGCGCAGGCTTGTAAAAAAATTTGTGCTGTGTACGGTGAAGGTACTTTATCAAAATCTGCTGCGCGGAAATGGTTCGTTCGCTTTCGTTCTGGTAATTTTGATGTGAAAGATAAGTAACACTCTGGTCGTCCAATCACTGAAAAAGCTGATGAAATTCTTGAAAAAGTCCAGCAAGATAAGCATATCAGCAGTGTCGATATTGGTATGGAGCTAGGCATTGACTACAAAACTGTTTTGAACCATTTACACAAAGCTGGCTACGAAAAGAAGCTCGATGTATGGGTTCCTCATGAGTTGAGCGCAAAAAACATGATAGACCGAATTAACATCTGCGATGCGCTGCTAATACGCAATGAAATCGAGCCATTTCTGAAACATGTCATAACCGGTGATGAAAAATGGATCACGTATGACAATCGGAAGCGTCAAAGATCGTGGACAAGGGATTGCGAGCCGTCACAAGCGTTCGCGAAGCCAGGATTGACGGCAAAAAAATGATGCTGTGTGTGTGTTGAGACTGGAAGGGAATCGTCCACCATGAGCTACTTCCAGTTGGTCAGACGATTGATTTTCAACTCTCCTGTGGACAACTAGAGAGATTACGTCAAGCAATTGAAAGAAAACGGCGCAAATTGATTAATAGGAAAGGTGTTGTCTTCCATCATGACAACGCCCGACCACACACTTCTTTGATGACCCGTCAAAAATTGCGAGAGCTTGGTTGGCAAGTTTTGATGCATCCACCGTATAGTCTAGACATAGCACCCTCTGACTATCACTTATTCCGATCTCTGCAGAACTCTCTCAATGGAATTAAGCTACTTTGAAAAGAAGCCTGTGAAAACCACTTGATTCAGTTTTTCAACCAGAAACCACAGAAGTTCTTGACCGATGGCATCATAGCTCTGCCCGAAAAATGGCGAAACATTGTCGATAATAACGGAGCATATTTGGTTTAAATAAATTCATTTTCACACTAGAAGAAAACCCGTTGAACTTTACTTGAAAAAAAAAAAACGGCACGAACTTTTTCCCAGATCCAATATATTTAAATTTACTTTGTCCCTACTTTCTATATTATTACCACCTAAGTCTATATGTATAGTTGCGTGATCGGTTATTTTCGGAGTATATAGTACTTCAAACGATATTACTTCGTTTGAATAAACATGATCTATTAGTGACAAGTTTGCTTCTGTCATATTTGTTGGTTACTTTACATATTACACGTACGTAGCAATATACGTAGGATATAAATTTCTGCCTTCGTTTTTGCAAAACCTGCTCATGAATCGGGCGATCGAGTTTTCAATTCTTCAGAGCTAACATAGTTACGCTACTGCTGCACCGCTTAGTCTAACATTTATTTTTTCTACGAATTGTAGGTTTATTTTCACGAGTATTTTGCTGGTCAAAAGTACATATCTTCCCCGGTTAGGTGAGACTACGTCATAGCAATTAGATAACACCGATGAAAAAAGGACCGGGGACATTTTAAATAATCATTAGATTGAATCTGAGCTTTCTAAATACGTTTTTATTCTATTGTCACCTAGACGTTTTTTTCACTCTGCACATTCATCGGCACAGAAAAAATATATATTATCATCATTGTTCAATTTAGTCGACGTCGTTTGAGCGTTTAAAATTAGTGCAAAAGGAAAATAAGATTTTAGTAAGACATCTTACAAAATCGTCGTACAGACAGTTTACCCACGGTGAGAACGTTTAACGTGTGTATTGTGCCCACAAGTCTTTTTGCCAGTAATCGCACATTAAAGCGTTAACTTTTGTTTTAGATCATTTTTACACACGAATTGACTGTAAAAACTATTCGCGTCAAATATACTTTTTTCCTTCGGTTCGAAAACCGCTAGGGACGTGGCTGTCGTTGGCCAATGCATATATTTTATTCCGTGGGATTATGCTGGAATCGTATTGCGGCTTACATTTTTTCTGTATTCTCTGAATGCTAATTCCATTTTTGGCATTTTGGAACTTAAATAACACCCCCTACCAGAATGGCGGAGACGTTAAAATATGGCAACTTGTCTGGCCCAGAGTTGTAGAAATGTTGGAAAGTCGACTGTAGACTGTATTGACATTTAACATAAGTCGTACTTCTGAATGCATACGAACTTTTACGAAATATGTTGTCTAGTCCGAAAAAAATTAAGACCTGTTTCACGAACCACTTGTAAAAAAATCAGAATTCAAGGCAAAAGTTTCTTATATACCACAGAAGCAGCTCGAGATCGATGTACCCGTGAATTCCAAATTCGGTGTAATTGACACGTAATTTTTCACTCGATGAAATTGTAATCATGAAAAATATAAATCCTCGAATGACTTACCAAATCGCGATAAGAGATAACATGAATAATACATAAGAGTTGTAAATTCTCTCGGGTTTATACAAATATGATGACGATACAATGATCAAATGCAATAGCAGAAAACAGAGGAAGAAAATAATAAATCCTACGAATAATTTAAGGATTATACAATGGCGATAATCACCTTCATGACCTCTCTGAATTTTCCAATTTCCCGGGTGATCAAGTCTCGCTTACTTTCTTCTATTTCAGCGTCGTCTAGATTTAACTGCTTGGACGGTTGTTTCACTGGATGCTCCTCTAAAGACATAATTTTTTAAGATTAAAAACTTAGATTTTTTATTTTACATTTAAAAAATCTGTTGCTTGATTCTCGTTCAATCATGTGTTTCATTGGACAATTGTTATCGTTTGTTCATTGAAACAAAAATTGGTATCTGGGATAATTTTATAGGAGAAAACTGAGGGAGCACTCATATTTTTTGAACTACTAATAAGCACATGTTCAACGTTTTCTGTCATTATCAGTCAAGAAATAACAGTTATCCAGGAAAATAAATCAACGAATATTTATGTCGCCCTTGCGAGAATAATAGGTGAAAAATAGTTAAATAGAAATACATAAATGATATGATGATGCATTGGTCGCGTGAATGATGAGGTTGAAAACGTATCGGCCCTTTGTTCGAGGCCCTCTTAAGAATTTTTTATTAAAAGTCTATAGTAATATGATTAAACCAATCGTGTTCCGGCTCCCTGTTCAGACGAGCGGTTGCCTTCAAGCGTATGTGGTATTGTTGGTGACCGGTTTTTCCGGTCTATTTTTTCCCATGACCCTCGTTGATTGTGTTGTTGTTCTTTTATTTGTATTATTGAATGTGATTCGACCGAGAAACTGACTAGCACGTTATTATGGCATGATGGTGTGGTATGTACACATCATACCACTATACCATAATAACGTCTTTTGCCATGCCATACTAACGGACTTTTGATAAAAAATTCTGAAGAGAGCCTCAAACAAAGGGCCGAAACGTTAAAAAAGTAGCACAACATAAGGTCGTCAATTGCCGAAACTTTTCAACCTCAGAAATACAAACTTTTAGGATTTCAATTGTCAGCTTTAAGATTTCAGTCTTTGAAGTTTAACACGAATGCAAATGTTTAGTACCTGGAACCACTTGAGTCATTTCCAACTCGGCGGTGTGCTCCATAATTACTTGATTGATTCGGGCTAGCGCTTCGCCGTCGACAATTCGCATTCCTTCGTCCATATAATCTTCATTGTCATCGCCGTCAGCTCCATCATTTGGAGTCTCATCTTGCAGCGGCGATTGACCTCCATGGAGCTTCTTCCGTCGTTCCGCTAAAACATGAAACATATTCGATTATTCGAACAAGGGTGTCGATACATTTAGTTTGTTGGTAATGTTGAAGTTGGATTGCCAAAATTGAATTAAGGAGACTAGAACGGTTACATGTGCATTACCTTTAAACTGATCCAGAACGACTTTAGTCTTGGCATCGACTTTAACGACAAGCTTTTTCGTTCCTATCCCCATGTCGTGTAGCAAGCGCACAGCTCTGAGACCAGCGTCCGGTCCGGCATACTCACAAAATCCAAAAGCTTGAACTCGTTTCCAGGATAGAACGTGGCCACAAGCACCCAGTATGTGCCTTATCATGACGTCGGGTGCACGATCCATAATATTACCAACAAACACGGTTACGGGAGGTCCCGATTCTCTCTCACGACGTCTGCTGTTTTCGTGACGACTCTGGTTCCGAGAATAGCGGATCGCTGGTGCTGACGTCTGCATCGCAGATATAGGTGCGGAGATCATCTGGGTTTCGTAAATGATAAATTTCTTAATGATGCACACTAAACTACTCTTACGCTGCACATTCAATTAATACAATGCAACCGACTGTATCAAATATTTTAATAACTTGAAACATAATTATTTACAACTAAAGCGTTACTTTGCTCTAGTTGCTAGTGTGCTTGCCTCTAAACCAGAGTATCGGTTGGTCGAGCACGGGATAACGGTGTCGTAGTTTCGCTGAAAAAAAAAAAGGTTTCGACGGGACGGTACTTTAGATTTATATATTAAGATGTGTTGAAATCAAACTTTTTTACTTTCTCGTCACATACGGAGTTCATGTAAAAGAAAAAAATATTGCAATAACAAAAAATCGATTGCCAGATTAGGGTGTAAATACATGTTTTTAATGTTACAGATTATAAAAAAAGCGTTCACTCATTGCTGTGTCTCTGGATGTCCAGTTCGAAAGCACTGTAACTGTTTTAAAAGATTGCGGATTGCAGTGTGCGTGTTCTATGTATGGAATGTAGTTTTGGCATTATAATACAATTCAAAACATCCACTCTTTTTGATACTCTATCTGAAAAGTGAGAAAGTAAAAAATAATAAAGTCATTATTTTCTATCTGCAAACAGATAAAAAGATACTTTATTATATTAGATTATACTATGGTCTCTGATATTCAGACAGACACACACTATCAGCCACAGCTACTCAAATGAAATTTATTTTTTGTATACTGTGCACATATTGTGTTGCGTAATTTACAACCTAATTTGTACGTCAACTTTAAGAGCAATTATACCCCTAGCGTTTAATCTCTCCTAGAATAAAAATAACGCATAAAAAGGTATAAGCTATTCTATTTAATTAATGTAAATAATGGTTAACGAAAAAGCTATACACCAAATGTTATAACCAGATATCATCGACATTTACATATTCTGTTGGCCTGTTTGTGATTAAACGCGCGGAAAACTACATATCAATAGTATTTCAGATTCTCGAACAACCACAGACCATTGCATATTTTCAACCGCTCACAGTTTAACTTTTTTGAAAACGTATTATAAAATGTCACTTGTATTATTATCACGTCATATTATTGCCCATCATCGTTGACACACATAAGAAAGTAAACAGTTCGAGTACGAGTTAGGCTGAATTTTTTTCCATGTTAGTCTAGTCCCTTCGATTTCGTATCACACGCTACAGTTGTAGAGCAGAAAACCTTCAGTTACCAGGTAACCGAAAATAAATATAATTAAAATTAGGTGCTTGATGCATATTCCAAATTTCAGAACTTCGGTAGATAACAACTTTATGCCGGTAACAAATATATCGAGAAATTGACGAGGTACAAACACGCTATTGGCAGTATGTAAGGAGAGAGAGTATTCATATTTAAAAAAAAAAAAACAAAATCGACTGTCAGTATATTTCCTACGAAAATCCGCATTAGACGAAAAAAAATTATTATATTATTTTTGGTGTTCACTATTTACAAAATGTTTTGGAGCACACAAAGCACACTGATACTGCTAGTTTACAAATTATAACCTGGAAAAAGTGGAATATGAGGAATACGAAAAAAAATGCGGGGCGTCGGGGCTTGGATTTGAAGTCGGGACCTTCCGATTGCAGGTCGATTGCTCTGATTATTGAGCGACGCTAAGCTGCTTACCATACTTCGATCGAATTGTCCTCGCGTATTGAGAATACTACCTGGTTACAATATATAATATTAAATTAGATATTTGCACACTTGTAGCTTGACGGGAGTATCATACTAGTTTTTAACTGCAAACTACATCATATATAATTTTAGGACGGCAGGGAATTTTGAGTGGTCCCTCAAATTACTTTTCAATTTCCCATCTGATTAAAGTAATTCAGTCGTGAAAACGTTTTGAACTTTGGTACCTTAATTTTTTATATACTCAACTTTAAGTAATTACGGAGAATTCGATCGGTGGCTATTGGAAAGAGAAATAAAGCATCCGAAATCGATATTTTAGTATGGGGTCTTATAACAGGAGGACCGGATCGTGAGTTCAGGTCAATTATTTGTATACTTCGAAACGAGATTAATAAAATAGAAAGTGTATCAAGTGTTCGTTAGATATTACGGATACTTGTTGTTAAAAAAAGAAGGTCGCGGGACATTTGGAGGAATTATTTCAAGTGAACAGACACAGGAATAGATCAGATTAACGTATAAGTTTCAGTATAAAAATGGTGCAGAAGTTTGGCAACAGCGCGTTTAAGCTGGCGCCTGGCTGAATCACGTTATACGTACATTATCGTACTAATGATCCATGTGTAAGCACAAAAATTATGAGAGAATAATAGATATGTACATAAAAACAAAAAACACCCTTTCTTTATAATTTCTCACGAAAAAAAAGTGCAACAATAAATTTTCGACACGTGACTTATATTCGGGCCAGAAATATTCTAATTAAACGATATAATTTATGTAGTTTACAAATATATATTGGGTTTTCATGTTGAGACTTCACGTTGTGATTCTTCTTAGTGACAGCTGTTATATGCATACTTTTTTCTCGGATAAAACAAAAACTTAGTCTCACATATTAGTACGTGTATCGTGGACAAACGAGTATCTTCAAAATACTAGCGCCAACAATCGAGCAATCACGTTTTAGGGATCACGCAGCTGTATATCGTATACAGACAACGTGCGTTACAACGTTGTCACGTTGCCGACTAATTTGACGATCTAATCATAACTTGAACAGAGCCAAATCAACATTAATAATTATAAATAGTTCGACAATTCGGCAACACCAAATAATTTCACCACAGTGAAAGTTTGCAATAATTCGTACTTATTATGACAAAATGCAACATACATTTGTTATGGAATAATGTAATCTTGAGGGTTTATGACTTCAGATTGCCAGCAGAAATACCTTAACACGTACACCAATTGAACTATAACTAAATCTGTGAGGCAATTTTGAACGTATCATATTTTTAGAGATTGAATGTATATTTGCCTCATATTTGGATAATTTTCAAGAGAAAAAGTTCGAAAGTGTGGCAGAATCGAAGATGAGAGTCGAGAACATTTTGAAAAAAGAAATTTCAACTTTTTCGTCCACAAAAAAGGATAATTTAGGGAAGAAAAGTATGCAAAATTTAAGCGAGGATCAAAGCGCTGCAGTTCAATCCTGAGGGTTTTATCATATGTCCATGGATTTTTGAAACGAGGTCAAGTATTCTTCGAGAATATGTTTCTTAAATTGTGCTTTTGAGTCTGAAAGCATTTCAGCATAATATTGGGTCTGGGAAAAAGTTTGTGACGTTTTTCCCGATAGATGGCATCAATTGCAAATAAGTCAGGAAACACAGATCGCAGCGAACCACTAAACGCTCGTTGGAAAGGTGATACTTCGAGCATTACTTTGAGTGTATAAACATCGAAATTGGTGCAGTGGTTGGAAAGTTGTTTGCGTTTGAAAATGGAGAAAAGTAATGAAAAATTGCGCTATATTTTGCAATATTATTACAACAAAGCGAAGAACGCTGCGCAGGCTTGTGAAAAAATTTGTGCTGTGTACGGTGAAGGTACTTTATCAAAATCTGCTGCGCGGAAATAGTTCGCGCGCTTTCGTTCTGGTAATTTTGATGTGAAAGATGAGTCACGCTCTGGTCGTCCAATCACTGAAAAAGCTGACGAAATTCTTGAAAAAGTCCAGCAAGATAAGCATATCCGCAATGTCGATATTGGTATGGAGCTAGGCATTGACTACAAAACTGTTTTGAACCATTTAAACAAAGCTGATTTCAAAAAGAAGCTGGATGTATGGGTTCCTCAGGATCTGAGCGCGAAAAACACGATAGACCGAATTAACATATGCGATACACGGCTGAAACGCAATAAAATCGAGCCATTTCTGAAACGTGTCATAACCGGTGATGAAAAATGGATCACGTACAACAATCGAAAGCGTCAAAGATCGTGGACAAGGGATGGTGAGCCGTCACAAGTGTTCGCGAAGCCAGGATTGATGGCGAAAAAAGTGATGCTGTGTGTGTGTGGTGGGACTGGAAGGGAATCGTCCACCATGAGCTACTTCCAGTTGGTCAGACAATTGATTCTCAACTCTACTGTGGACAACTAGAGAGATTACGTCAAGCAATTAAAAGAAAACGGCGCAAATTGATTAATAGGAAAGGTGTTGTCTTCCATCATGACAACGCCCGAGCACATATTTCTTTGATGACCCGTCAAAAATTGCGAGAGCTTGGTTGGCAAGTTTTGATGCATCCACCGTATAGTCCAGACATAGCACCCTCTGACTATCAATATTCCGATCTCTGCAGAACTCTCTCAATTGAATTAAGCTGCTTTCAAAAGAAGCCTGTGAAAACCACTTGATTCAGTTTTTCAACCAAAAACCACAGAAGTTTTTCACCGATGGCATCATCGCTCTACCCGAAAAATGGCGAAACATTGTCGATAATAATGGAGCATATTTGGTTTAAATAAATTTATTTGCACACTATAAGAAAACCAGTTGAATTTTGCTAAGAAAACGCCACGAACTTTTCCCCAGACGCAATATATCAGAATCCATCAGAGAACACGCACACATTTTATTTAGATAAATTTCTTATTTTCTCTATAATTGTTGAAGTAATAAACGAATTGTTATTTTGCAAGTTAGCGATGTTGTCCGTCAGATGGCGTCATTTCTTTTTTCGCGACACAGAGTCCCTAAATCTAGGGTTCAGTTAGTCAGACTTTTCGCGACTTCTAGAATAAACTGTAGACTATTTGTATCGATCGTATATATTATTTTATTTTACACTTAAGATCATCGAACTGTGTAACGCGGAATGAAACAAGTCTTTCACGTTATTTCCGTGTTTGGTTTAACTGGTCTACCCACGAGAGTGAACCCGGTAAAACTTTAATAATAATGACCTAGATAAACATTGACGAGCTAGACTTGAAACAATTTAAAACGTAATTTATAATTGGTAATAGTATTAGTTATTTATATTTGGTGACGACTCGTACGGCATACTGAGAAGTGGTGTATAAATATACAAAAGTGTACAATCCTATGTAAACTTTTATAACGTTCTGATGTGCATTCGCAAAAATGGTATTAAAATTTAGTTGTAGTAACGGTTGATTAACACCATATTTATTTGGTGCCATTGATTCTGGGCATATTGGTGTCGTAGAATGTTCAAATCGAATCTTTTAGGAAACGTTTCAGACAGTAAAATCACATAAGCTACTAGAAAAACAAAGATTCTCTCGAAGAAAAAGGACAGGTAAAAAAAATCAAATCATTAGACAATGATGAAGAAACGGAATTAGGACAGAATGAAAAATGTGAAAATATGAAAATAAATACAAAACCAGCGCCCCGTAGCACTCGTTGAGGACCCCCCCCCCAACCTCCCAGAAAGTTTCTGGAGAGACATTTTCCAAGGAACTCACTGTTTTACATGTTGCACTCAGCACTCTCACGTGATGCTTACGTGTAATGACCACATTCATTTCATACATTTCACATCTATTTTAAGCGTAATCTCAGGATTGCGTAAGAATATATCAAATTACCGTTTTTATCAGAACCAATCACTATCTAAAAATAATTGAAAAATGTTAAATTGTAAAATTATGAAAGCAATTTTGTTGTTATAACGATAATATAACGAAAATAATATCAGGAGTACAAATTGAAAATGCGGGATTTTTTTCTATTTTTGAACGTTTATTCTGAAAAAATGGTAACAAATGAATTATTCAAAGTATTGTCCATCGCTAGCCACAACTTTTTCCCATCTTTCTGGCAATTTACGGATACCGTCGCGAAAAAATTCGGCCGGCTTGGCTGCTATCCAGTCATCGACCCATTTTTGGGCTTCTTCGTAAGAATGGAAGCGCTGGTCAGCTAGGCCATGTGTCATCGATCGGAAAAGGTGGTAATCGGAAGGAGCAATATCTGGGCTATACGGCGGGTGGGGTAAGACTTCCCATTTCAGCGTTTGTAGGTATGTTTTGACCGGCGCTGCAACATGTGGCCGAGCGTTGTCATGTTGCAAAATTACTTTGTCGTGTCTTTGCTCGTATTGTGGCCGTTTTTCTTTGAGTGCGCGGCTCAAACGCATCAATTGAGTTCGGTATAGTGCTCCTGTGATGGTTTCGTTCGATTTCAATAGCTCATAATACACCACACCCAGCTGGTCCCACCAAATACAGAGCATGAGCTTGGCGCCGTGAATATTTGGTTTGGCCGTCGATGATGATGCATGGCCGGGGTAACCATATGATTTTTTGCGCTTCGGGTTATCGTAATGGATCCACTTTTCATCACCAGTGACAATGCGATGCAAAAAACCCTTCCGTTTTTGCCGTTCGAGCAGCAGTTCGCATGCAAAAAAACGGCGCTCGACGTCTCTCGGCTTCAGCTCATACGGCACCCAATGTCCTTGCTTTTGGATCATTCCGAGGGCTTTTATACGATGGGAAATGGCTTGTTGTGTCACTCCCAATGAATCTGCGAGCTCTTGTTGAGTTTGACACGAGTCTTCATTGAGTATTGCCTCCAATTCAGCATTCTCAAACTTTTTCACTTGGCCCGGCCGCTCTTTGTCCTCAACGTCAAAATCACCACTTCTAAACCGCACAAACCATCTCTCGCACGTTGAAACCGATGGAACATGACTCGGATAAGCCTCGGAGACCAATCGATGTGCTTCAGCAGCACTTTTCTTCAAATTAAAGAAGTAAATTAAAACTTCCCGCAAATGCTGTTTTGTTGGCACGAAACTCGACATATTGAGAGCTCAAAAAAACTATGAATTTGACACTGCGACAAATTGACACATACTGAAAATTAAAGCTATAAGACGTAGCTTTGACATGAACATAGTCACAGTACTGCCTGATGCGTATAGCGTTAGTAACGCCATCTGTTATCAAACCCGCATTTTCAATTTGTACCCCTGATAGGATGACTGTATTTTTAATATACACAATTGCATGCAAAGAATGGTGTAGTAGAATATCGAGCCACGGTTAATTAATCGGATATTTTACTGGATAATTAACTGGTTATTCATCGACTCACATCAGTAGTCTGAGTGTCGTGACCATTACGACTAATCATAGCATGAATAAAACGCTAAGAATATTTTCAACTATACTTTCGATAATTCGATATTCGATTTTTTTCCCCATGAGCTTTATGAGCACACTACTTTATGCTCCTTTCTCGCTTCTTAAGTGGAGACTCAAGTCACGTGATATTTGGTCTGAGAATGCGCAAGTGCAAGAGAACATAAACGACTGAGAATTAGTAGAAAGGATAGATCAGAGTTTTTGTGATCGATATTAATGAGTTAGAACTCGCGGAATCGTAGTGAATATTAGTGAGTTTATTGAAAAGTGCAAACGATTAAATGGTCGTAATTAATCGACGTCCGTCTAATTAATTACCCAATGATTCAAGGGTTAATATCACATTGTGCGTCGAAAAAATAGAACTAAGATTCTGCATTTATTTTGGCAAAACTATACAACTAATTGAAATTCGGGCTTATACACTGAAACGTTTCGCGATTTTTATTCACTATTATTTTTCAATCCGATACGCGTTTGTTCGGCGGCGATGTAAAATCGCGTAGTTTTATACTTTTTATTTCGAGCGATATCGTCCCTGATCGTATGGAGAATGGGTTTGCTCGAAACTAGTTCGTGCTCTGGGCTGGATGGAGTGAGAAGTTTTTGTGGTTTTAAGGATTTACAATCAATCTATTAGGTTGTTATTAGTAATTTTATTGTTGTTGTTTGTGAGACCTCAGTTTAGGTTTTTGTTGCGTCATATTTGTCCGTGAAGGACATGCGGTTTGTTACCCTTTCATCATTGGTCTTTTTATTGATTGGGTAATTCTTTCTTTTCTTTATGGTGCTGAAGCCACTGAGTTGTTTGATAGATTTCTGTTTGATTGTTAATTTGGACCGAAGTAGGAAGGACGTTCGTAGGACGATCTGGTCGTTCGTATGGGTTTTTGACGTTCGCCTGCGTGCGTATTTCTTGACTCGGAGGTTTATCGTGTTTACAGACACGCGCTGTTCTTAAATCTACGTATGCGGAATTGCTTCCGGTGTTTCGGGTTTTGGCTCTATAATTCGTAAAGTGATGAGATATCACTTGTACGGAGCTTAACACTCAATTTATTTGTTTTTAGGGTTGTTGCGTTTGCTAATACGCGATTTTTCTAATACTACGTAAATGGAATAATGAATTTCTAGTTCCTTTTGGATTTTGACTCTATAATTCGTAAAGTGATGAGATATCACTTGTACGGAGCTTAACACTCAATTTATTTGTTTTAAGGGTTGTCGCGTTTGCTAATACGCGATTTTTCTAATACTAGTTAAGTGAAATAATGAATTTCCAGTTCCTTTTGGATTTTGACTCTATAATTCGTAAAGTGATGAGATATCACCTTTACGGAGATCAACACTCAATTTATCTATTTCGGGGTTGTCGAATATGGTGTAATTTTGATTTTAAGTATTTCTTGAATTGCTTTAGGATATCGTTGGCCGAATCCCGATGGCTATTGTCGCTTCGCGTGTCTCTATTCAGATGTTGCAAGGTGTGGCCTAGTTGCTGGGTTTAGTCCTCATGCGGGGCGTTCCTTGGTACCTTCGTTAGATGTACCGGTCCGCCTTGCTTTTAATCATCGGACGTCTAGCTGGTGTTATGCTATTTGGGATGTTATTGTTTTGGACTGCCCGTTTGCGAGATCTGCCTTTTGAGGCTCCGCCCTGCTAATGGTCGCGCGGAGAGTTTATAGTAGGAACGCGAGTGTCGTGTGGTGCGGTGGTGTGTATGATTTTACCTACCTATCTTTACTCGTCTTTGTTATTGTTTGGGTTCCCAGCTATAGCTCTCTGTTCGCAAAAGACACCGGGTTCGCAGCTATGACCAACCAGCTCCTCCTGTACCCCGGATACTGAAGCCTTTAGTCGCACTTAATTAAGCCACCTTATTGCGCCTTTAAGGGCTTTACAATTAGGTTTTTTAATTAGTACGATTGGCCTAGGTATCCGTTTGTAGCAGGTGGTAGTTGGTGCTGGCCCTGACGTGGTCCCACCCACGCAGGTACACCCTACGAGTCGATTGCGTGCGGTGCAACAAGTCGGGATGCCACTCCCGGAATCTGGAAACACACGTGCTTCTTCACTCTGCAGAAGACATGTAGCCACGGCGCTATGCGTGGGGACATGTTAATGCAGAGTGCCCTAACGCTGCGATTGGGGGCGGCCAAGGCGCAATGCAGGGGAGCCCTTTCCTCGCAGAGTATCCTAATTAATTCGTTCACTTAACTGACGGCCAGGACGCAATGCCAGGGAATCAGTTGAGCAAAAGAATACTATTTCCTATCAAGATATTTCCCAAACTGTTAGTTTTATCGATATAGTTTCGTTCGGTCAAACGACGGCCAAGCGCAATGCAGGGGAATCGATTGATCGAAAGAGCACTTTTTTGTTACATTCTGAATTAAAAATGAATTTAGTGTGGCTGTCGGGCAGCGCTTCGTCTTGAAGAACAGATTTTCAACAAGAGTCTCGAGGCTTGTCCGGTCGTGGTGTATATAGTTTAGTGGATAGACCCCGAGGGGGTGCTTTTGGGTATGTCACGTGATGTTTGTCGCCCTTCAATCACTAGGTGAGGGAGGTGCGGGGTGATGTATCGGTGTACCGTTATTTCTATGTTTAGCCGGGCTTTGTCTTTTCTGAGTTTGAACCGCGGTTCTAGCGAGGTTGAATTTTGTTGGGCTGTGTTAAATTTCCACTCGCAGGAGGTTTAAACTCTTCCTGAGAGTTTTTTATTGTTTGATTGATGTTTTTACTAATTATTGTCATGTGTGGTTTTACTTATTCTTTGTATGTATTTCCTAGTCTATCTTCTGGTTCGATTCGCGCTAGGATTGTTTAATTGTTGTGAGTTTGGTGTTTTACAACGTGTTTTCTAGATGTTTTTCCTAGATTTTCGTGTTGTTTTTACTTTTGAGTGTCTTATGCGGTTAGGGCTTGCCCTAGTCTTGATTTGTTAATTGTTTTTTGTAATATTTCGGTTCGTTTAATGTCTTTATTTCGTTATTAATATTGGGTCCTTGAGTGGGGGTATGTGGTGAGGTTTCATGTGGAATCCCCTTGTCGTTTACTCTTGAGAATTTGTGGAATTTCGAGAGTTCCACTAATTCTTTCGTCATTTCGCCGTATCGTGGCGTTCTCTGCGCATCGCGTCGGTGTGGTATGGTTGGCTTAAAAGGGTGAAGCTGACTATGCCTTCTTAGCACGGTAAGGCGTTTGTTGTTACGCGTTGTTCCGCCTGCTTCCTAGTGGGGCGGGGGTACTACGCTGGGGTCCGGTCTGTAGTGTGCGATATTGCTGTTTGGCCTGCCCCTCGTCTTATTCGTGTGAGCTTCTTGCGAGCTGTGTTTGTTTTGATAGTAGTTTCTTCTACTTTAGGTGGGGCCTGTGTCTGACGCCATACTGTTTTAGGGTGGGTACTTGCGGTTGACCGTGTGTACCTACTTTTATGTTATGTTGCCTTAGTCCAGCCGATGTTTGTCTGTTCTGTGTTTGCTTCTTTTGTTAATGGATAATCGATTTTTCTGGTAATTCTCTGTCTGTCTTATTAGTTTTGATCTTTGTACGTTGGTGTAGGCTGGATGTGTGGGTGCTATTAAGGTTTTATTATAGTAACGGAGCGCCGTAATGGCGTTCCGTTACAACACATTATCATATATGTTATGAAATATGTAAAAAAAAATAATTTCACAATCTGTGAAAATAAAATGGTGGCACACCAGTTCTCAGAAAAAGACCCAAGTTTTTTTCAGGACCTCCATCATGTCCAGACAGTTTTCTGCAATGGATGTGCACCTAACACAAACATTCCAAATGATTATGAAAACAGATGATATTTGTCAGTAACAACGTAGGATTTTTGAAGAATATTGATTTTTACAAAAAATGGTGACCACATTGAAGATATTATATTAAAACAAGACCGAAAAACGTTTATATAATAAGTTAATTTTAACAAATCGCAAAAATCCTACAAAGTTCGCGAAAGATTAATGGTTAGAAGCTACAGTCAAAATTTGGAATAAGTCGGATGAAAATTATAAGAGAAAAGTGTACAGCCAGCTAAAAAAATGCAGTTTCGAGAAAAACGCGATCAAGTTTTAAGTGCTAGAATTTTGAGGAAATTTTTATTTACCTTTAATCAGCAATGCGTACTCCATACAATTGGCCTTTCAGATCAAATTTCTCTCGCCCTTCATTCTTCTTAGAAGATGTTGAGGCTCTCCGGGCTTCTTTAGCTTCGTTGGAGAGGGAGCGTTCGGAAAGTTTGATGCGGGCGACTTCCAATCAGAAATCGTAGCAATTTGGGATAATAGTGATGCCCAGATCTTTCAGTACTTGCATAATGCAAAAGAACCCATCATTGAAAATTCCAATTGCAAGATTAACTGCAATTTCCAGGACAGTTTTGCCACTGGAAACACTTTTTGAAGCCATTGACCACACGAGCGCATTGAAGCTCTCGTTCGAATTTTCCATGTATCCTCCAAGGCAACGTAAACGCAGATTGTCCCTACTCAGTTCATCATAAATCGGTTTCACTGCATCAAAAATTACTTGAGGCATATGATGTATTTAGAAGATTGCCAGGAGAACTACGATTTTATGCCCTCAGGACACAAGTGATGCTGCGGTTTATCGTCGGCTGAAATCTTATGATACAGCGTCTCCCAAATCGCATTCCTTATGTTTTCAACTGAATGGCAATTTCGTCTGATCGCTAGTCCATGATAAATAGTAAATTTATCAATCAACTTGCCTGTCAATTTTCCCTTTGCGCCTAATCCTTTGGTTTTTTTTACAAGATTTTAGAGCTTGGTTCCCATTTGTTTCTGGGTGTGATCGGTACATTCTTTCTTTTGAACATCAGGATTATCTTCTGAAATTTCTTTCAATGTCTTGCCGTCTCTGTCACCAACGGAGTTTGCGTAGCTAACATCATATTTTTCCTTCGAACGTGAAAACATTTCACGTGCCGCGTCCACCTCCTCCAATTTTCCCGCAGATCTTTCGTCTTCTGCTTCACAATCAATTTCGTGATATTCTTTCCATTCATCGTACTCAGCAGTACCTTCTTGTTTTTCCAATATTGACAAAACTTGCAATACTAGAATTTAACTACAACATCGATCAATTTTCGTGTATATCAGGCGATGAGAGAAACGATTCCATACAGGGACGAGAATCCGCGTTTTCACCACGATCCATCACCCGATCCAGTAATTCCACGACTTTCACCTTTTTGAGAACTAATTTCCTTTTCGCCTAAAGCAGCTTTTTCCATATAAAACGATGAAACAGTTCCAAGAGCCGCAGAAATGTGATTAATAATTACATCATAGCTTTTCTGAAAAACTGGGCGAGGAAGGTCCATCAAGCTATAACATTTTTTAATGTCATTTATGCCGATTCCTAGCAAACGCATTACTAGAATCATGCGGCGATTGATTTCGTAAGCTTTATTATTAATTTGTAAAAACTGTCAATCGAAACTAGATCACAATTTTTACAACAAATGACGAGTTTGAACTCCAATCTTTGCTTATTCGCCTCTGTGAATTTCACTGATTTACTGCACTTTTTACATACTACTATTTCAGACAAAGTCGAAAAAACTGTGCCAAAGGATAATATACGATAGCCAAAGATTGCATCAACGTCATTATCATAATTATCTTCTGACAATCTCAATTTCTTGCTTGATGTGCCGACGATCTATGCTACATGCTCCAGTTCGTGTCGATTTGGCGGTCGACTTTGGCGATCGAGGCTCTTTTTGAAAAGCCACTGTTGTTTTTTTCGTGCCTTTGCGGGATTGGACGACTTTCTCATTCATTTGCACGGAACATGTTCACTCTATAAAGTCAAAAAAACTTTTAAATAGCTACTCCAGCACTGAGAACAAGTTTTGTACACGAGTGCAGTTTAACGCCGGGTAGCGGCGGGATTTTTATTCAAAATAGTAGTGCCATCTATGAGTCATTTTCAGATGTTTAAAACCATTGGTAATCAACAATATGTATACGGAGCTAGAGGATCTCGGGGACGGCGCACTCAAATTAGCTGTATACAACGGAACCGTGACTCTCTTCAATAAATCGACAATTTTTGACACTTTCAAAATTTTCCTCCACACAAAACCTTTTGAACATAAATCTTAACACACTAAGGGACCATTTGAGCCGAACATTTTTTTTAATTTTCAAAATGATAAGGTGATATTACCACTTAATGTTAGAGCCTATACGACGAGACCATCCGTTTTGTTCAACATTTAGTATGCCAGGTCTATAAATATGAAACCGGAATTTGCCCATATATGGCCCTAGCTGTCAATGTAGTTACCGTCAAACCGCGTTATTGGCGCCATTTCCTTGTTGACATCATGTTTCATACAACAGCATAGTTTGTAATAGCGTTGCACATGTCGAATTTTGTGCCTGGAAACTACGATCTGCGGACAGCATTGATTTTCTGTTACCAATTCAAGAAAACTGCTGCAAAATCGCATCGAATGCTTGTCGAAGCTTACGGTGAGCATGCTCTTGGTAAATCACAGTGCTTTGAGTGGTTTAAAAAATTCAGAAGTGGCGATTTTGACGTGAGAAACGAAGAACGTGGAAGACCACCAAAAAAGTTTGAAGACAGCGAATTGCAAGCATTGTGGGATGAGGATGACGCTCAAACGTAACAACAACTCGCGGATTAATTAAATGTGACCCAAGAAGCCGTCTCCATACGTTTGAAAGCTATGGGAAAGATCCAAAAGATGGGAAAATGGGTTCTACATGAACTGAATGAAAGACAGCAGGAAAACCGAAAAACCACTTGCGAAATGCTGCTCGCCAGCTACAAAAGAAAGTAATTTCTCCATTGAATTGTGACTGGCGATGAAAAGTGGATATATTTTGAGAATCCTAAGCGTAAAAGATCATGGGTAACTCCAGGCGAACCATCAACATCAACTGCAAGGCCAAATCGCTATGGACGGAAGTCAATGCTCTGTGTATGGTGGGATCAGAAGGGTGTCATCTATTATGAGCTGCTGAAACCTGGCGAAACCGTTAATACTGAACGCTACCGACTACAAATGATCGATTTCAATCAAGCTTTGCGTAAAAAACGACCAGAATATCAAAAAAGGCAATACAAAGTGATTTTGTTTCATGATAATGCACCATCACACACAGCAAAACTGGTCAAGGAAACGATTGAGGCGTTTAGTTGGGAAATACTTTCGCATGCGGCTTACTCACCAGACTTGGCTCCGTCCGATTACTACTTATTTGCATCGATGGGACACGCACTTGCTGAGCAGCGCTTTACTTCTTACGAAAATGTACGAAAATGGCTCGATGACTGGTTTGCCTCAAAAGAGCAACAGTTTTTTTGGCGTGGCATCCACAAATTGTCAGACAGGTGGGAAAAATGCATAGCTAGCGATGAGCAATACTTCGAATAACATATTTTTTATCATTTTCATACAATAAACGTGTATTTTCTATACAAAAATTCCGGTTTCATATTTATAGACCTGGTAAGACTGCATACATATCTAGAAACATGCTGGCGTCGGGACTCATTCATTCAAAGAACATAAATAGTGTTCGAAAATGATTCCGAGGGCAATATTTTTCTCGGACCTAGATTTTCTGATAAATTGTGGGATTTATGGGGCTCACTTCATGCCACATTCACGCAATGACCCTCCCCCCTCTCTTTTTCGCGTCGATAAAAATCTGGGTTCAAGAAATTTGTGTAAGTTGAGGTCAATTATCGGTATCAAGCCTCACTTTAAATGCATACAAAGCGAGAAAAGAATACACAATGCAAAATTCGTTAGGAGCACGAATATAGATTAATTGATCGATAACACAGATAGAAACAGAATAAAAACACTTCGGCCTTTGGAAATATAGTTTAGTCTCCGCTGGCAAAGAAAATAGCCATCCCGCCAAGTTTGCAAAGCGCGATACTTAAGCCATATTGCTGCTTAGCCTACACTTGTGCAGTGCGGAAGAGATGCAATGAGGGGCGTGTGACTATTTTGCTTGTACAGTAATGCTCGCTTCGTCACGCGCACGGAGCGTAGTACGCTGAAAATCCCCGCTCACCATCCTCTTTCACCTCACCGCACGGTGTCCGCACTTTGGAAACCATTTGTGCAACCACAGATTAGGAGTTGCATCATAGTATTAGTTGCATAAGCGTTGAATAGACATGCCGCTGCAAGTTGCTCGACTATGATGATTCTGAGGGTATAGATCAGAATGCGTCCAATCACTTTGTGCAAAGTTTTCAACTCTTATACAATAACAATTTAAAGATCTCAAGCGAACTTCATTAAATTATAAAATGACCGTGAAATGATACTCAGTAATTGTAGTTGCACAATCACCTGTGGAATAACCTCGGATACGGCAGTGTGCTATATAAAGACGATAACATTTTTGACCAGTAGTTTTGACTGACGGATATACGTTATATGAATGCAACGAAACACATATACTGCCTTGATCAAAAACTTTTAGAACCGGCCACCGTGTGGCGCTGTCAGTCACCTGATTGGAATTTTTTTTGTTAGGTTACCACGTCTGTCATTGACACTTCCCTCCAAAATCAGCGTCATAGATTAACATTTGTAAAAGTTACGATGTACTGAGTACATGTACCTTTGTGCGTGTTTTCGATTTTTTACAAGATTGAAAATGGCATTAACGGTGCATCAATGAGTTTGCATTAAATTTTGTGTGAAAAACGGATTTAACAGTTCGCAGACCTTGGAAATGTTGGAGAAGTATTTCGGCAGCGATACTCTATCGAAATCAAATGTTTTTCGGTGGCGCGAACGCTTCAGAAGTGGCCGTGAGTCGGTCGAGGATGGCGAACGCAGTGGCAGGCCGTCGACGTCGAAAACCGATGAAAACATCGATAAAATCAAAGAAAGGCTGGCCGAAAATCACAATTGACCATCAGAGAGCTTGCAAAGGACTTCTACATCGCTTATGGATCCGCTCAAGACATTTTGGTTACTGATTTGTACCTCAGACATGTCACTGCAAAACTGGGTCTGAAAGACCTCCATTCGCAAAAAAAAGACCGCGTTCAAATCGCGAAAGACATGATTTCCAAGGCCTAAACCGACCCAACATTTATTAAACAGATTATCACTGGAGACGAGACGTGGATTTAAGAATATGACAAGCAATCTAGACATCAAGTGAATGAACTGCGTGCACCGAATGAGCCGGGACCGAAGAAACCACGTCGCTTTCAGTAAAAAAAAGGCGATGCTCACAGTTTTCATGGATTACAATGGTGTTGTGCATCATGAATTCTTGCCAGAAAAACAAACAGTCAACAAAGAGTATTATTTGGGCGTTGAGACGTTTGCGTGAAGCAATTCGCCAAAAAGACCGGATTTTTGGGAAAATAACTCGTGGATTTTGCACCACGATAACTCACCGTCGCACAATGCGATACTTATCCGTGGGTTTTTGACCAAAAACAACACGAATACTATCCAGCAGCCTTCGAATTCACCTGATCTCGCTCCCTGCGACTTTTTCGCGGAACGCTTTACAGCACCCGAGAGGATGTTATAAAAAAATCGGAGACGGCTCTGATGGACATACCGAAAATTGATCACCAGCGGTGTTTCGAGGATTGGATCAAGCGCTGGCGTAAGTGCGTTGCAGTCGATAACGAGTATTTTGAAGGGGATCATATCGATATTGATGAATAAATTTGTATTTTCGATTTTATGAATAAAGCCCTAAAACTTTTTGATTAAGGTGGTATTATGGTTACGCCTCTATTACGTGTCGATTAAAAAATGTTAAGCACGGGCCGTCTTCTTTGCAGTTCCAGGGCATCGCTAATTATCAGGCGTGTATAGGGCTACGCGCTTCGTCATTGGTAGTTGGGTCGAGATGGCAGAATGTGGCGTTCTGAGGGTGGCAGCAGCGTATCCTCGGGTTGGTGTGATGGCGGCGTCAGCGTGCACACGCCAGCAGTATGGCAGTTTGCAATGTTTGTGACCGTTCTCCACCTCGGCGGTTCAGCGGTGTTTTTCCATTTCCGAGTATATCTATTTTTTAGCATCTTTAGTATTTTGCAAACTATATAATGTACTATATTTATTTTATTGTAAGAACAATGCTTCTCTACTTCGTGTCTGTATAGAAAGTTAATAACGACTCACATACTGAACTGTATGTTTCATTTCTATGTTTTTCTTGTCTTGTGTCGATGCATGAACACGGTAATCCTCGTGAAGGAGCAGTTACACGAATTGCACTAAAGTGAAAATCGAGCAGAGGTTGCACAAATTTTGCGAAGGCAACTCTCAAGCTAAAGGTAAGTAATTTAAATGAAAGCGACCATTGAGCAACAGATGCACGAGTAGCAAAAAGGCGGCGCTAAATTAAACGTTGCTCGCACATCTATGTCAAGTAAAAAATGTGCACATTGTGCATGAGTCAATTTTTAGTCTACCAACAGTCATCAAAGTTTCATTAGGGAACCCATTGTACAAATTCACAAAATACGATACTAATCGCGGAATACATAGCTTCCGGCAGAATATTGTAAACAGTCGTGGTCATGTAGTTCAGGTTTTGAGTTTAATAGTTTATCGCTAGTAATATTTTACAATATTAGATGCGTGTCGATGCATCTGTCATTAAGACAAGCAAGTCTGTTTCGTCCGGGCCGGTTATGAATTTTTTTTGTGCATTTTAATTGTTGAAAATTATAAAATTTTCGCTTACGTGCATCTGTTTTTAGGCGACCAGTAGTACTTATCACTGCTGGGTATGCACCTTTTGCTTATGTCAGCAGTCCCACCCTGACCAGCACGACGCAGAACATCTTCGAGACACGCTGCGCCCTGCTAATCACTCGCTACCTTTTCGCCTTATTGTTGCGCTGTGTATTCAGCACTGCTTCACTCATTGCTTAGTTAGTTCATCTCCGGGGGTCGACTACAACGGTCAACTCTCGTAAGAGCAAAATTAATAGTTCTCTTTTGTATGGTCGACCATTCACAACTGTGTTTCCGCGTTCAATGTTTATTTGTACCTGAGTTAAATCAACGACGCAGTGGACTCGGACATTTAAATAATCATCTTTAACTTTTAACAGTGTTATCATATATTATCGTTACGTTTATAAGTGAATAAATATAAGTGAATTATTTATTAACCCAATAACCAGACCAACACCAATCCCTGAGCGATGTATTTTGCTTTAAATTGGAGAAGTCAATAGTTTATTCTTCGTTGCACCCCCCTTTTCCGAAAATTATAAAATCCAAGACGTAACGAACTCACTCAGCTGATCGAGTTTATCCGTGTCGTACACATGTCTTTTGGTTATAAGACTGAAGTAGTGCTTAGACAGCAAATTAATGTTCGAAAAGGGTTTATCGAACGCACGAAGTGCAAGGATAGAGACTGGAAACGTGTTCACTATTTAGGAAATACAATAAAAGTATAAAATCGTTGAGTTGACTGTTCGTTCTATATTTATTGAAAACTGTACAACACATATGTTCAAACTATAATTGCTATGCTGTTAAAAATATGTGGCATTAACCGGTAGTCCATCGACGTTCTCTTTGGCGATAGTAATACAAATAACAATTTAAGAAGCTTTTTTTACGTGTTATGAATGTAAACATTTTTATTTTATACGGAAGTAAAAATTACGTGGTACACGTATAGCCGTTTGATGAAGTCAATAGAGTAGTCTGCCGTCACAGGGAACGAATCCTATGCGTATCGTACAACGTGCACAGCCAATCGTGAATCCGCAATTCCGTTCTATTATTTACTAGAAAACTAACGACGATGCGTGATTTATGGCGTACTAAATGTAAGTTCTATATGACGGCAGCTTTACAAAGAGATAACCTATATAAAGAAAACCAGATAACTTAGACTTTTTGATTTATTATGACAGCTCATCAACTGGAGATCATGGGTGTTAATTTAGAACATTTGGTGCTCACGAGAATCATAATTAAAACGTTTGGTGGTTACTGAACTTCACAGAAAACAAAACAAAAACAAAGTTGCAGTATGGCCGAACTGGATACAGGAGTATGGACACACGTAATGGTTTATACATGTAAATCTGTTAAGATTTTGCTGTAAAGGGTATAAGCCGAGACAAAATCTACTCAGACGGTAACAAAACCTGTAATCCATGGATTTTATTAGGTGCGCAACTAAGTTCCCGCTGTTTTTTTTTTTTTTTTTTTTAATGAAAATGCAACTTTATTGTGAAAAAATGTTTACAAATGAATCATTCTAAATATTGCCCATCGCTAGCGACAACTTTTTCCCATCTTTCAGGCAGAACTCGAATACCGTCATAGTAGAAGTGTTCGTCGTTTGAGGCTATCCACGAATCGAGCCATTTTGAGATGTCTTCATATGAGCTGAACTGCTGATTAGCCAGACCATGTGCCATCGAACGGAACAAGTAATAATCGGACGGCGCAATATCTGGAGAATATGGCGGGTGGGGTACGACTTCCCATTTGAGCGTTTCTAAGTAGGTTTTAACGGGTTTGGCAGCGGGAGGCCGAGCGTTGTCATGCTGTAGAATCACTTTTTCGTGCCTCTGCTCGTATTGTGGCCGCCTTTCGCGCAGTGCTCGGCTCAATCGCATCAATTGAGTTCGATACCGTTCCCCAGTGATGGTTTCGTTCGGTTTCAACAGCTCATAATAAATAACACCGCCCTGGTCCCACCAAATACACAGCAAAATCTTCGCAGCGTGAATATTCGGCCGAGCCGACGACGTAGAAGCATGACCGGGCAGTCCCCATGATTTTGTTCTCTTTGGGTTACTGTAATGCCGCTTTTTTTGCCGCTGGAGCAGTTGTTCACAGGCGAAAAAAGGACGCTCAACGTCTCTTGGCTTCAAATCATAAGGAACCCAAGTTCCTTGTTTTTGAATCATTCCCAACGCATGCAATCGCTTGGAAATGGCTTGGCGGGTAACTCCTAATGCTGAAGCAAGCTCTTTTTCCGTTTGGCACGGATCCTCATCGAGCAATGCCTCCAATTCAGCGTCTTCGAAGGCTTTTGACTTTCCTTCACGTAAACGGTCGTCAACATCAAAAGCACCGTCTTTGAAGCGACGGAACCAATCGCGGCATGTTGTTTCACTTAGAGCAGCATCTCCGTAAACTTTTTGGAGTTCTCGATGCGCTTCAGCCGCCGTTTTCTTCGAATGAAAGAACAAAAGCAACACTTTTCGCAAATGACGATTATTTGGCACAAAATCAGACATTTTCACACAACCAAAAGTATATGACGCAAAAACAAAATCACTAATGTGTCAAAGCGGTTTGTTTACCATATGTCTAAGCTAGGGCCATGACGTCTTGGTTATGTCCCAATCGACCAGCACTTACTACTGGAGCCGTCTCTTGAAAAACAGCGGGAACTTAGTTGCGCACCTAATATATACCGTAGACATTAAAAAAAAAGTTTTAGACAAGAGCCTGTTGTGCTGTGCTGTGTAAAAGTTTTTTTTCCCACAATATCAATAGTCTCTGAATAGCATGGTCTGGGAAATTAGAAGCTATCTCTCTCGCACTTAAGTGTCATGTGGTACATGTTTCACCTGACCTCAATTGAAGCCAGAAGGTACATTAAAGATTGATACTTTAATTCGAACCTTTCGTAGGTATTAATGAGCGCATGCGACATAAAAACGTCGTACATATACAGTACTGCTAGCATCAAAGGCTGTGATAGCCGAAAAATAAACACAGGGTTATTGACTCATGTTCTACTTGATACAAGTTATAAATCCAAACCGATTTTACTTTACGAGGTCACGATCGAAGCAGCAAGGTGCACTTATGATTGGCAGTCTAATTTGAGCATTTAGTGATAATTAATTAGCCATATACTATAAATGGTAATTAATTAGGAATTTACCGGGTTTTGATGTTAGTTATGCCACACAGGTACGTTTTTTTTTATATTGCGTAGGCTCATTCATAACCATCAAATTTTTAAATGCTTTGTACTTTTTAGAACGATCATGTATTTCGGTTTTTCATTATACCAATGTATCCTTCTCCGTGGCACACAAGAAATCGCACATCGGAAACGGAACCCCTGACCATACTGTGTTTGCGCTTCGATCACATTTTCCTTATCTGGTTGGCTGCTGAGAGTAGATGTAAGAGAGATAATAAAGTATAATAAAGGAAAGAAATGTGACGGGTTGCGATGATGTGGAATCATTTTGTTGGAAAATCGGCTGACGCACGGCGATCGATATTCACCGTGCGTCGACCTGCTGCTGTTGGGTGGTGTGCTGCGCTCGGCTATCATGAAGGTAGCCGAGACAGCGTCTTGCAGGCATGCTGCTCAAGCGAGAGGCTGTCTCTCTCGCTTGGCTTCAGCGTCGCACAACGATGCTTTTGTACTACGCAGCCTTATTGAGATTTTTAGACACTTTGTGGAAACCGCTGGAACAGCTACACACTCTACGCTCACCTCGGACTTTTTTACCGCCTCATACCGGATAAACTCAACGGATTCGTGCTCAACAGGACTCAAAAACTCGGTAAGCGTGCACCATTATAATTTATCTAAATTTAATGTTGGTGAGGTGGAGAAATCTCATTTGTGCATCCTTATAAATCTCATCTCGTGGCGTGCTCTGCAGCGCGGGCTGCACCACGTTCACCTCACAAAGTTGAGCACACAATTAATACAATTGTATGTGCTTCTCACCAAATATTCACTCTAAATTCATTTGTGCCATTTTTAAATATATTTGTTGAGAATCCGTCCGGGGTGATTTGACAGATCTTGAGTTATGAGTCCTGGTGAGCGAGAAATTGAGCGAGTCCGATGTATTGTGGCAAAGAAAAACGGTCCGAGAGTTTTGGTGCGTGTACTGTTCAGCGGATGCGTTGCAAAAGTGTCTAATTTTCAATATGGCTGCGGGTATGAAAGCGTCGTTGGGCGCTAAAGTCAATTGAGAAAGATAGCCGAAGTCAAGTGAGCGAAGCCGAAGTCAAGCGAGAGACATCCTCTCGCTCAACGCGGCGTGCCTGCGAGGCACAGCCTCGGCTCCGCGAAGCCCTGCCTCGGCTATCGCCGGCCCAACCGAACGCAGCGTGCTAGAGCACAGCAACAGGTCAACGCACGGCGAATATTGATCGCCGTGCGCCAGCTGATTATCCAACAATATTGTAACGGCAATTTCTTATCGTTAACAATAATTTTTATTTCTCGTGGGAAATACGAGCTCGATCACAGGATTAATTAATTTTAGACTTCTAGGTAGGTGAAAATAGGGTTTATCAACAAAAACAATTTAAATATTATAAAAATATTAAATATTGATAAAATGTCAGTGTTCGGTTTCTTGGCACTGTTATGCCGGTACCGGGTAATTGGATTATTCGGTATTCGGTATAATATTAAAAAGTTATTATTTTTGGGATCGTTTGCCGATAACGAAATGAATCTCGAGTTATCGATGAAAACGCGAATTTATATAAAAGGAAGTATTTATTAGAGGCAACGGTAACTTTCCGTTGTCTATTTAAAAGTCAAAGTAAGAAAGTACAATAAAAAGTTATTTCAAGTCTTTACGAGGAACCAACCCATTCTATCTTCAGTCTAAATTCATTCTGCCTTTTCGTAAAGCAGTTGCTAACTGTCTTCACGAAAATCCTTTAGTTTGCGTTTTTAGCGTTAGCCTATCGTCGAACGCCAAGCGAGTCGCTCATGCTGCGTCGGCGTTCTTGGGGTCGTTCGTACGATGGGGCGTTGGACTTCGTTTCATGTCTTGAACGAACTCCAATGTTTCTTTGCTATGGAATATTCTCGAATATATGAAATACGGAGTGGAATATTCCGCGGCACAACAGCACCGATAACCAGTACATGCATTAGAATTCGGTAATTTCGGCGATTATTTTCACATTATTTTCGCATATTGCGTTTACAGGTTCTAGGTACACTCACCTTGAATATCTGTTATTGTTTTATATGTTGGTATTGACCAAGTCACTCTAACACGCACACACAGCCAAACGCGTTGATCTCGCTCCTCGAAACGATATCCCACTTATATTCATAACGCTGTCTTTCTCTCACTCATTTCACTTCCTCACTATCTCTTTTCTACTCGCACGCCTGTACAATTCTTGTTTATAATGCCGGTTGAAAAGCTACGTGACTTACTTCTATTTTCTTAGACACTACCTGCTTCATTCTTTTTAATCAATTCCCTACGCTTAATTCTATCTACTTAATCCTATTCATTTTAAACCTATCTACTTCTAAAACAATATCATTTTAAACCTATTTACTGATTATTTTTCAGTTCATTTGAATGACTCGCGTTTGAATGACGTCGTTAGCGGCTTCGATTTTAAAATCTACCGAGATCTAATGATTTTGCGAGCTACCGCTGTCGCGCCACCTGTCTTCCCCTTGCCGCCGAGCAAGGCCAGCTGGTCGCTGCCCTGCTGTTTACGGCAGCGAGGGAATTCCGGAGACGTGACGTAGCTCGTTTTTGTACTAGGTCCGAGTGCGATGGCCTTATGCCCGCTGTACTCGGTGCTCCCGAACGTGATTTCGGCTCTTTATAACGTTCGACATAATTGCGTCTGCGAGAGCCTGTAACTATGTTACAATATATTTTTCGTAGTGTGATAGTCAACCGTGGAATAAAATCATTTTTTCTACCTACATCTGTTGGTCTGGTTATTTCCCACCGGCCTTGAGTGAAAAGTCATTCTTTTTCGATATCTTTCAGATTCAATTCCACAACACCAAAAGAATTCTTAACACATTTTAACAATATTTTTATGCAGCATTTAAAGTGTAGTTAGTGCGGTGCAGTGACATAAGAAATTATCAAGATACGTTTAGATTGAAATTGTTATTAATTTATATGTTTTGGACATACACGCAAATTGATTAAATATATCAGATATACAACAAAAAGTGATTAGATTAAGAGAAGAGATCGAATTTCATACGAATGCGGTTATTATATAAGTATAGTGTCTATAGAATTATTAGGTGCGCAACTAAGTTCCCGCTGTTTTTCAAGAGATGGCTCCAGTAGTAAATGCATGTCGATTGGGACATAACCAAAACATCATGAACTAAGCTTAGACATATGGTAAACAAACCGCTTTGACACATTAGTGATTTTGTTTTTGCGTCATATACTTTTGGTTGTGTGAAAATGTCTGATTTTGTGCCAAGTAATCGTGATTGCGGGAAGTGTTGCTTTTCTTCTTTCACTCGAAGAAAACGGCGGCTGAAGCGCATTGAGAACTCCAAAAAGTTCACGGAGATGCTGCTCCAAGCGAAACAACATGCCGTGATTGGTTCCGTCGCTTCAAAGACGGTGATTTTGATGTTGACGACCGTTCGCGTGAAGGAAGGCCAAAAACCTTCGAAGACGCTGAATTGGAGGCATTGCTCGATGAGGATCCGTGCCAAACGCGAAAAGAGCTTGCTTCAACATTAGGAGTTACCCGCCAAGCCATTTCCAAGCGATTGCATGCGTTGGGAATGATTCAAAAACAAGGAACTTGGGTTCCTTATGATTTGAAGCCAAGAGACGTTGAGCGTAGTTTTTTCGCCTGTAAACAACTGCTCCAGCGGCAAAAAAAGAAGGGTTTCCTTCATCGCATCGTTACGGGTGATGAAAAATGGATTCATTACAGTAACCCAAAGAGAACAAAATCATGGGGACTGCCCGGTCATGCTTTTACGTCGACGGCTCAGCCGAATATTCACGCTGCGAAGATTTTGCTGTGTATTTGGTGGGACCAGGGCGGTGTTATTTATTATGAGCTGTTGAAACCGAACGAAACCATCACTGGGGAACGGTATCGAACTCAATTGATGCGATTGAGCCGAGCACTGCGCGAAAAGCGGCCACAATACGAGCAGAGGCACGAAAAAGTGATTCTACAGCATGACAACGCTCGGCCTCACTTTGCCAAACCCGTTAAAACCTACTTAGAAACGTTCAAATGGGTAGTCCTGCCCCACCCGCCATATTCCCCAGATATTGCGCCGTCCGATCATTACTTGATCCGTTCGATGGCACATGGTCTGGCTAATCAGCAGTTCAGCTCATATGAAGACATCTCAAAATGGCTTGATTCGTGGATAGCCTCAAAAGACGAACTCTTCTACCGTGACGGTATTCGAGCTCTGCCAGATAGATGGGAAAAAGTTGTCGCTAGCGATAGGCAATATTCTGAAAGATTCATTTGTAAACATTTTTTCACAACAAAGTTGCATTTTCATAAATAAAAAAATAAAATAAAATAAAAATAAAAAAAAAACAGCGGGAACTTAGTTGTGCACCTAATAATCAAATCGGGCCGTTTTCTTTCAATTACTTGGCGTAATCTCTCTTGTTATCCACAGTAGAGCTGAGAATCAATCGTCTGACCAACTAGAAGTAGCTCATGGTGGACGATTCCCTTCCAGTCCCACCACACACACAGCATCACCTTTTTCGCTGTCAATCCTGGTTTCGCGAACGCTTGTGACGGCTCACCATCCCTTGTCCACGATCTTTGACGCCTCCGATTGTCGTACGTGATCCATTTTTCATCACCGGTTATGATACGTTTCAGAAATGGCTCGATTTCATTGCGTTTCAGCAGCGCATCGCAGATGTTAATTCGGTCTATCATGTTTTTTGCGCTCAACTCATGAGAAACCCATACATCGAGCTTCTTTTTGTAGCCAGCTTTGTGTAAATGGTTCAAAACAGTTTTGTGGTCAATGCCTAGATCCATACCAATATCGACACTGCTAATATGCTTATCTTCCTGGACTTTTTCAAGAATTTCATCAGCTTTTTCTGTGATTGGACGACCAGAGTGTGACTTATCTTTCACATCAAAATTACTAGAACGAAAGCGATCGAACCATTTCCGCGAAGCAGATTTTCATAAGGTGCCTTCACCGTACACAGCACACATTTTTTCACAAGCCTGCGCAGCGTTCTTCCCTTTGTCGTAATAATATTGCACAATATAGTGCAATTTTTCATTACTTTTCTCCATTTTCAAACGCAAACAACTTTCCAACCACTGCACCAATTTCGATGTTTGTACACTCAAAGTAACGCTCGAAGTGTCACCTTTCCAACGAGCGTTAAGTAGTGTCGCTGCGATCTGTGTTTCCTGACTTATTAGCAATTGATGCCATCTATCGGGGAAAACGCCACGAACTTTTTCCCAGACCCAATATAAGCCAAATGCTGAGGTGGAAAACGGTGTAAACCAGTATTTTTCAGGTTGAGACAAAACATTTTTTACTTCGAAATATGTGTTTTTCTTAAAAAGGCCGGAAACTTTTCAAATAGCCCTCGTAGGATGGCAGGATGTTTACCTTCTCGAGTGAAAACTGATAAGTTGAAGCAACCTCCCGACTCAAATGACCCCTTGATGATCAATAAAGGCAGTAAGTCGAGGGTCATGTGTTTTCGGCAGTGTAGAGTTCGACTTGAGTGAGTTGAGCTCGTGTGAGAAATATGCCGCTTGAGTGGTCTTAATCCAAAAGAGTTTGCCCGCTTCCATGTCAACTGATGAAATTATTGTGACTGGTGATAAATCAGGCGACTCCTTCCATCGTGCAACAACGCTGAAATAGATTGCCGTAATTCTGAATAGCTTATTGAGCGAAGAGTAGGAGTGGATGAGATCACAGTGGTAATCCAGTCGGTGCGGCCACGAAGAGTGCAACGCCTGAATGAGCTACGTACGCACTAAAGTCGTGAAGCAGCATTGAGTCATCCATGGTGGTACCGTCCACCATAGTGAGTGATCTTGTAATTGTTTCGTTGTGTGGCTTGAGTGTGCTTGACGAGTTTTGATAGTAGCAGTGCTGCGATGAGTTCCAACCTCGGGATTGTGAGTTGTTTGAGCGGAGCTACTCTAGTTTTTGCGCTAATGAGTGATCATTTGGCGCCCGTGGACGAGTAGTTCTACAACTGAATCGCTCCAGGTGTTGAACCACCTGGGGATTGAGATCTTGGCCAAGTTTCTGAGATCTCCCCTGATGATCCATCATTTTGACGTGATGTAGGATGGTAGTGAGTCCTGTCAGTTGATATTGTGAGGCCAGATCTCTTGTAGGAGCATCTTCGCTCTGATTACCACAAATGATATGAAGCCGAGTGGATCAAATATCTGCGCTACTTCAGATAACTTGAGACGCTTCGTGATTTTGCCTGAGTGCTCCGTGAATTTGGCTGACAAGGGGACCACATGGTCGTCGGATTTTTGTAATTTTTTATACTCATGGTACGTAAAGTTGAGACCCCAAATATGAATATCCCCAAGTAATACGACGCCATATTCAGAAATTCTCGAGAAAATCGACTTTAAAGTTAGAGCGAGCAACTGAAATAGAGAAACAAAAACCGAATTTTCAACTGAGTGAATAGCTCTGTGGGTAGCGGTGGAGTCTGGTAATCACTGGGTAGTAGGATCGAGTCTCGCTTTGGTCACTTCTTTTTTTTTTTTTTTTTTTCCAATTCAAATACCTACGTATTTTATATTCAAAATGCATTAAATATTTGCTAATTACCATATTATTATTAACAAATTATATAATTTTTTATGAAAATTGCACGTGGAGCGGAAGAATAATATTATCCTCTTTACGAAGAGTTATTTGACTAGCCTGACGCTTACATTACATTGTAATAGAATGTAGCTACCAAACTAACTGCGGAGGGATCCACACCTGCTCGAGAACAAAAGATTTCGGAATTCCCCAACGGTTTCTTTCGGTAAGGGGCATTTGTGACTGCAGTAGGTAGTAGCTAGTAGCATTTCAACGTTCGCTCTCGAAGCAGCAGGTTGTGTTTTGCGGCGTTGTGAGTGAAAATATTCGAACAGTTTTAAAGAAAAATATAATGTCGGACGTGGAAGTAAGCAATTCTCCTGGCCCTTCGGCGGCAGAAGACGTTGAAGACTCCTCACAGAGTAAAGATTCAAGAGTATTGATGAGAGATGCGCTTGAATATTACGAGCAAATCCTCGCAGAGAATAATCTTATCGAACCAACACCATCTGCGACAATAACTGACAATGAACAACCAATGCTACTAGCAGAGGACTTGTTCCAGTATACCGTACAAGCTTTACAAGAGAAAAAGTTTGTATCGTTTGATGAGTTGGTTACGTTCGATGAACCTAACGAAGAAAATCTTTTCGAAGAAGTTGTGCCCAGTAGTGAAGAATCTTCGGATAATTATTCGCCACCGATGAAAATATCAAAACCGAACGACAACATTCCACTGGATTACAAGAGAAAAGTTTTGCGTATAGCTGCAGCTCATCCGTCATGGAGCCTAGCAGTTTTGAAAAAAAAAAACGGGTGCAGTCGCTTCAAACGTATGGAGGAATTGCCAAAATGGTTAAACATGTAAAAAGTGATGGTACCACATCGGAAAAATACGCGACAATCGATTCATGGACGTATGATTGCTTTGACGAAGCTCGAAAGAATAATCAGCAAGTCACAACCCGGAACTTGCAGCAGTGGGCTTTATCTGCCGCAAGTCAGTTTGAAGAGTTCGATTTCAAAGCTTCGAATAGATGGGCTGAGGAATTTAAACGGAAGCATCGAATTCGTCAAATAAAAATCACGAAGTTTGTAACGGAAAGAGAGACCGCATCAATGGACGAAATCCTGGCTTCTGCAGAAGATTTTCGAATCCAGGCGCGGAATGCCATACCGAACTTTGAGCCAGACTTCGTCATTAATACGGACCAAACAGGTATTGAAAATATTATTTTATTGTTCGTAATTAATCAAAGTATATTTCTTCATGTGTAGTATTTTTTATTTATTCATTTTTTGCTAATTTTTTTCAGGGTGTCAATACCAATCGACTTTCGATAGAACTCTCGCGGCCAAAGGATCGAAGGTGGTGCTAGTGACGAGGCAGAATATGAATAAAGTGACTCACTCGTATACTGCACAGTACTCTGTCACCCTATCAGGAAAGTTGCTGCCCCTTGTCTTCATACGTCTACAAGAAACAACTGGTTCATTTGGACCTAGGGTGAAGAAATCGGTAGACGAGTATCTTAAAGTACTGAAACGTCACAGTCACTTCGTCGAAATCGGGAAAGTTGACCACAAATTTGTATAAAGATTTTTTAATCAACGCTATGCAACCATATGTAAAAAAAGAAAAGTTTCTTTTGCTTATTGATTCTTGGGGTGGACAAACAAATCCCGTCATATATAATGAAATTTTTCGCGATGATAAGCGCCTGCCGACTTGCACCGCGCAAGTCATTCCTCCGAAATGTACTCCGTTAGTACAGCCATGCGATGTTTATTTTTACCGTCAAGTAAAAAATTTCATCAAGCGTATGCAAAACTGCGCATACCTGATCGAAGAAGGCCGCGAAATCAACGATCGAGAAGATTGTATTAAAATTCATTCAATCGTTCATCATCAGTTATCCTCTCCGATCTTCGGTAAAATGATCAGATATGCGTGGTTCGCTTCAAAACTTTGTGATACTAGAGAAATCTTTGAAAACGTCAATGAAGTTTGTTTTCCGATTGATGTTTTAAAAAAAAAAATGCGTCTGTAAAAACGCAGCATTCGTGCGGTGTGCTCGATGCCGTGAAAATTTCTGTTTCCCGTGTTTTTACGACGCTTATTACTGTGGCTCGTGCGATCCTGTTGATAAACAAATGGATACGATGTAACTTTAAATAAAAAAAACATTATTTTTCTATCCGAGGTTTTTCATTTTCGTTCTCAAAACTTTACTTGTCATTTTTAAAAATTAATTTCAAATAAATGTAATAACACGTGCAATATTCATAAAAAATGATAATTTGTTAATAATAATATGGTAATTAACAAATATTTAATGAATTTTAAATATAAAATACGTAGGTATTTGAATTGGAGAAAAAAAAAAAAAAAAAGAAAAAAGTGACCAAAGCGAGACTCGATCCCACTACCCAGTGATTACCACACTCCAGCGCTACCCACTGAGCTTTTCACTCATTGTCAGTTGAAAATTCGGTTTTTGTTTCTCTATTTCAGTTGCTCGCTCTAACTTCAAAGTCGATTTTTTCGAGAACTTCTGAATATGGCGTCGTATTACTTGGGGATATTCATATTTGGGGTCTCAACTTTACGTACCATGAGTATAAAAAATTACAAAAATCCGACGACCATGTGGTCCCCTTGTGAGAATGCAAAGATGTCGGCTTGAGGGAGGCACTTTAATCGAAGTATCTTGGTGAAGTAATCGTTGAATGAGACTGTTGATTGCGCGTCTTGATGAGATGACATTGCTTTGAGTACATCCATGTGCGTTGAGTGCCACTTAGCAAGCGCTAGACCTCCCGCGTTCCATAAGTCTTTCAATTGATGAGCGATCTCTGAGTTGATCAACATTGTCGGTACCGCCGAAAATCTCTTCGACATACCTGCTGTGCTTGAGCGATGGTATGTCAAGCGGGAAGCGATGACCTTCGTCCTCAAGTTACTGTAGTAATGTTCGGACCGCGAGGAATGGTGCCGCTTTGAATCCATATGTCACTGTAGTGAGTTGGTATGTAACTTCATTGAGTTTGTCCTCGACCCACATGATTCGCTGAAGATCCCTGTCGTCCTTGTGCACCTTGATTTGTCGATACATCTTAATGATGTCGGTAACAAAGATGTGACCTGAATGTCGAATCTATGTGAGTACGTCCGAGATGTCTAATAGAAGATTTGGCCCCGTATGCATGAAATCGTTCACTGAGTGTCCTGATGTTGGGATTGACTCGTTGAATACTACACGTAATTTAGTCGTTGCGCTGGCAGGCCTGCGGACCATAGTGAGATTAGTAGTACACCGGATGTTACTGATTTCGTGCTACTGAGCCGCCGCATGAAACCCTCAACCCTCCAGATGTTTTTGAGGCATCTGGTACCAAGGTCATCCTACCGGCTGCCGGACCAGCAATAGACTCACCATATCGAGTGGTTCTTGATGAGTAACCTGAGGCGCGTATCATGTGGCCGAGTTTTTCATATTCTCACATGAAGTCATATAGAGATGCTTGTATTGTTCGTCTCGCTGCCGCATTCTGAGTCTTCGTGGAAGGCACCAATGAGCGGTAGCGTATGAGTTACCCAGTTGATTGATGGACGACTTGGGTGGGATACGAATTATGAATCGTTCTGTAGAGACACGTGAGTGCGTGGAGCGAAAATGATTTTCACATTCTTGGTCTTTAGGTGTAAGTGTGCTGGCAGCGTCAGAAGGTAGTTCCTCCTAAACCTAAAATTTGGTGAGTAGCTCCTGCAGTCCAGTGTCTCCAGTTTGAGTGATCCCTTGATGAGCTGCACAGGACGATGGGTGCGATAAATGTAGCAGGCCAAGAATTAGCCAGCCGAATATCGAAAGTTGAGCAATCGGCATTGATGGTGAGTGTTTGATAATATTGGGCTTAATAATCTGTCCGTGTGAGTCTGCACCGATGATGATGTCAAAAGTACGTGGCTAGAGAAAATTCGGATAAGCCAACTTCAACTTAGAAATTTGAGACCACGTTTGAGTAGGTACATAAAATGATGGGAGTATAGAAGACATCGTTTTTAGAATATGGTGTGAATACTAACTATTTCAGTCGTATGAATTAAGCGTAGCGTGAGTGATACTATACCGTAGGTTTGAATTGTCCACTTTCCTCCAAAGCCGATAACAAATTGAGGAGTACTGGCGTTGGATATTGAGTTGATCAACGAGTTGCACTAAGACGAAGGTGAGTTCAGATCCGGGATCGATGAGTAGACGAACGTGGTAAGTGATTACTGGTGAGTTGATTTTGGCGAGTACTGTGGCAAGCAGCGTTGATTGGTGAGTGCAGAGACCGCTGAGGATCGACTGGCTGCGATAAGTCTCTCGTTACTGAGTTGCCTTTTGGAATGGCTCCATGATACCCTGTGTCATGGAGCATTGAGTGGTGCCGTCCCGAGCAGTGCTTGCAATCCTTCATTGACTTCCACGAGTGAGCATTGTGGCGACCTAGGCAATTTAAACACAGCGTGTGATTCACGGCCTGTGATGCACAGCCTGTGACCGACTCTCAATGATTCCAAACCTCTGTTGGCGTGGGAAATTGTGGATATGAGTTTGGTGAGTCCGTTCGTGGATCGGGTGGCGAGTACAGTGAGATTGCACAGCTAATCGACCAACGCTTGGATGAGTAGCCTCTTGTTCTCGGAACGAGCCACAAAGAGTTTCCACGACGGCTAGAGACAAGTGCCTACCAACGGCAAGTTGTTAATGAGTTGTACAGGGGTATCGTCCATGCAGCTGCGAAGATAGTGCAGACGCTTGATGTTTATGAGTAGCTCGTTGTCCAAGATGAGGCGCGTGAACATTTCCCTGAACGCCCGCGATGATGAGTACTCTCCTGCGAATTTCGGCAACGAAATGTCAGGGAGGTTTAAATTAAACCGTAATTCGTCTGGACGGAGAGATGTGGGAAGCTGCGACGAGCCTGTGAGTGCGTGCTTCACTTTGCCTAGAGCGAGCTCTGTAGTTCTGTTGAGTTTTGCCTCCTGATGTAGATTGGCAGCGAAATACTCATGATTGAGGGAGGCCACGTGAGTTCGCAATGAGTGTGAGCTGTTGTCAACGCTTGGTGAATTTCGTCGGTTTGTGCCAAATCCGTCTCCACGCCAGTAAGTGTCACCTCGGTGAAATCTTCTCGCACTGAGTCGATAATTGATTGTAGACCATGTATTCGATTTCGCTGAGTTTGACATTTTAGAATGAATTCGGTCCCAAGCGTGCCAGTGAGTTGCTTCGCAGTGGTCGAACGTCGCTTGCATCCAGTGCAAACGACTGTCGGCTGAGCCTTTCGGATCGGGTGTTCTTTGTCCCGACGTATGAGTCGACATCGTGGATGTCACAGCTTGAGTTTTCACTTTATTAAACAAACGGTGTTGAGTGTTCACAATTCGCAAATTTGTACGAGCTGCAAGTTCGTAGATAAGTGGCACAAGAATGATAAAAAGTGTTGTATTCAAAGTATGCTCCATCGCTTGTTATATATTTTTCCTATCTTTCAAGCAATTTGTGAATACTACGATAGTAAAAATCTTCCCTTTTTGCTGCGAACCATTCATGGAGCCTTTTTTCACATATTCGTACGAAACAAAGCGCTGCTCAGCAAGTGCGTGACACATCGATGCAAACGAGTGGTAATCGGAAGGAGCCAAGTTTGGTGAGTAAGCCGCATGGAGTAGAACTTCTCAGCTGAGTGCTTCCAACGTGTCGCAAACCGTTTTGCCGTATGTGATGGAGCATTGTCACGAAGAAAAATGACTTTGTGTGGCCTCTTTCGGTATACTGGCCTTTTTTCAAGCAGTGAACGGTTCAAATCGGTCAATTGTTGTTAGTAACGTTTAGTATTAACTGTTTCCCCAGGTTTTAACAGCTGACAATAGACCACGCCCCACTGGTCCCACCAAACACAGAGTCTTTCTGCCAAAGCGATTCGGTGTTGCGGTCGATGTGGATGGTGCCTGGGTCTACCCATGATTTTTTTCGCTTGGGATTCTCAAAATAAATCCACTTTTCATCTCCTGTAACTATACGATGCAAAAACGGCTTCATTTTGTATCGAGCGAGCAAAATGTCACATGTGTTTTTGTGCTTTTCCATTTGCCTGTCATTCAACTTATGTGATACCCATCTACCGGTGTTCTGAATCTTTCCCATCTCTCGTAGCCAATTTGAAACAGCTTGTTGACTAATGCCCAATTGCCCGGCGAGTTGTTTTTGTGTTTGCGAATCATCTTCGTCCAACAATGCTTGCAATTCCACATCTTCGTATTTTTTTGGCAGCTTTTCACGTTCCTTGTCTGCAACATCGAAGTAACCACTTTTGAAACGCCGAAACCATCGTTCATACGTATCTTGCGATGCAGCATATTCACCATAAGCTTCTGAAAGTAATCGGTATGATTCAGCAGCAGTTTTTTTCAAATGAAAACGAAAAAATGCTCTTTGGCTCACCTGGTATATCACTTTATTGACTCATCCAGAGGTTTCATATTTTCTTGTTATTGTGATATCTTGTCAAGTCAGTAATTGATCTAATTAAATAAATAATTGCCATCTTGGCGCATTTGTGAGTCCTGTATTTACGGTGTTTATTTTATTTATTTATTGAAACCTCGAAAGTCCGAACCACCCACTTTGCCTTGAATAGCTGCTAACCTGTTAACCTGGGCTGAGTCCGGTCGCAACCATCGTTGTTTGCCTAGCGGCGCGTAAACGCCTGGTGCCCAGTTCGAGAGAGCAAATACAAAGTAAGAAAAAATAACTGAGACAGACTTTAGGTAACGTGTGGAAGGTTGGGGGCTAAATTTATGTTACAGTAGTGTGATTTATTTCTAAGTTTAAATTGTCCGCTTGAATCCCGAGTTTTCGGAACTCTTCGGGATCTCGCAACACAATTATTTACTGAAACTGCTCATCACTAGTCTTCCGCGGTAGCAACTTTTCTTTTATGTTTGCCAATGTTGACGGACAGCTGACGGACAGCGTTATTTGACCGATGGTTTTTACGGTAAAATCCGGGACGGTTACTGAGCAGATACCTACCAAAGCCAGTTTTCCGGAGTTCTGAAGTATATCATGTATCGCGGGGTATTTTCCGCATGTATAGTGATCGACTCTTGTGCGGGAGCTACGTACAGCCACTTTCCCGGCTGCTGCATGGTTAGGAGTAACGTGCGTGTTAGATTTATAACCCGTTTCACACAGTGCGGTCCATTGTCTGTGTTTATTTATGCTTATATTAAAATTTAACACCGAGTGGAATTTAACTGTGGAGTGGAAAGTGCCGTATTTTCTTTGTTGTCGTTGGCCATCGGGATTTAGTGAAATCCTGAGGCGAGATCTAGAGTGGAGATGTCCTGAGCTTTTCCCAACTGGTCCAATATTTCTGTAATATTCGGCAGTGGGTACGAGTCCCCTATCGTGACTTCGTTCAGCTTTCTAAAGTCGACGACGACTCGTATCTTCTGTACTGCGACGGCGTCTGGCTTCTTTGGTACGACTAATAACGGTACATTCCATTGACTTCTGCTAAGCTGTATTATTCTTTCCACCAGCAGTTCCTTAGTCTGCTATTCTACCTGCATTTTGTGCGTGTCCGGCAGTCGGTATGGGTGCACCTTAATAAGGAACACTTCCTCTTTGACTTTTTTTGTATTAAAATTTTTTTTTTGATTGTATTTGTTTTTAATTTTTATATATTGCTAATCTTTTTAATGTTCGCGTTTCTTGTCGGACTTCCAAATTTTTTATGCTTATTTTCTTAAAACATTGTTTTGTAATTGTTATCTGGTGCAAAATCTTACCACAACCTCGCCGTAGTGCACTTACAAGTTGTAATAAGATTTCACGAGCTGACAGAGATAGTAGCGGCCATAATAGAATATCGTTTGTCACTCGGAGCTGCCATACGGATTCGAAATTTTCGATTTTCAAATTGCGACCTCATCAATAGTGACCGAAAAAACACGCACATACCAAGTTTGATACACATTCACAACAGGATATCATAGTTTGCCACTAGAAGCCCATATATTGGATTCGCCATTCTGAATTTCTCAATTTTACATTCAGTTCCGTAATGAGCGACCTTGGAATCCCTGAGTACCGAGTTTCATCCAAACCCAGTAACTTTTACCATTTTGGTTCACCATGTTGGATCCGACATTTTGGATAGTATAATTTCGAGTTAAGATTCATAATCGACGACTTCGAGAACCCCTTCGTACCGCGTTTCATACAAATCGAGCGACTTTTTTGCACTTTGGTTCGCCAACTTGAATTTTGAAATGTCGAGTTTAGATTTGTAATCAACGACCTCAAAAACATAGGGATACCAAGATTGATGCAAACCCATTAGAAATTGACAGAAATATGACGTGGCACTTTTTTTTCGGCCATTAATGTGCCATTACCAGTGAACTGCTGAAGGCAACCAGAAATCTGCACCATTAGGCAAGTAAAATTAGACCTATTTCGTGCAAATAAAAATAATATTGGGTTGTTCGCAAAGTAATTTCGATTTTTTTTTTTATAAAAATGAAAGACGATTTTCTTATAGTGAATTAATATTTTATTCAATCCAATATTGTCCATTCTGATCCAATACCTTTTGCCATCTTTCTGGCAGTAGCATGATTCCACGCTCATAAAATTTTTGTTCATTGCTGGCAAAAAACTGACCCAAGTGACTTTTGACCTCCTCATTTGAATTAAACGTTTTACCGTCTAAAAATTTTTGTAGAGACCGGAACAGATGATAATCTAAAGGTGCCAGGTCTGGAGAGTATGGTGGGTGTGACAGTATATCCCATCCAAGCTCTAAAAGTTTTTTCCGAGTGGTTAAACTTGTATGTGGTCTCGCATTATCTTATTGGAAACCTTTTCTATTGAGCAGTTCTGGCCGTTTTTCTTTAAGTGAATCATTCAATTTGTCCAACTAAGGACAGTACACTTCAGAATTGATCGTTCTGTTGCTCGGTAGAAGCTCAAAATAAACGACTGCTATGAAATCCCACCAAACAGATCGCATAACCTTTTTTTGATGAATATTGGCTTTCGAAGTGCTTTGAGCCGGTTCATCTTTTCTACTCCAGGATCTTTTGCGCTTAACATTGTTGTAGACAACCTAATTCTCGTCCCCAGTGATGATACGCTTAAAAAATGGATCGATTTCCTGGCGTTTGAGACGCAAATCACAAACGTCAATGCGACGGCACAAAGTTTGTTTCGTAAGAAAATGAGGAACCCATATGTCGAGCTTTGAGGTTAAACCTAGCCGTGTCAAATTATCATGAACGGTCGAATTCGATAAATTTAATCTCTCCGCGATCTCACAAGTTGTTATTCACCGGTTTGCATCAATTAATGTCTTTATTGTGTCTTCATCAGCTTCAACTGGCCTTCCAGAACGTGGTGCATCTACGAGATCAAAATTGCTGGATCGAAATTTTTCAAACCAGTTTTGGCACTGGCGCTCACTTAACACTTCCCCATACACATCGGATAATTTTTTTCTTGCTTGAACAGAATTTTTACCTTTTCTATAGTTAAAAAGTAAAATATGCCGAAAATGCTGTTTTTCACTTTCCATATTTAAAAGGGTATCAACCAAAAACTACTGTGCAGAATCATTTGAAGTTTTACACAAGCAAGCCTTGCTATATCAGCTGTCAAAATAAATATGATTATGCGGCTTAAGTGTGAAGTTGGTTGTGAAAAAAATACAATTAAGTCCTCTGTTGGGAAAAAACTAAATTACTTTTCGAACGACCCAATAATTACGAAAGTTTTGAAACTTGGCAAGGATTTTCGTATTGACTTACTTATGGACGTGTAAAAAATCCTGAAACAATGAACTCGAGCTCAAGCCATCAACTTGAAGGAAGTGTGCACTTTTATTGTTTTTTTTGCATTTATCACGCGAATGCTTGATTTTATGAAAAAAAAAAAAAAAGAGTAGTTACAAAAATTACAAATTATTAAAATCCTATTAAAAACTTTTCATACATTTTTCGATCTGGATAATAGTTTGACAATGAATGTGCGGCGAATGTGAGACGATCGTGTGGAGGTCGCTCCGGACTTCGATCCGCATCGTTGTGGCTGCCAATTTTAGGAAGGTCGAGTTGTAACTCCAAATACGTAGAAATCGCTAGTAAAAATACTAACAGAATGGTGCTTGCGAACAGCTGCTATGTCCTTGAGGGTCGTTGAGGGCAGGTATAAAATGTATACGTTCATTGAATTTGTTCACTGGGAAATAAGAGGTTGGGAGGGGGCCGACGAAGGGCGTTTTGGAGTAACGCGCGTTAATTCACACGAAATTTTTTATTTTGGCGGGAATAATTAATGAATTTTAGCTCATGAGGCCGGCATAATGGCCACAGTAGAGAAGTATTTTATTTGTGAAGACAGTATTTTGAGACATGATGTAGTCGTAGTGAAACAAAAAAAATCGAAACTCCTTTATATTCCTCGTTGTTTCGTTTCATCACATTGATAGCTTCTTCGTTTGTTTCTGAGCCACATAGATGCCACAATCATACGGATCGACGTCCGGAGCTACCTTCACATATTAGGCCCTTTCCCTGATCGAAAAATGTATTAAACGTTTTTTATGGAGAATTAAATTTTTTAAAGTGATTACATAAGACACGAGATTAAATTATATTTATTGGGACGATTCCACTGAGCTAATGGACCTTCTGCGTTTACTCCTTGTATCTCAAGCAGGTTATCTAATTGTGTTTGAGAAAAACCTGGTATGTAGTGGGTGAATTTTTGTAGTTGATGAGAGAACGGAAGTACCGGTAAAAAAACGCGTTATCAGCGCAACACATGGTTGTATGGAATAACGGTTTACTATATAACTTTATTTCACATCACAACGGTATTTACTTATCTATTAAATAACAAGGAATTGTGCAACTACGGTGTGTAGAAAAGCAATAATTGACAATTCCGGAGATTTGAGATCGTTGACCCCGTAAAGAAAGTGAAAAGCCGAGAAAAAGTATGTGCCTTCGTGAAAAATGATCGAAAAACAATGGAATGCAAGCGCAGTAGTATCCAAGTCGCCAGTCGAGCCGACGCGTGATTGTCCAAGAGCGCCGCTAAGTAGATAACCCAATAAGACTGAGAGTTGACGCTACGTCTCGGGCATCCAGTTGAGTAGATGCGATGTGCGAGCAATGATAAGGGGGCGGCGACGGGGAGAGTGAAATAAAACTATATTGATTACCGAAAAATTTAATGAGGTCAGAATAATTTATTAATAAATTTACAATCAAGATTCTACACATTCGGAAAATAAGTATCGACGTGTTTTGACGACAGCGGGATAAAAATGTGCTCATGTCAAATTCTGACACAAACCTCAGATTTTGCAAGAGCTGCACTCCGCATACTGTACACGAGCGGTAGTCGCCATTACCACCTGGATTAAGGAGTTATGACGCTTTCGAATTGTCGAAAAATCGATTTTTTTAAATAATCCCTTAGGACCTCAAAAATGATGTCCTAAAAGATTATGGCCGGAAAAAATCTCTGAGTACTCGGTTTTCAAATTTTAGTATGAGGCCGCCTGGTCAGCAGCTAGCTCCTTTTGTGAGCGCTAGGGGGAAGGTACTTTAGGGGACTAGAGCAGGTATACGGCAGATGATATTGAAATCATTTGTTACCTGGCTAGTCTAGACGTCGTTTCAGTCAAGAATAGTATGATGAGAGCTGCGGAAGTAGAGAAAACCATTTCTATTGAAAATGGAGAAAATGGAATTGTAGTATCAGGCGATGGTTCGTGAAGAAAACGTGGATTTACGTCTTTGTATGGGTTAATGACTCTTATTGGTAATAACTATGGAAAAATCGTTGTGTAGTGAAATCAGAATACGGGCTCTAAATGGGCTAAAAAATAAGTTACCGAAGAATATGCGGTGGGCAGAAAATCATACAGAAGAATGCGCTGTGCATCACAATGGATCGGCAGGAAAAATGGAAGTCGATGCAGTTTTTGAGATATTTCGGCGCTCTGAAACTTTGCACCAGGTCAAATACACTTACTATATTGGTGACGGTGATTTTAAGACTTTTTAAGGCATTACAGATGCTAAGCTGTATGGGGATTTCACATTACTCAAGAAAGAGTGTATAGATCAAGTGCAAAAGCGAATGGGCACCCGACTACGTAATTTGAAAAAGAAGACAAAAGGTCTCGGTGGAAGCGGCAAATTGACTGGAAAACTTATAGACGAGCTATCTATTTATTATGGATTAGCCATTCGTAGAAACAGTGATCCAATTGAGAACATGAGAAGCAGTATATGGGTTACACTGGATCATAAAATATCCATTGATGACAAACCGCAGCACGACAAATGTCCTATTGGAGAGCCTATTGGTGCTCATGTCAACTGGCTAACGCTACAAATACTTTGGCTCAGAACAAACATAAGCCAGCTCTCCCAATTGAACTCTATGAAGCTATCAAACCAGTCTATGAACAACTGACCAGTGAAGATCTTCTAACTCGATGCATCGGCGATTACACAAAAAACAGTAACGAAAGCTTCAACTCGACTGTGTGGGCATTGGCCCCGAAATCCATTTCGAGTGGTAAAACAGTCTTCCATGTAGCTACGGATATTGCGGTTTGTGTGTACAGGGTGCGCCATATTTTATGTCGGTATGTAAACGTTGAATAACTTTAAAAAAAAAACAACCGATTTCCATATATGAGGTATTTTTATTTAATTTGGTCCTTTACAATTTATTTGGACTAGTTTTTGAATATAACATCAATCAAGTGGCCGCCTTTATTGGCCAAAAAAAAATGTGCCCTTTTTGCTGCGTTTTCCATCACTTTTTCGAGCATCTCGGGCGATGATTTCGGCACGAATGTTTGCCTTGAGCTCGTCAATGTTTTGAGGCTTGTTGACGTACACTTTGCTTTTCAAATAACCCTACAAAAAGAAGTCCGGAGGGGTCAATCTGTAGGTCTTGTTGAAACCAGTAACCGTCCAGACCTTTTTCACACATTTGTGGACAGACATAATGAGCCAACATCCACCGATAGCAATTCCCATCGACTGTTTCACCTTCTTTGAAGAAAAATGGCCCAATGATGGTTTTGGCACAAACGCCTGCTCAAACAGTTATTTTTTGGTCATGCAATGGTGTTTCATGGATCTCGTGTAGATTCTCCGTTCCCCAAATACGGCAATTTTGCTTGTTAACGGCGCCAGAGAGTGCGAAATGGGCCTCGTCGGTTATCAAAATTTGCCTCCAAAAATCAGGTTTAGTTGCAACCATTCGAGCGACTGTTTGGCCGTATTCCAAGCGACGTGGACGGTCTGTCAGTAATATTCTTTGAGTGAATTGCACTTTATACGGAAACAAACGTAAATCAGCCTTCAAAATGCGCCACAAAGTGGTTCCACTGACGGCAAAATGCTGAGCGCGGTGACGATATGACACATGTGGATTCTCGGCAACACTCTCTCTTACTGCTTCAACCAGTTACGACGAATAGTGTTGTCAGACGGTGCTTGTTGGCCGCGATATTTTCGACGATATGTACGTTGAGTTAACACAACTTAACGACTATTTACAATGTACAGCGTCACTATTTCGGCGCGTTGTTTCGGTGTGAAGCGATTCATGGTTAAAATTGTACTGAATTGACGTTTTAAAAACATGTCTACTCAAGTCAATCGGTTGATAAATGTCAAATTTATTTAATGTTTACATACCGACATAAAAGATGGCGCACCCTGTATTTTATGTGTTTGATTTGTATATTTTCTCCCACGGCATTTGAGAGGTAGACCAATAAATGCCACTGTAAATTTCATCTGTGTACTGCTTCCAATTATTTATTGAATACCTTACGATCAAAAAGTACCCGGAATTTGTTAATAAAACAAAAACGGTTCAATTATTCATCGATATTAATTTTATTCCCTTCAAAGTAATCTCCATTGTAATTAATACACATATTTCGACGCTTCTTCCAATCTTTAAAACACTTTTCGAAGACCGATTTTGGAATCTCCTTCAGCTCCTTCTGCGGATTCTCCTTTATCGCCTCAAAACACTTTCCGCGAAGTGGTAACTGAGTCATGAGAACAGGAAAAAGTCACACGAGGCCATGCCAGGTGAATACGGAGCTTGCGGAACGGTATTAACGTTTTTTTTGGTCAAATAGTCGCGTACAAGATGAGATGTGTGAGCCGGTGCGTTGTCGTGGTGAAGAAACCACGAGTTGTTTCTCGCGCTTGAACTCGTCTCATGCCCAAAACATCGTGCTTAACGCTCTGCACCGATTCGAACCAGACACCAAGATCGGCTGCTATCTCCCTGATGCTCACACGACGATCTTCGAGCACAATTTTCTTAACTTTTTCGATGTCCTCGTCAGTCACAGAGATAGATGGACGACCGGATCGAGGCAAATCTTCAACCACAGTACGACCCGCTTTAAACTCTTTGTACCACTCGCATGCTTGTGTTTTCGACATTGTCGAGTCCCCGTAGGATACCGTTAACATTTTCAACGCTTCCGCACATGAAATTTTGTTGGAAACTCAAAATTTCAGGTACACTCTTTGCTCAACTAAATTCGACATAGCAAAATTCGCAGAGTACACCAAACAATTACTTTTTACAAAACTATTATGCACAAACTACCTAACATATTGCGCTTAAAGGTGACATGTAAAAAAACACAAAGATGTATCAACCTAGAAAAAAAATGATTTTGACAATATCTCAAGGGTGGCTCGTTACAAGGAGAAATTCCGGGTACTTTTCGATCGTAAGGTATATTACAGTTCGCTATATCTCCATTCTATTGGAGTCATGAACAGACAAAATGTGCTTTATTTTTGACAATTGTAACAGTGCCTGCCTTACATATATCAGGGGTACAAATTGAAAATGCGGGTTTGATAACAGATGGCGTTACTAACGCTATACGCATCAGGCAGTACTGTGACTATGTTCATGTCAAAGCTACGTCTTATAGCTTTAATTTTCAGTATGTGTCAATTTGTCGCAGTGTCAAATTCATAGTTTTTTTGAGCTCTCAATATGTCGAGTTTCGTGCCAACAAAACAGCATTTGCGGGAAGTTTTAATTTACTTCTTTAATTTGAAGAAAAGTGCTGCTGAAGCACATCGATTGGTCTCCGAGGCTTATCCGAGTCATGTTCCATCGGTTTCAACGTGCGAGAGATGGTTTGTGCGGTTTAGAAGTGGTGATTTTGACGTTGAGGACAAAGAGCGGCCGGGCCAAGTGAAAAAGTTTGAGAATGCTGAATTGGAGGCAATACTCAATGAAGACTCGTGTCAAACTCAACAAGAGCTCGCAGATTCATTGGGAGTGACACAACAAGCCATTTCCCATCGTATAAAAGCCCTCGGAATGATCCAAAAGCAAGGACATTGGGTGCCGTATGAGCTGAAGCCGAGAGACGTCGAGCGCCGTTTTTTTGCATGCGAACTGCTGCTCGAACGGCAAAAACGGAAGGGTTTTTTGCATCGCATTGTCACTGGTGATGAAAAGTGGATCCATTACGATAACCCGAAGCGCAAAAAATCATATGGTTACCCCGGCCATGCATCATCATCGACGGCCAAACCAAATATTCACGGCGCCAAGCTCATGCTCTGTATTTGGTGGGACCAGCTGGGTGTGGTGTATTATGAGCTATTGAAATCGAACGAAACCATCACAGGAGCACTATACCGAACTCAATTGATGCGTTTGAGCCGCGCACTCAAAGAAAAACGGCCACAATACGAGCAAAGACACGACAAAGTAATTTTGCAACATGACAACGCTCGGCCACATGTTGCAGCGCCGGTCAAAACATACCTACAAACGCTGAAATGGGAAGTCTTACCCCACCCGCCGTATAGCCCAGATATTGCTCCTTCCGATTACCACCTTTTCCGATCGATGACACATGGCCTAGCTGACCAGCGCTTCCATTCTTACGAAGAAGCCCAAAAATGGGTCGATGACTGGATAGCAGCCAAGCCGGCCGAATTTTTTCGCGACGGTATCCGTAAATTGCCAGAAAGATGGGAAAAAGTTGTGGCTAGCGATGGACAATACTTTGAATAATTCATTTGTTACCATTTTTTCAGAATAAACGTTCAAAAATAGAAAAAAATCCCGCATTTTCAATTTGTACTCCTGAATAAATGCCCATCGGTAAAAATCTCGTCAATCTATTGTTCACCATTAACTGTCTTCTCCGATATTTTGCGACATGTTACGATACGCTTGGTTCGCTGCCAAATTATATGATGACAGGAGATCTTTCCTAAACGTTAACGAGGTTTGCTTCGCGATTGACGTCTTGAAAAATCCTTGCGGATGCGGAAACTCGGCATTTATTACGTGCGCCCGATGCCGAAATAATTATTGTTTTCCATGTTTTTATAATCAGTACCACCCTAGTTCTTGTAATTGTGATGACCAATGAAAAGTTAATAAAAAGATTGGTTATTCTTTTAAACGCGTGTATTCATTTGTCACAATTCTTTCCCTTCCTTTCAACCAAAAAATAAATAATAAAAAAAGCTGCTCGTTTTTCCTTATAACACCAAAATGATCCAAAATAAAAAATATTTATTTATTCCTTTACGGAAATATTAATATTATGGCATAGTAGTTGCCGTAGAAATGATTACATAATAATAATGTAATAAAAATAAAAAATCCGCGCCGGGATTCGATCCAGCGATACAACGCGTACCAAGCGGAGGCGTTGCCGACTACGCTACACGATGTTATTGAAAATGAATTAACGCAGAGAGTATATAGAGAGTATATGGACGCTCGGAAATTTAAAATATTTTATATCTCGAAAACGGCTGAGAAGCGCGTCCTATTACTTGCACCTATTGAACCCCTGGGTACAACCTACCCGTAAAAAAAATTTGGTCCGAATCGGTGATCCACGTACCGGGAGGTTCCCTTGTAAGAAAGGCGGTAGCGACCAAAATTATTGAAATTTCACCGAAAAAAAATCTCACAGCATGTTTATAACAATCTTTACTATCAGGTAATGCAAAAAAAATCGATTTTTTTTTTTAACACAGGAATGATCTCTTAACGTTGCCAGACCTCACGCAGCTGCCCGAATCACTTTCTCTAAGAAAGACAGTAGGGACCGAAATTATCCGAATTTCACCCCAATAACTCAAGAGCATGTTTTTAACAGTTTATACGATGGGATGATGCAAAAAAAGGATCGATGTTTAAAAAGTTTCAAACTGTGATGATGCCGTAACAATTTTCTTTACTGCCGAGCATGTTCAAAAACATTGCGGCGGTAAAAAATAATTCGCTATATTCTGGCCCGATCCCTGAGTATCGTGAGTCCAACCGGACGCGACTAAACGATTGTTTAGGGATTCAACAATTATGCCCACTGCTTTTCTCATAAATACATGCCCTCGTGAGGTTTCGAGAGAATGAAAAATTGATGACGCGTAAAACTTTTCGTGCAGAACCATGCAGCCAAGAGAATAAACAAATTTCCGATCGCCATATATTGTTTCGACATGGCGCCGCGCGTCACAATCGCCGATAGTGTTATGTTTATATTACACTACGTTTACGAGCTTGTGCAGTTTGGTAAAACTCGCAAGCAGTCTTCAACGGTGTCGAAGTGTAAGTCATGGCAAAAACACGAAAGAAATTGTCGGCGTGGAAAAAAAGTAACAAGACGAGTGCAAGAATCAGGTATGCATGTTTATGAGTAAGCATAACTAACGTTAGTAAGTATATTTACATCCTTCGAATAGCGTCCCGGCAGATCTCGGAATTTCCAATCAACACCTTTCGGATCGAAATATTTTCCTCTTGGGATCGCTATTCCATATCAGCGTTAGAATAAATTGTATTTTATTACTTATGATATAGAAAATTCCAAATTGTCTCAATCCACTAACGATTGAGACAATAACAAAAAAATATTGTTCTATGATGCTAGTGATTCCGTTTAGTCAATTTTATTGAACTTGAATAGTATATTACGATACGAGCGTGGAAAAACTTTTTCTCACGAGTGAGTTTGCAGCACGAGCTGGAGGCGAGTATTGTATAAAAGTGTTTATGCGAATTTTTCCGCGATTACCCGCACAGGGTTGATGAAGCCTCTTAATAATAATCGATTTCGACAAAATATCGAAATTGAAACAACGACTCGTAATACTGTTGATATGGCAACGTTTCCGCCCACTAGACGGAGCAAAAAAAAACGAAGCACCGAGAGATCCTGACAATACAAAGAACGTTTATGAAGAGACGAAGGCGGAGAACGAGAATGAGGGACAAATGGAGATGAAGCAGGAAGTCGAAACTGGCAGTAAAAATTGTGAGTACGAGCTGAATTCTATGAACTCCTTGTGCAGAATACGTGTGGGTTTCGAATTTCTTTCTCGTTTCCAATAGAAACTCTATCATTGGTATCATATTTTCATTGTCAATACTCTTTTTTTCAAGTAGCATCTTCACTGCACCGGAAAAGACAGGAAGTAAACATAACAGATAGCCTGACTGTACCGATTGAGTCGACTCCAAGCAGCTCAGAAGAACAGCCATCTCTGGCGAAAGACGGAAGAGCACTGGAACTTGTTTCGATTCGACATCAGTTGGATGTGATGGGTATGGAAAGTGACCACGAATCATGTCGTACAGGAGCGACGCAGCCAACAATCAAAGAACATAGAAATGTCTCGGTGGATTTCGCGAATGGTGTTCAAGACGGAAATTCAGACGAGGGAGAACTATCAGACGAAAGATCGTTGCCAATCGACCACGATATCGATTCTGGTCGGCTCGAGCCCGGCCCTAGTTGTGGCAATGTACTCGTCGATCCGAAACACTTCATCGCAGAAATGCACCGGCAGTTTGACGAACATGGCGCTGGAATTGAGTGTTGCTTCCGGGATTTAGTGTGGCTTAGTTGCCACTCTAAAGGCTTACAGAGTATTCATACGTTCCAATGTCGGATGTGCAACTACTCTGCTAAGATATCGGGTCTCCCTACACACAAGGATTCAATGAATCCAAATCACCGTGCTGTTGCCGGCGCAATCTTAGCTGGGATTGGATATAGCCAACTTCAACAGTTTTGTGCAATGCAAGAGCTTCCATGCATGAGTAACAAAACGTATCAAGCAGCTCATGAGATTGTTGCTGATGGATTCACCGAAGCTGCGTTGACAGCTATGCGCGAGGCTGGACAAGAAGAAGCTGAACTCGCTCGAGCTTCTGGAGATGTAATTGATGGAATACCTCACATAACGGTAGTTTGTGACGGAAGTTGGATGACACGTTCGTATGGCAAGAAGTACAATTCACTATGTGGTGTGGCTGTAATTGTCGGTTATAAAACGGGCAAAGTACTCCACATACACGTCATGAATAAGTACTGTAGGATCTGCATTCAAGCAGAAAAGCGCGGAGTAGAACCGAAAAAACATAGATGCTTCAAAAACTGGGGTACGAATCAGAGCTCGACGAGTATGGAGGCTTATGGACTCGTTAAAGGTTTCAATAGCAGCTTGCAGCAACATGGTTTAGTTTATTCAAAAATGATTGCGGACGGCGATAGCAGTGTTTATAAGAAGATACGTGACAGCAATCCATACAAAAAAATAATTGTAGAGAAAGTCGAATGCAAAAATCATTTACTGCGAAACCTCTGCGACAAGATCAAAAAAGTGCAAATGACGAAAGGACGAATAGGCACGACGGTGAGGAAAGCGATCGAAGGCAACACTCTGCGGATTCGCGGCGCAGTTACGAAAGCGGTTCAGTATCGCAAAAATGAAGAGACATCCATGCAACAAAAAATTACCGATTTGAAGATGGATCTTTCCAACGTTTTGAGCCACGTGTTCGGCGAACATAAAGACTGTCAAAGAATTGGCTATTTTTGTGATGGACAGCGAAAGGATGGAGAGGTCAATCTCGTACCAGAACTCAAACGTGTCAATATGTGGGGTCAGCTGGAAATATCCTTGAAACAGTTGTCTGTAAACGCCAAAAGTTTGATAATCGACGAAGTCAGCAATATTGTTGAATGCTTCAATGGATTGATTGCGAAACTGATCGGTGGAAAGCGCATTAACTATGGTTTAAAGAGATCGTACGAAGCTCGTTGCTACGCAGCTGTTCTGCAATTCAATACCAGAGAAATGATGACGAGACTACACGAGACTCTGGAAACTAAACCTGGAATAGCGTCACAACGATGGGAAATGAAGGAACAGCGAGAACTTTTGAGAGCCAGACAACGATACGAGGAAGTTCCTCCTCAGAAAAGGGTAAGCAGAAAAAGAGACTTGAGTGCTGCGAAAGATGCCGATTATGGACCAAATGCCGAGAAGCCGGATATGTCTACACAGGAGTATGCGGAGGCCTTGGACGAGCATACGAAATTGCTTCAAGAATGGAAAGAGCGAAGACTTGAGATTGAGATGGAAACGAGAACACAGGCCGACACCGGATCTTGGCACTACTACCGGAGACGTCTCCTCACAGCGTCTCATTTCGGCGCGGTTTGCAAGATGCGCCCACAAACTTCTTGCAAAAATCAAGTTTGATCGATTCTCTATCCAGCGGATTTGAAATCCGTCGCAGCGGTTCAGTACGGCATTGACTGCGAGCTTCAGGCACGTCGTGACTTAGCACAGAAAATGGGGATTGTAATCAAAACGTGTGGATTATTCATTGATCCCGAAATTCCTTACATTGGTGCATCTCCAGACGGACTAATCGATTGTGACGGAGTCGTCGAAATCAAGTGTCCGTTTACATGTCGAGATTTCACGCCCGAAGAAGCTATTTCGCAGAAAATAGGAAGTATGCAGACACTTTACGGGAAAGAAACAGACGCGGGAATGAAGCGCAGACACTCGTACTACTATCAAATTCAAGGACAGCTGCATGTAACTCGTCGTCAATATTGCATATTTACGCTTTGGACACCGAAAGGAATGAAGATGGAAAAGATATACCGTGACGATCAATTCTGGGCGGAAAAAATGGAGAAACAGCTGATAAAGTTCTACCAGGATTGTCTTCTCCCGGAAATCGTAGATTCTCGAGCTTGTCGTGACCGCCGAGGTTACGCAGCCATTCGCGAGCCTCAGTACATTTTAGAAACAAAACGTCGCAAAATCGAAGGAAGAAAGACTAATCGGGCCAACGATACTATCGAAGATGCCGAAGAATCAGACCCTTGAAAGGAAGCACAAAATGTTCAATGTAACTTATTATACTGCATGCATTTGTTCGTTTTTGAATAAAGTATTTCACTTCGTCATACAAGAAACTTTGTTTCCGTGAAAAAAAAAATTTCACGATTTTTCTGCCAGAACGCTGCCGTGTTCTATCTAAACTATCTGAATAGTCTAAAACGTCGAGAAAAGTGATTTGGACGGAATGTCTAATTATGCTTTTTGTGTGCGTGTGCACATTTCTTCTTTTCAGCACGATAGCGTCCGCAACTCTCAAGCTATTGGGCTGAAATTTGGTGCACAAGTAAAGTGTGGGTAAATAAAGGATGAGTTGGCCTTTCGCGCAAACCCGGCGGTGTTCATTATTACAATTTTTTTTTTTTAATCACGTCTTGTGCTCCAACTTTGGCGATTTAAAAAAAGACATCGTGCACAAATTTGATATTCTAGTGAACAATTGTCAGTAAAAAATTTGTCGTGAATACATTGAAGGGTCCAAAACTTGTGCCATATCAATATTCATGGCATTTTTAAATTTTCGAACAATGTCCTGTCGCGCTCTAACTTTTACAACTTTTCGAAGCTTCCTCTATGTGGAAGCCAAAATTGATAAACATATTTCTTCATAGATCAAGGTTTATGAATCGCAGGAAATCATGATGGAGCTATACACAAGGTCTTACTTTGCACACTTTTCAAGTAAAGTGAAACGTTCGATCGTTTTTTTTTTCCTAGTGTAAAAATTTAAAACGAATAGTGACGTTTTCGATAATCCGGTAAGATCATATCGACACGCAATTTTCTGAAAGCAAGTCAATATGTCAAAAAATTGTAACTATTAAGTTAAGTTCTTATTAAATTATGTTCTACGGATTTTTCTGCCGAACGAGAGAAAATGCAATAATACAGGTCACTGAAACTCATAGTAGATATATATTCGTTCGTGAGAAATAAAAGAAAAAAAACGAACGAGAGAAAATGCAATAATACAGGTCACTGAAACTCATAGTAGATATATATTCGTTCGTAAGAAAAAAAGAAAAATAAAAACAAAGTGATAACTTGTCAATTCAAATAGGCGATCGAATGCAACGGATGGTAACTTCACGACTTACTCTGAAGTCAGCGGCGGTATATTCGTGTAGCGCGCTTATCGGAATAATCATGAACTATTCGACAGGAGAAACACGGGGAAAAAATACACATTTGCCTCACGGAAGATCTCATTGCCGAATTAATTAATTTATCGTGGAAAAACTAGTTCAATGGTGAGCTCCAATGTGTTAGTTACGCCGCTCTGCTGTTCGTTTCCTGAAATAATAGTCCGATTCAAAGTGATTCACTGTTTTTGAGGACGATGCTACTTCGACCGATCCAGCTGTCAAATACACTGTTCTTCAATGTGCCGTCTGTCGACTTGCTAGATTCGCACCGAAAATTCAATGAGCAGAGAGGCGTACAATATTTCTTCCTCATTTTTTTGAGCCCCTTTATTTAATTTTACGGTAAGGCGTTTTGATATAAGATCTTCCGTAAGATTTGTCCGTATTTCACAGACTCTGACGTCACGATTCAAAATGGCTGACCGTACTACCCAGGAGCCTTAATTAAGAAATTAAAAGACCTACAACTGATGCACAACAAACATTACACGATATAACAATAAAGAAACAAAACATTGAATTACAGCAGCAAAATACAGACCATCTTCCAAGGTAACATATCACATTATAAATATTTACATTTACCGCTTATTAATTTTATTGATTAAAGATTATCATCATTATTAACTGATATCTATTTATTAATATTTTTTTAGTTATTTTATTTTATTGTTTCATTTTATGTTGATGTTATAGCATCTCGACTACAAGTCGTACTGAATATATGAAGGAATATCGACGGAAAAGAAAATTTAAAAATCAAAGTATTCAATTAAATACCTTGCTAGCAAAACATCATTCAGATACGTAAGTCATTTATTTATCTTTCTACTGTATATTCTCTGTGAAATATGATTTATATTTGTTCCATATTCTTTTGTATGGTTATTTTTAGATCTCCCGAGAATTGCAATTCACAAATGCAAATATGTGACCATCCAGAACAAATAGCAAATAGCAATCTGAAGCTTCTTGCAATTTTGCAAGATTTTTGCAATTTTGCAAGAAGCTTCAGATAAAGTCATCTCAATAGCTAACGATGTAATAACTGGATCAAAAACTGCTGAACAACAAGCTTCTATTAGCTTACAACTACACAAAAAGTCTGTTATTGATACGGGTGGCTTACCTTACCAAATCACATTAGTAAAAGGAAAGTATTACCTTATCACAATAAACATCGATGTGACTAATGGCTTAGTTAATGGCGCAGTTGGTAAGCTACTTCACCTAGACTTCAGTGACGACAACATCGTTTGCCGAGTTTGGCTTCAATTTTGTGGTTCACCAAAAGTTGGTCAAAAAGCAAGAAAAAAGCTGCTTTAGTAGCTGTTCAAAGCAAAGTTGGTAATCTTGCTGTGCCTATTGAATTGCAAACATCCAACATTACTATGACAAGGATCAAAAAAGATACTGTTAAACGAAAACACTTTCCTATAATTTCGGCTTGTGCTATGACCATTCATAAGTCACAAGGTGGGACTTTTGATCAAATTGTTTACGAGTATGACAGAACACATCCGCAACAACTTGTTTATGTTGCACTCTCTCGTGTACAAAGCATCGAAGGTTTATGCATCGTAACATTTGATGATTATGAAACTAAATTTAGATTTCATCATAATCGAGTACAAGCTTCATCAACCGTATCTTTGTTACAAGAGTTCAAGAGGCCGTCGTTAAATAAACTACAAACGAAAGCGCAAACCATCATTGATTTCATTGGTAATAAAAGAGATATCTCATTGTATACTCTCAACGTTCATGGCTTTCCAAACATTCCATTCATTTAAATGACTCTGTTACACAAAAAAAGCGACATTTTATTACTCTCCGAGACATGGTTGGACAATAAAGAGGAATGTGAGGTACCAAATTTTAATTGTATTACTCACTTTAAACGTGATTCTGTTCGTTCAGGTGGAGTTGCAATATATCAAAACAGAAGTGATGCGGCTAATGTTCTAACACCAAATATGGAGGTAATAATGAACAATATTCGGGACTTGCACGTAAGATCTACAAGTGTTGCAGATTTATGTGCAGCAGAGTGTGTAATGGAAAACGGTGTCACCTTAATCATGGCAGTCATGTACGTATCACCAAATAACAAAATAATAGATATTCAAGAATTCATTCATAAAGCACTGTTAGAGTATTCTAAAGATGTATCTCAAACGCTTAGCAGATACAACAAAAATTTACATAAACTTCCACTCATTTTGGCTGGCGATTTCAACATCAACTTTTCTGATAAAAAGTCAAAGCCATTGTTACATTTTCTTTTGGATGAATTTGATTTAAGAATTAACAATGATCCAGCAGAATCTACAACAAGATACAATACCACTATCAATGCAGTTTTTTCGAGACACTTACATAACATTCAATCGCAAACATTGAAACGTTTCGCGATTTTGATCGTCGCTATGCACTTTAATTATTGCTTGCTACGCGTTGTTTGAGCGGTTAAGGTTAGATCGCGTAGTTTTCGATTTTTATTTCGAGCGTGGGTTATCCTAAACCATCGGTGAGGACTGGTGGCTCGAGGTGGGTTCGTGCTCTGGGCTGGATGTAAAGAGTGGTGTTTATTGATTTATAAGTGTGTGTGGTAAATTCTATTATTGTTTATTCTTTTTATTGTTTGTGTAAGAGACCTGAGGTTGGATTTTTTGAGTTGCATCGGTCCGTTAGTTGTTTGCAATATTTTGTAAGGAGACTGGAATGGAGATTGATGGTTCAGGATGACGATCTCGTATTGTTTGTACGGATTTTCCTAAGAATTGTGTCCTAGCGCTATTTTACTCTCAACTGTAATTCCAGAGATGGATTAAATTCCAGTGTTTCGGTTTGGACTCTAATATTCGTATGACGATGAGGTCTCGTGCATACGGAGCTTAACACTCAATTTATTTAATTTCGGGTGGTCGCGTTTCTTTCTACGCGATGCTAAAAATTACGTATGCGGATTGATTTCCGGTTGTTTCAGGTTGTGACTCTATTATTCGTAAAGCGATGAGATATCGCCTTTACGGAGCTTAACACTCAATTTATTGAATTTTGGGTTGACGCGTTTCTTTCTACGCGATGCTTAACACTACGTATGCGGATTGATTTCCGGTTATTTCGGGTTGTGACTCTATTATTCGTAAAACGATGAGATATCGCCTTTACGGAGCTTAACACTCAATTTATTTAATTTCGGGTTGTCGCGTTTCTTTTTACGCGATACTTAAAATTACGTATGCGGTTTGAGATTGTCTTAGGATATATTCTGTGTGGGGCTTTTCCTTCATTGGTGTGTTTATCTCCTCCTGCGTCTATTAGACTTTACAAAGGGGTGGGGCCTGCTTAGTTCTTACTGCCAGTGCTTATCCTCATACGGGGCGTTCCGTTGTACCATCGTAAGACGTACAGGTCAGCCTTTGTTTAAATCATTGGACGTTTAGCCGGTGCTTGACTATGTTGATGTTTTGCTTTAAAGAGGAACCTCGTGGCTTGCCTTTTGAGGCTCCGCCCTACTGACATTTACGCGGTGAGCTTGTAGTGGGATCGCGAGTGTCGTACTGTAGGTTTTGTGTGTGTGTGTGTGTGTGTGTGTGTGTGTGTGTGTGTGTGTGTGTGTGTGTGTGAATTTACCTACCTATCTTACTCGTCTTTGTTATTGTTTGGGTCCCTAGCTATAGATCGCTGTTCGCACAAGACACCGGGTTCGCAGCTATGACCAGCTAACTCTTCCTTGGACTCCGGATACTGAGGCCTTTATTCGCGATTAATTAAGCACCTTATCGTGCCATTAAGAGGCTTACGATTAGGTTCCTTAATGATTGCGAGCAGCCGAGGTATCCGCAAGTGTCAGGCGGTAGCTGGTGCTGGCCCTGACGTGGTCTCACCCACGCAGGTACACCCTACGAATCTAGTGCGCGGTGCACTTAGTCGGGATGCCACTCCCTTGACCTTGTGTCACTCGTGCTTCGTCACACTCCAAGAGACGGATAGCCACGACGCCGTGCGTGGAGACCCGTTAGTGGAGTGTGCCCTGACGCTGTGAGTAGGGGCGGCCAAGCGCAGTGCAGGGGAGCCTTACTCCTCACAGAACACTGGTTCTACCATGATGTGTCCCAAACTGTTAGTTATTGCTGTTTAACAGGTTCGTTCGATTAAACGACGGCCAAGCGCAATGCCGGGGAATCGACTTGATCGAAAGAACACGTGTGGATTTTCTGTGTGATTTTATCTATTATAGTTTAATAGGTTCGTTCGATCAAACGACGGCCAAGCGCAATGCAGGGGAATCGACTTGATCGAAAGAACACGTGTCTATTACCTGTGGATTTTCCGAGTGATTTTATCTATTGGGTAGGCTGTCGAGCAGCACTTTGTCTTGACGTTTGCATTTTGACAAGAGCCTCGAGGCTTGTCCCGTCACGGTTTATATAGGTTGGTGGATGGACCCCGTGGGGGTGTTTTGTGGTAGGTCACGTGATGTTTGTCGCACGTCAATCACTAGGTGAGGGAGGTGCGGGGTGACGTGTAGGTATTCCGCTATTCCTTAAATTTCTATATTTAGCCCGCTCTTTGTTTTCCTTGGGGTTTGATACGCGGTTCTAGCGAGGTTGTATTTCGTCAGCTAATGTTATATTCCTACCTGTTGTAGGTTCAAACTCTTTACTGGTGGTTTTTATCGTTAGGTCATGATTTTTCCAGGACTCGTGCCCATATAGGTCTTGTCCTGCCTCTCGTGCAGTTGCCTGTATGTTCAAATCGTGACTATTCACCGAGGATTGTTAATTATTGTTAATTATGTCTTCTTTGGGAGTTTTCTAGGGATTTTTCCTGGATTTTTATGTTATTATTGTTTTTATGTATTCTCCTGAGTAAGGGTTGTCTTGTTCTCTATTTGTTTATTAATATTTCTGAGAGATAGGTTTGTTTAAAGCATTTTTCTTAATGTTAATGTTTTATCTGTAAGTGGGGGTACGTGGCGAAGCTTCATGCGAAGGTACCCTGTTGATTTGTCTCGGTGCTTCGTGGAATCTCGAGAGTTCCACGCATTCTTTTCTCTTTTCGCCGTGCTGTGGCGTTCTTGGTGTTCCCGCCTTTTGAGTAGTATGGCCTATTTGGGTAGTGCCGACTGCGTTAGGCTTGACCCGGTCTTCGTATAGGGCGGGGGCTATTGCGCTGGTCTAGTAGGCCCGGCGTGTGCTTGCTGTTCCGCCTCCTGTCTAGTTGGCTTCGTTCGAGGAAGGTTCCCCTTGCGTGCTCTGTTTTGTTTACATGGTGGTCTTCAGGCTAGGCGGGCCTTTTATTTATGCCATTGTTTTTAGGGTGTGTACTTACGATTCTACGTGCGTACCTGCTTGTCTCTTCTGTTTTCCTCGTTCGGTAGCTGCTTCTTGGAAATGTTATGGATTGTTTTGTCTCCCGATAACTACTTGTTGTCTTTGTCTGGTTGTGGTATGCTATGTTTTTGTTTTAGTTGGAATGGGTTGGTTTGTTAGATTGAATTAAGGTTGTTGATTATAGTAGCGGCTCGCCTTAATTGCGTTCCGTTGCAACATGTGTCCTATTTTAGTTATCACAAACCAATCATTACTACGATTGACTGTACAGATTAAGTTTATATTTAGTTAATATTTTTTTGTACAATAATTAGCAATAAAAAGTTTATTCCTAAAAAATATATTAATTACAATTTAATTACCATTACTTCATTTATTTTATTTTTTCATTTAATTACTCTCCAACGCTGTTAATTTATTTAATTGTGCCTCTTATTTAATACATAATATATAGTGAAAGGAACTTCGTTCCAAAGGGTGTCCCACCGACACCTCTTCTTTTTTTTATTTCTCAACGTAATCTCCTTTTAGCTCGATACACTTATTCCAACGATTTTCTAATTTTTTTATGCCCTCCGAATAATACGATTTCGAAAGGTCCTCAAAATAGGGCTCTGTTTCGGCGATAAGGTCATCTCTGGAAACAAATCTCTTTCCGCCAAGCAATTTTTTCAGGTTTGGAAACAGAAAGTAGTCGGAGGGGGCCAAATCTGGAGAATACGGTGGATACGAAAGCAATTCGTATTTAAATTCATGAATTTTGGCCACGGCAACTGGGCTCGTGTGAACGCGTGCATTGTCTTGATGGAAGAGCACTTTTTTCCTCGCCAAATGTGGACGTTTTTTCTTCAATTCGTCGTTGAATCGGGTCAGTACGGCTGCATAGTATTCGCCATTAATCGTTTTTTTTTCGGCGGAATGTAATCGATGTAAATTATGCCGCGTGCATCCCAAAAAACTTTGGCCATGACCTTACCGGCCGATGGCACGACTTCGCCTTCTTCGGAGCACGTTCGGTCGGTGAAGTCCATTGTTTCGATTGTTCCTTTGTCTCCGGTGTATAGTGATGGATCCATGTTTCGTCCACGGTTACGTAACGACGCAAAAACTCAACATGATCACGCTTAGAGATTGCCAAACACGCCTTTGAATCAGCTACGTTGTCTTTTATGGTCGACAGTAAGCAAACGCGGCATCCATCTTGCAGATAACTTTTTCATACCCAACTGATCACTCAGGATTGAAATCACTGAGCCATATGATATGCCTGTGGCCTCAGCAATCACACGCACTTTTAGTCTCCGATCATTTAACACCATATCGTGGACTTTTTCAATTGTTTCTGGTATGACGATCTCATTTGGACGACCTGGACGTTCATCGTCAACAATGCTCGTACGACCGCGTTTAAATTCAGCTGTCCAATATTTAATGGTTGATAACGAAGGTGCAAGGTCCATATAAACTTCGTCTAGCTCCGTTTTGATTTTATTGTTCGTTTTCTTTTTCAAAAACAAAAATCAAATCACTGCACGATACTCAATTTTTTCCATTTTTGCAAAAACACAAAAGTTGTTTGTCTTTTGATGACTGTCAAACGCAAACTAAGAATCGCAGCGAGCTGAAACTTTGACAACAGTCATGTGAAGGATAGCACTACTAAACGTCACTATTGATTTCTTTCCTCGACCAACAGATGGCGCAAGGCCGACTATTTATTGATTGACCCTGGTACTTTGATAGCTACGGGTACGAAGAAACCCTCGTACTACGGCTACGAAGAAACTGCAAGTTCTATCGGTACGGCCTGAAGCAGCTACAGAGTAATATATCGGATGTGTGTGCACAATTTTGTATCGTATTCTTGCATCTTATGTCGTGTGGATTCACCATGTCGCAATTTAATAACCTCTATAGCGAGAATGCAATGAAAAACGATAGAATAGTACGTGAATATTACAATGCTATTACAAATTTTACGGTGGGGGAATCTGCGAGCAAAGATTACCGCGGTTGCATGCGAAGGTAAATTTGTGTAAAGTAATTCAAATAAAATATTGATGAATTAAAAACAAATACCTAGTTTTACTGTGTCTCTTATTTTATAATTACATATAAATTATTACAATAATTATAATCGAGGTCTCTCTCGGTACGGTATCATATTCTGCGCCTTTTACTGCGAAACAAGCGCTTCGCGAGGAGAAGAACGCAAAGCAGTATGCACATGCAAAACCGCTATCGGTGCATTCAAAGCGCTGGACACGTAGTTATGATTCAAAGGGGTTTGTTATTTTCAAGTCCCATGATACTCGCCAGCAGCATCTTGAGCATTCAGTCTGTCTTTAACTTCATAATCGTGCAGTCAAAAGCGTATTTTTCGCAATGTATCCTCGTTACGACGCTAGTGGGTGTTTGAGGTCCTCAGCGCCGCAATCGACATCGGGTGCGCTGGCGACGACGTGGACGAGAGCTTCGAGGACCCCGAGCTTACTAAAGCGGACGATGGTCGGGTGTGAAAGTGTGTACGATGGCGCGCGCGCGCGCGTATGAGAGACAGGAGTTTAAAATCGCCGTGGAAGGAAGGTGGACGTCAACAACAGCAGAGTTGGTAAGTACCTAATTTTATTCCTTTTTCCAAGTATGTGTACACCGTTGCTTCATCCTGCTCTTATCTCTACTCTTCCTTGTTCACCAGAGTACCCACGCCACCTCATTTTACCATTTCCACGTTACCGACAATGGTTAAGCAGGGTAGGTAGCGCGGCGGTGGAAAAGTGGGGTGGTGGGGGTAGCCGCGTGGTGTGGGAAGAAGTAAGATGTAGCAAAGGTGTACACATACTACTCATTTATCACAACAACTTCAGCGGATCCCACCGCTGCCACCAAATAGTTATGCCGGAAACGCGTAATGGAGTATTACCGTCGCCGGTATAATATTTTAAAAAGTTAAGGGGCTATACCAATATGATACTTTCAAAAAATCGATTTTTTTGCCTTTTTCGACAGTTTATCGGACCAGAGATGATGAAATTATAGTTGATCATACCCATGGATGTCGTTTCATCCTGTTTTACTCTGTTTTTAGTGCAATTAGCACTCGATGTGACTTGTAAGTGTCGGTACCAATGGACTAAATCTATTTTTGTAGCTTCATGGATCTTCTTAGAAAATTTCATAACAAAACTTTTGCTGGACGCTTTGAAAATGTAACCAAAGCTGCTAAAACCGTTTATGAATGGAGTACACAAAAAGCCATAACTGAGGAGAGCTAAGCTAAAACCTTAGAGAATGAAGGTTCAGATATTAATTTGACAGTTTCCGGAGATAGCACATGGAAAAAACGCGGCCACACTTCACGTTTCGGTGTTATAACTCTTGCAGGTAAATTCAGCAAACACATCATCGATTCAATCGTAAAATCAACTTATTGTAAGAGTTGTGAAGTATGGGAAAAGAAAAAAGATACTCATCCTGAAGAATACGAAGAATGGCTTAAAGGACATAACGATTGCGATGTCCATCATATTGGATCAGCTGGAAAAATGGAGGTTGATAGTGTGAAGGAAATGTTTAGTCGCTCGATCGATAAATATGGAGTAAAATTTACGCGCTATATTGACGACGGTGACAGTGCCACATACAAAGGTTTATTGAATTTAAATCCGTACGATGTGAATGTAGAAAAACTAGAATGCTACTTACATGTGAAAAAAAGAATGGGAACACGAAGCCGCCATCTCAAAAAACGAACCAAAGGTTTAGGAGGAAGGAGTAAGAATACCGTGAAGCTAACTGACAAAGTTATTAATAAACTCCAGAAATACTATGGATTGGCAATTACCAGGCATCAAGATAATGTTGATGAAATGTATCAAAGAATTTGGGCTACCTTGCATCATTTGTCTTCGACAGACGAAAATCCGAACCACGGAAATTGCCCTGCAGGTGCGAATAGCTGGTGCTCATATCGCCGCGCGAAAGCTCAAAGAATGAACGTATCAAAGTTCAAACATGATTATCTGCCACTTGACAAGGGTGTTACGAAAGCTTTGGAACCTATTTATACTGACTTGAGTTCAAGGGAATTACTAGAGCGATGCAAAGGAGGGAACATGCAGAATAACAATGAAAGTTATAACGACTTGCTCTGGCACTTTGCTCCAAAGCAACTTCATAATGGATTGAAAAAGATTGAGCTCGCTAATTTCCTTGCAGTCTCAATATTTAACGATGATTTTTATGCTATTCTAAAAATACTACAAGTAATGGACGTCATCATCGGTCCTATTGCAAAAGAAAATGCCATGGAGAGAGATGACAGCCGAATCAACCAGGCGGAGTTACGTCATGAAGCATCCTCAAAAGAGGGACGAACAGGTCGGAGAGAAGCTTCAGCCTCTCAGCAGGCATTATTCGAGGAAGAGGAGGGTCCATTGTATGGGCCAGGCATAGCTAATTAGCAGTTTTTATAGTAAATATAATATTATCTTGCAAAAATCGATAATTAAATCTTTAACGCGTTTTTCTCGAAATGAGATTTTTCAAAATTGCTGACGTTGTAACTCAAAGAGCAATTATCCGATTGACTTGAAAATGGAACTGCGTACTTTTGAATACATGTACTCTACAATGACACTGGATATTTTTAATTGGATGGAAGTTGACGATTTTGCATTGAAAAAAAACGATTATTTTTAGACAAAAAAACAGACTTTTTTTTCATAACTACGCCATTTTGTTAGATTTATATATTTTTCGATAATCCTGCGTCATTGTACAGGAAATACCTTCCAGTTTAACGACATTTTTTCCTTTCCCGGTTTCAGCTACTCAATCGGCCAGAATCATATCAGCAGTGGAGAAACTTTTTGTTTGGCGTCTCCGAAGGCAGCGCATAAGTCGCTTGGATCTCAATATTTTTGTATGAAAAAATTATGCAATATAGGTCAAATATAGCCAAATATATTCTTAATTTTCCGAAACATTTAATTGAGTACTTTTTTCCAAAAAATTCCCAAATATTACCCAAATTTTCAGCGTTCACACTGAATCGACACACTGCCGGCAATTTCAAAAGAATCGGTATCCTGAATGTGTGGTCCTTTCCTTATGAGTTACGCCAAGACGCTGACCACACTTAAACCGAATCGTTTTTATGAACTGAATGTTCCATCACGTTACAAACTCCTTCCTAGAGTCGACTTCGGCTCTGACTGAGTCGCATTCAAAACCCAAACAATCCAAATACAATCTGATGGGAGAGGGGAATACTACGGGTTGGGACTGTTTGATGGACAGTAGTCGCCGGCGTACTAGAGGCAACTTTGCCTGAGAGTACTAGCTTAAAAAAGGGAATCTCGGGGTGAGGATAAGCGACTACACGATAGCCTCTTAGTTTTTACCTTTGTTAATCAACAAAGGTGGGTATCTTGACTCAATGTACGCCCCATATTGTTCACACCATTTATAACTCGGATAAAATGGAATATATGAGAAACAATCCGGAAAAAATACTGGGCGTCGACGGAATTAGAACCGGAGTCCTTCCGATTGGTGGTAATCCCAATCGTCCTGATACATTGAATTTTCCACCACATTACAGTCTATATATTCTTCGTAATTTGTTTATATAAATCTTATTGCGTTTTACTACTCATAGAGAAAGTTATGTGAAGGTGAACAATTTTTTTTCGAAAAGTAACGACCCTTATAAAAACCGCTCGAATTATTAACGCTACATGCTCAGACGTTTAGTATATATTTATCTCAAGCTGCGTTGGCGATCCCACGACAAAGGACCGACCATCACGTAGCATCTAGGCGCGCGGCGGCATATCGCTCGGAGTGCATTAGCTTAGCTCAAGGACCGTTGTGTAGCCAGAGGACTAGTCACTTCTAATGCGCACGCCATCGACAAAAGAACGTTTTAATATACCTCGCCAACGCCCTTTTTCTGTTACGTTTACTCCTCTACACTATTGGTTTAATTATTATACTGAAACGTTTCGCGAAGTCTCGTTCTTGTTATTTTATTTTATTATCGTGACGATTTTTTTATCGGTGCGCATTAATAAAATTAATTAATTAAATAATTGGATTTTTGCGATGTCTATAAAATAATTCCTTTTTCCTATGTGGAGTGCAAATATTTTTGTTAGTTTAAAAGGAGATCTCAGGTTAGGATTTTGGTATTACATTTGCCCGTGTTAGACGAGCATTTACCCTCTTCATCATTGGTCCTCGTTATGTGGAAAGATGAAGGTTTTTTAAATTTAAGAATACGGAAGATTTGCAGGTCGGGTGGTACTCTACTTTGTCGGTTAGTGATACGGTATGCTATTTATCCGTGATCCGTATAACATGCGCGATTTAAAATCTGATTCAAATTCGCACTGTGGATCTCCTGCCAGGGTTCGAATTTATTACTTGATTTATTTTCTTTATTTACAGTTTTTTTAACGTCAACGAGGTTTTTAGAGCTCAACTGATATGTTTGACCAAATGTTTCAAAATTCATGTGCGATCTGATGTTACATGCAGCTAATTAACACTCAATTTGACTGGTTTCATTAATCGCGCGATTTTGCGTATCTCGCACGAGTTCTAAGTCTACGTAAACAGGAATTGCCTGATGAATTTGTTTATTTAAATGATTCTAAACTCATGCGCGATCTGGTGTCGTCGCATGGAGCTTAATACTCCATTCCACTCGATTTTCTTAATTGGTGCGTGTTGAGAAAACAGCTGGCGCGCGGCCACTATGGTCGCTGTGCAATAGCTCGTCGCTGCTGGTGCCTCGCTGCGCTCGGCTGCGTACGTGCACAGCCGGGTTACAGCACCGCACGGACAATCAATTTACGCGAGAGACTACGAGCTATCTTTCGGTTGGCAGCAGCGTCGCTTAACGAAGTTTTCGAATAACTCAGTCATCTTGTGATTTTTCGCTACTCTCGTGAAAACCGCCAAGTGGGCAGCACAATCCTTTACTCGTCTCGGATATTTCTCTTCACTTTACTCGGATCTTCTCAACTTCAAACGTGCTCAACAGGACTCAAATTCATCTACTAAGGTGATGCATTGATAATTTTAGCAAATTAACTCAATGTGATACGATAAATTATCTCTTTGTGCATCATCTATCCCACCTCGAGGCGTGCTTTGCAGCACGGGCTGTTTCATGCTTTCTCACCTGTATTTATTCGGCACACAATTAATATAATTGTCTGTGCAGCTCATTGTTCAGATTCAGTGCTCAGTCTTCTTTATTTGTATATTGTTTTCGTAGTTTTCCGAGCGAATATAGACCTTTTTTCTAACAACATCGATGTGTCTGGTTATTTTCCACCTGCCACGAGTCAGTTCTCATCCTTTTTCAATATATTTCAGATCCAAACACCACGATTTGTCAAACATTTTTTGATGCTGCTTTGATGATGCTCGTATTCTTAGCTTTTGCCGGGATGTCATCATACGTAGTCTTGTTATGACAAATCGTAAGGTTTGTCTCCAGACAATCATATAATCATGAAACGCCGGTTTGTTTTACACATTTATTCCTTTAAGGTGTTTTGGAATGCGATTTTATTTTAAATAGCTCCCTGGTCGTCTTATCGGGGAATGTATTCTACTTGTACTCGGGCACAGGCTACGCGGGCTGTTAATATATTGTCGAGTTGGTCACGTCTGCCGGTTGACCTACTCGACTGTCTCCGTTGCTCCACTAGTTGCTGTAATCAACCTGGAATAGGGATTGGAGACATTCAAGCTCGTGCTTCTCTTTTTTGGATTTTGCTGATTATTATATCGTTATTCTAATCCAAAACGGCTTTGTTTTTGAAGAGCTTTCTACCCGTCTTTATTTAGTTCGTGTTTCGTTCTAGTGCTCTATAAAGAGCTTCAGGCGGTTTGTAAGCACCGCCTGAGTTTTCCGTCCCTTTCGGACGACGTAATTGACAGGGAGCCTCTTCTCTACTATTTCGTGAGGTCCCGTCCACTTCGGGGTCAGCTTAGCTGACCGCCCCCTGCGCACCGTCTCGTCGCATAGGAGTACGCGTTCGCCGTCGCGGTACTCCTACACCTGTGCGCCGTGGTCGTACGCATTCTAAGATCGTCTTTTCGCGCCTTCCAGGTTGTCGCGTGCTACTGTCCATCGTCGCGTAATCGCTCGCGTAACTCGTGGACGTAGTCATCGTAGGCATAGGTGCTGCGGGATTCCTATTTCACGGCGGTCGGCAATTCAGCCTCGCGTCCGTACACCAACACGTGGGGAGACAGTTCGGTCCCCGTATGTGGAGTGGTATTGTACGTAAACATTGCGTACGGCAGTCACGCGTCCCAATTTCCCTGATCTTCGCTTATGAAAATTTTCAGATATTCTGCGAGGGTATGATGCGACCTTTCCAGGGCGCCATTCGATTCCGGATGGTAGGCCGTCGTTTGTATTTTCTTAATTCGCAGCAGTCGACACATTTCTTTGAAGGTCGACTGACCGAGCAGGGTTCGCACCCTGATCCGACAATATTAGTTCCGGCGTTCCGTGCCAGCAAATTAATTCTTCTACTAGTGCTCTAGCGAACGTCGAAGCCTCTTGGTTCAGCAGTGATATCGCTGCACTGTATCTCGTGAGCGCGTCCTGGATAGTAAGTATGTATTTTTTTCCAAATGCGCTTTCGGGTAGCAGTCCTACAATATCGACCGCTACTTTTTCGAATGACCGCGATGGGGTATCTATTACCACCATCGGTACTCGTTCCCTTTTCCTGATTTTATTCCTTTGACAGGACTTGCAGGACTATATGTATTTTTCCAAATCTCTTCGTGTGCCGGGCCAGTCGTACTTGGTCCGGATTCGATGTACCGTACACCTAATACCCTGATGTCCTCCTAGGGGGGTGTCGTGATATTTCTTTATTATTTTCAGATGGTCATCGGCGGAGGGGATGGCTATGCCACTGGTGCAGTCGCTGTATTCTTTCATAACGCTGTCCTTTTCCGTGCTGCTGGAATCAGGTCAGTCTCTGCCTCGAGCGGCCTTGTAACGTTTGCCTTTCGCGGCCTTCCGCGCCTCGCGGGTCCGCCATACTGTGCTGCGCTCACTCTGCCTTTTTCGGTGATGCTCGCAGTCTGTTCTCTGCTAGCGTGCGTGGTCTGCTTCTTCCCCGACCGCACGGCTTCGCGGCGGGGCTGTGGGTATGAGACGAGCGACCTGCATGCACGCTGCGGATCTCTCTATCCTTCTTTGTTGCATTGGCAGGCGCTGCTTCTCGCTCTGCCTCGTTGCTGGACTGGCCCGTGGTATTCTCGGCTCTCCGCTTTGTGCGGCTGTCCGTTCCCGGGCGCTCTCTGTCCTCTTCTATCTCGTGGGCGAGCTCGTCCTCTCGCTCCAGCGAGCTACCACGGATATATATGGGGTATCTTCGGCCCTCCGCTTTGTGCGGTCATTCGCTGTGCCTACTTGCCCCGTAGTGCTGTCCTTTTCCGAACCACGGACTTTGTTCTCCGCTTTCGCTTGGGCCCTTGTAATGAGGAATATTCGGCTTAGCGCATCTGCACTCGTGTTGCGTTTACCTGCCTTGTATTCTACATTAAACTGATGTTCCGCCAATTTTATTTTCCAACGCATTAGTCTCAAACCTGGGTCCTTTACTCCAAACAGCCAGGTCAGCGGTTGGTGGTCTGTCACGACCGTGAAACGAGTACCATAAATATATGGCTGGAATTGAGCGAGAGCCCAGACTATAGCGAGTAGTTCCTTTTCTGTCGTTCAGCTCAGCCTTCGACATGGTGCGGTTCGCGTAGCATATGGGCAAATCGTCCCCGATTCTGCCTTGCGAAAGAATAGCGCTGAGCGCCCTGTCTGAGACGTCCGTTGTTACAACGAACGGCTTTTCGAAGTCTAGATATTGCAATATTGGTGCTGTGGTAAGCGCCGTCTTTAGTTCCTCGAAGGCAGCATCTCTTACTGCGGTCCACTCGAATTTAACCCCTTTTTGGGTTAACTCTGTAAGTATCAGGGGTACAAATTGAAAATGCGGGTTTGATAACAGATGGCGTTACTAACGCTATACGCATCAGGCAGTACTGTGACTATGTTCATGTCAAAGCTACGTCTTATAGCTTTAATTTTCAGTATGTGTCAATTTGTCGCAGTGTCAAATTCATAGTTTTTTTGAGCTCTCAATATGTCGAGTTTCGTGCCAACAAAACAGCATTTGCGGGAAGTTTTAATTTACTTCTTTAATTTGAAGAAAAGTGCTGCTGAAGCACATCGATTGGTCTCCGAGGCTTATCCGAGTCATGTTCCATCGGTTTCAACGTGCGAGAGATGGTTTGTGCGGTTTAGAAGTGGTGATTTTGACGTTGAGGACAAAGAGCGGCCGGGCCAAGTGAAAAAGTTTGAGAATGCTGAATTGGAGGCAATACTCAATGAAGACTCGTGTCAAACTCAACAAGAGCTCGCAGATTCATTGGGAGTGACACAACAAGCCATTTCCCATCGTATAAAAGCCCTCGGAATGATCCAAAAGCAAGGACATTGGGTGCCGTATGAGCTGAAGCCGAGAGACGTCGAGCGCCGTTTTTTTGCATGCGAACTGCTGCTCGAACGGCAAAAACGGAAGGGTTTTTTGCATCGCATTGTCACTGGTGATGAAAAGTGGATCCATTACGATAACCCGAAGCGCAAAAAATCATATGGTTACCCCGGCCATGCATCATCATCGACGGCCAAACCAAATATTCACGGCGCCAAGCTCATGCTCTGTATTTGGTGGGACCAGCTGGGTGTGGTGTATTATGAGCTATTGAAATCGAACGAAACCATCACAGGAGCACTATACCGAACTCAATTGATGCGTTTGAGCCGCGCACTCAAAGAAAAACGGCCACAATACGAGCAAAGACACGACAAAGTAATTTTGCAACATGACAACGCTCGGCCACATGTTGCAGCGCCGGTCAAAACATACCTACAAACGCTGAAATGGGAAGTCTTACCCCACCCGCCGTATAGCCCAGATATTGCTCCTTCCGATTACTACCTTTTCCGATCGATGACACATGGCCTAGCTGACCAGCGCTTCCATTCTTACGAAGAAGCCCAAAAATGGGTCGATGACTGGATAGCAGCCAAGCCGGCCGAATTTTTTCGCGACCGTATCCGTAAATTGCCAGAAAGATGGGAAAAAGTTGTGGCTAGCGATGGACAATACTTTGAATAATTCATTTGTTACCATTTTTTCAGAATAAACGTTCAAAAATAGAAAAAAATCCCGCATTTTCAATTTGTACTCCTGATAGTTTCACGGTTTTCGAGAAATCTTTGATGAATTTCCGGTAATAACCAGCTAGTCCGAGGAAGGATTGCACTCCTTTTACGTCTCTCGGAACCGGGAATTCCCTTACCGCTTCCAGCTTCTTGGGATCAGCACGTACACCCTCTTCGGAGATGATGTGACCAAGGTACTGTGTTTCTTTGCGCAGGAACTGGTACGTGCTCGGTTGCACTACCAATCTGGCTTCTCTTAGCCGCTGCAGTACCTCTCGCAGCCTGTCATTGTCCTCCTTGAAGGTCTTTCCGTGGATTACTGTGTCATCTAGGTACACATAGCATTTAACTCCCTGTAGTCCAGCCCACGCGGAGTTCATCAGCCTCTAGAAAGTCGGTGGCGCGTTCTTGAGTCCAAATGGCATGCGGTTATACTCAAAATGGCCCTGTGGTGTAGAAAATGCGGTTTTTTTTTGTCTTGCTGCGCCATCGGGATTTGGTGAAATCCAGAAGCGAGATCCAAAGTCGTATAATTTCGGTCCCGTCCCAACTGGTCCAATATTTCGGTTATATTGGGTAGTGGGTATGAGTCCCCGATGGTGGCTCCGTTCAACTTCCGAAAGTCCACCACTACGCGCATTTTCCGCACTCCGGCTGCATCAGGTTTCTTCGCTACAACCAGCAGCGGCGCATTCCACTGACTCCTGCTGGGTTGGACAATGCCTTCCACAAGCATTTCGCAAGTCTGCCTCTCCACTTCACTTTTGTGGGTCTCGAGCAGCCTGTATGGGTGCACCTTAATGGGCTGCACCCCTACCTTAAGGGGTATCACATGCTCTACCATAGGTTTACACGGCGACCTATCCCCTGGTAGGTGGAACACGTCATCGTATTCGCTTGTGATTTCGCTAAGCGCTTTACGCTCTTCCTCGTTGAGGTTCGCCGTGTCAAGCTCATTGGCTAGTCGCGCGAGGCGGTCGGTTTCTCGCTCCGTGCTGACGCACAGTGGTCCCAAATCCCAAAAAGCTGGCCAAAAGCCGTAAAAAAAAAAAAAAAAATCTAGGGACTTTCAATGGTAGAAATAGTTGTAGTAGTATATCTAGTTTGTATTATGACCGTTAAGAAGGTGGAAGGGTCTCTACCTGGCTGAGGTACGCATTCCGTTCGTGAGCGTCGGGCGTGGCACATTGTTCACTCGTCGCGCGTCGAAAATAACACGGAGTTCAGACGCGTGTAGAATGATCAAAAGTTAACCGATGTGGATTCTGCAAAATGGATTCTTCTGCAGAAAGTAAGTACAATTTAAATGCGTTGCTTGGAATTATTATTATCAATGTATTAATAAACGTAATGGTATTTTTCTTGGTCCCATTCTAAAAAGTCGTATTAGAAAAATCAATTAGTCAAAACCCTTGTCGACCCCGGCTCTTTAACCAAATGGAAATTGTTGGTTAAACATTCCTTCAAAACATATCCAAAAATTAGCTGCGGCTAGCTGCGACTTTACTTTCGGTGATGATTTTTGTGCGATGATGCGTGCATTTTCTGCTGTTTTTTTTTTTGTAATTTTCGCGTCTGAAGATTTTCTATTAATGTTATTTTTCTATTTTTTTCAGAACCTCCTCATAACACAAAAGAAATTTCTTTTACGAGAAAGGAAATTTTCAAATTTGTGAAATCGGTATTGAACGAAAATATCAACATGGTCACTGACATTATTGAAACGAAGGTGTCAAAAAAATTGAAGCAACGATACATTTTGCCGAAAAGCCTGAAAGATGCCATGGGTAGATTGGTATCGGAATTTAAAAAGAGGTGGCAACAAGTCTGCAGGAACGAAACCAAATTCTTCCAAAAATTCGACGAGTGGCTAAACGTTCCTGTGTCTTTCACAATTGAAAATGAAGGTTCGATGACTTCCACGGAAAACGCTGTAGGGCATCCTCCCACGGAAAAGACAATGGGACGTCCTTCCACAAGCTAGGAAGGTATGAGTGATCGGTCAAAACGGAAGAGGACAGAAAAGGTTCGAAAAGAACATACCATCGAGGAATTCGCCTACGATACACAAATGAGTCTCCGGGCATCTGGAAATTTACAAGCTTCAAAGGTAATTAGCGATGTCACAGAAGGCAGCCCATCGAACGCATCACAGTACCGGAAATCTGTAGAACGCGTAACAGAAGATGTGCTGTCAGGCAACGAAGCATTATCACTTGTAGTAGAAGGTAAAATGACCAAAAGTCAATACCAATTAATACGTTCTATGAGTGTGCGAAAAAACTGTAGGTTATACCCGCCTTATAAGTGTGTATTGGATGCTAAAAAAAGTGTTACCCTGAAAAATCAGAAATTTCTGTAACTGAAAGTGGAGCCACTGTTGGACTCCAAGCATTGCTAAATCATACAGCTGAAAGAATATTAATTGTACAATCAGACGTTATTAAAAGTCTTCCTGAAAACAAAGTTGGCAATTTAGAATTGATATGCAAGTGGGGATGCGATGGCACTTCTGGTCAAAGTACTTACAAACAAAACTTTAGCGATGGAGACGGTAAAAAATCGGATGCCAACATTTTCTTTATTTCACTTGTTCCCTTGCAAGTGTTTGATAAAGTCAATCCACGCGTGATTATTTGGAGAAATCCACGTCCTTCGTCGCCAAGATGTTGTCGCCCAATTAAAATTCAATTCTTGCACGAAACTGACGAAGCAACTAGGGCAGAAGTTGATTGTATCGAAGCGCAAGTGAGAAACCTTGTGCCCTTTCAAACAGTAACAGGCGGTAAACAAGTTAACATTTTAAACTTGTGTTGACAATGATAGATGGTAAAGTTTGTAATTCTATTCCGAATACATCGTCAAGTATGCGTTGCTACCTTTGTGGTGCTACGTCCAAAGAATTTAATGATATCGACAACATGCTGCAAAGACCGTTTAATGAAGATCGCTCTGAATTCGGAATATCATCGCTGCATGCTTGGATACGTTTTTTTGAATGTTGCTTGCATGTAGCTTACAAATTAGAATCACAAAAGTGGAGAGGGCGCAAAGAGGATAAAGAAAATGTTGAGAGAAGAAAAAAAAGTATACAACAAGGCTTCCGTGACAGATTAGGGCTTCTTGTTGATCAACCAAAGCCAGGCCATGGAAGTTCAAATGACGGAAATACAGCTCGGAGTTTTTTCGAAAATTCTGAAATTTCTGCTTCAATAACGGGAATTGATGAAGATAAAGAGATTCCATGTTGTATTGCAGGTAATTTCTTGCGGTTTCGAAATCAATGTACCCAAATTTCGCCAATACACTGAAGATACTGCACGAAAATTTGTGGAACTCTATCTATGGTACTTCATGCCAACAACAGTAAACAAAATTCTTATCCACGGTCACGGAATTGTGGAATCTTCGATACTTCCTATCGGACAAATGTCTGAAGAAGCCCAGGAATCATGTAACAAGTACATCAAAAGATTCCGAGAAGATTTTTCACGAAAATGTGACCGCATCCAAAACATGGAAGCCATTTTTTGCAGACTTCTAGTAACGTCAGATCCAGTAATATCCAGTTTGCGAAAACTTCCTCCCAAGAAACTAAGATCGTTATCCCATACGCGGTTGAACAATTGATTCCACCTGCAGTTCCAGAATCAAGACAGAATTCTTCAACCAATACAAGCGATGCATCTGACAATGATGACTAATTAGAGGACAGCGATTAATTGTAAGACATGCTAAAATTATATCGATTAGAATTGAAATAATGTAAGAAATATAATGTAAATATAGTGAAATATAATATAATGAATGTTCATTGTCATCATAATAATGATTAATTACTTTATTCAAATTCTCTTCTTCCCGAATCTTTCAAATGTCAACTATCATTACATTTTCCATTAAATTTATTCACAATCGTAATCGCATAAAATATTGACAATCGTTTTTGAAGAAATTTTCCGCCATATTGGATCCGGCATTTTGTTTTTCTAAATTTTTACTTTAAATTCGTAATCAGCGAACCCGAAAACCCCCGAGTACAGACTCTCGCCAGAATTGAATACGTTTTTGAAGAAATTTTCCGCGATATTGGATCCGTTATTTTGTTTTTCTAAATTTTGACTTTAAATTCGTAATCAGCGACCCCGAAAACCCCCGAGTACAGACTCTCACCTAAATTGAATACGTTTTTGAAGAAATTTTCTGCCATATTGGATCCGCCATTTTGTTTTTCTAAATTTTGACTTTAAATTCGTGATCAGCGACCCTGAAAACCCCCGACTACAGATTTTTACCCGAATCAAATACGTTTTTTACTTTTGGCCAGCTTTTTGGGATAAGGGACCACTGTCATGACGGCGCATACCTCCATAGCGGCTGCCTCGGCCGCTTGACCAATTGCCGCTTCCTCGAGCGGCTCGAGTTTCACTACGGGGCGTTATACCTTTACTACCTGCTCGGTAGTATTTATTAAGCTGATTGCACAGCTACTACCACGCAGCGGCGTAACGCAGGCACCCATGATAACCCCGTCCTCGAGGTCTACTCTTGAGAGCGCAATCCTACGAATTTGCTCGTTGTTGCGGCGTAGGTGACTGTCTCGCTGCATGGCGGCAGAGATACCCTCGCCGTGCCGTCCAATAGCGGCATGCAGTGCCCGTACAATTTCAGCATCTCTCCGTGCAAGATGTCCGCCTTGTGATATTTGATAAAATCCATTCCTAGCAGTCCATTGACCCCTAGCGGCACGTTAATCGGAACTATGTAGAACCAATGTTCCACATTTAGAGCCGGTGTCTCCAGCACAATTTTTAGTATACCGAGGGGGGTGGATTTTTCACCTGCCACACCCTGCAACTCGACGGAGCACCTGCTCACTATGGTCTCGGGCTTGAGGCATCCTTCCTTCAGTACACTGCACTGGGCCCCTGTGACCGCTTTAAGGGTGAGTACCCCGGTCACAGCCAATGATGCGACGATATCAAAGTTGCTGGCCGTAACGATGGACACCAGCAGCGTTACCTGCAGTAACTGCTGCGTCGTTTTCCTCCTTCTGCGTGCGGGTCTCTGCTGGGCCGTGAGTGTATTTAATCTCATCGTACCCAGCTGGCTGGCATAGGTATTTGATTGACTTGTACCTGCATTCACCGTGGACCTTTGAATCTTGCCCCTGAGTCCCTTGGACGTCGGGGACGCTGTGAAGACTGAGCAAGCTCGCTCTTTTTTTGCGACAATCTCTTCCTGCAGTCTTTCCACAAGTGGCCCCTTTTTGGCAATAGTTGCACACAACGTCAACGTGATGTATGGATTTACCCTCACTGGGCATCGGTAGGCTCACTCATCCCGATCTGCGGGTGCAGTCTCGACCCACATGCCCTGGTCCTCCGCAGGTGTAGCAATTTCCTCCCTGCTGGGATGGCGCGCCTTGGGACCTTCTGGGGTGGCTTAATGCTCCACCTACCCCTCCCTTTGGCTGCACCATGTTGGTTAACTCTATGGCCCCTGCCACAGAGTCATGCAGCGTTTGGTAATTTCGTACACACCAGGACCACACTTGCACCTGGCCGTGCAGGCCGTTTTCGAATTTAGCGTGTCCACTTCGTCGGGTGACACTCTCTACGGTGATCTTCCGATCCTCCGTTCTTAACGGTTTACAGATTATTTCGGTTATGTCTACCGTAATTCTCTCCGTTCTTGCCGCATAGGCGACGATGTCCTCATTCTGTCCCTGCCGGAGGGAGCTGAACTCCATCTGCAGCGCGGCCAGAGACTTCCGTTGTCTGTACAACGCTTCCAACTCACTCCTGAGTTGCGCCATGGTACCGATCGTCTTGTGCTGCAGGTGTCTTGCTGCTGCACCCTCTAACTTACTCATGACTATCAACTCCAGGAGGGTGTCATGCTCCTCCTCTGCTACCCTGCGGAATATCGTCCGCAGGACTTTAAGAAGAGCGGCAACGCCTTTGAATCCTTGCCGTCGAATGTTTTCACCATTTTTATTCTCAGGCTGAGGCTGAGCATATTTGAGGGCATCCGAGTCTCCTCGAACCGCGTGCGTCTCAAAGGCTATACGGGGGGCGTATAGACCTCCATCCCTGCTCCTTCTAACCGTCGCTGGAGCTCGGCATTTTGCTCTCTTAAGGAATGGGTGAGCTCGTACTCGTCCGCACCTACCTCGTTTAGCGTATCCACCGAGTTCCGTCTCGCCGACGCTGTTTCAGCCACCCTGAGTTCGCGATTGAGTTCACGTTAGCCTCGATCGTGCTCGCGCTGCAGCCTTTTGCACTGTCGTTGAGCTCTTTCCAATTTACGGTGACTCCAGTCAACCGCCTCCAATCGATCTCGTACTCGTGAAGGTACCGACCGGGTTGCCGCACCGGTAGCTGCAGGGAAACCTACGCGATCCATGGTTCACATGTTGTCGATTTCCCGCTCGACCATATCTTCGGTGATGTGCTCAGGCGTTCGTTGGCCAGTAGCCATGTTGAATATGTCGTCGCTATCGATACTGTCGTGATCTCCGAACGGCGCACCCCTAAGTGGGTTCACGCCAAACTGGGCTGTCAGACGGCCTGCAAGGGCCTCCTGTCTGGCCGCGGGGATTCGTCTTGTCGGCGAGAGCTCTGATAACGCCCTGCGCGCTTCGTAAACGATGTCCCCTACAGCCGCAGCTAATCCGGCTGTAGAGTCTACCCCTGCGCCAGGAAACGTCGTGTCTAACGAGTTGCCCCTACGTCTTGATCGGGCCCCTCTAGATTCCGACCTGTTGCTTATTTCGCGATGAGCTTTACTTTAATATTTCCAAAAAAAAATCTCACGAGATATATATATCTGTTGGAATATTTTCCCAATTTACGGATCGACTGGCTTTGAATCTACAGGGTTATATGTATATGTATAACGTAACCGCCACTTACAGGAAGATGATCTTGCTGATGGCCCTCTCCATGGCGATGTTCCTTGGGTGCTGTAGACCTGCTGATTCGTAGCTCCCTTCGAAGGTTGGTCCAGTTGTCCTCCCTGGCACCGTTGGCCCGTCTCTTGATAGTTCCTGGGCTCGTCTTCTGTTCGTCGGCAATGACTGCGCGACGGCTTCGTCACAAGTAGCCGCTTCGGGTACTTGGTTGCACACTTTATACGGTTTTCCGCGATTTGACGTGACACCGTCAATCGGGACTTTAAACGGTTGACCGATACGTCACACCGCACCGACGTTCACTTCGCGTCTTCGCGTTAGATTAGTCGGGTTTTCACGAACTACACTGGTGTCCATTGCACGAGTCGTAGTCGTCACTCCAAAGTCACTATTATTTATTTTGTCCTAAACACTTTTTGGATAGCAAAAATAAATTACGTAGCACTTATCACTTCAGCAGATCCCACCGCTGCCACCAAATGTTATGCCGGTACCGCGTAATTGGATAACTCGATAATCGGTATAATATTGAAAAGTTATTATTTTTGGATCGTTTGCCGATTAGGGGATGGATCTCGAGTAATTCGACTAAACGTGCATATATGTAAAATGGCAGTATTTATTATAGGCAACGGTAACTTTCCATTGTCTATAAGTCAATAAAAGTATAATACAATAAATCGTGGTTTCGAGCCCGTACGAGAAACCAACCTCTCACGTTTGAATCTACTGCTAGAATGATTTCGGCAAAGCAGTTATTTGCCCCATTGACCGAAATCGAGTGTTGAAATGGATTTCACGATAATCATTGCTTGCGAATTCCAGCAAGTCGTAGCTCGAGCTCGTAGCAGTTATTGCTGGCAGCTCGTTGCTTACGTTTGCACATTTTTTCTACTTTGGTGAGTGGCCTCACGCAAAGAAGGAACAATGGCGAAATAATATACAAAGAATTAGTTCGCGGCACAATATCAGGTGTATGCATAAGTTTTTTCCGGTTTTTTGGTAAAAAAAAAACGTAATTTTCAAGGGAAATTAATTTTTGTTTTATTCAAAATATTGGTCATCGGCTTCTACACATTTCGCCCATCTTTCAGGTAACTTATGAATACCATGCCAGAAAAACTGCTTGTCTTTTGCGGCAAACCATTCGTCGAGCCATTTTCCAACTTCCTCGAAATTGCTGAAGTGCTGCTCTGGGAGCGCGTGCCCCATTGATGCGAAGAGGTGATAGTCAGATGGCGCCAGGTCTGGCGAATACGGCGGGTGCGGAAGGATGTCCCATCCAAGCGATTTCAAGGTGTCTTTCACTGCTTTTGCTGTGTGAGATGGCGCATTGTCGTGTAACAAAATCACTTTGCCATGTCTTCTGACCCATTCCGGTCGTCTTTCGATTAATGCGTGGTTTAAATTAATAATTTGTTGACGATAGCGGTGTGTATTAACGGTTTCGCCGGGCTTCAAGAGTTCATAATACACAATACCGCTCTGGTCCCACCAGACACAGAGCATGGTCTTCTTGCCGAAGCGATTTGGCCTTGGTGTTGAAGGACCGGCTTCGCCAGGTGAAAGACACGATTTTTTCCGCTTCGGGTTTTCAAAATAAATCCATTTTTCGTCACCCGTCACAATTCGATGCAAAAATGATTTCCTTTCGTGGCGTTGAAGCAGCACTTCACAAGTGACTTTGCGATTTTCTATTTGACGTTCATTCAAATCGTGTGGGACCCATTTACCGAGTTTATTGATCTTCCCCATTACTCGTAAACGTCTGCTGATTGTTTCTTGTGACACATGTAATGCTTCTGCTAATTGCCGTTGAGTTTGAGTTGGGTCATCATCCAATAACTCCTGCAATTGCTCGTCTTCGCATTTTTGTGGTCTACCAGAGCGCTCACTGTCTTTCACATTGAAATCACCACTTTTAAATTGTCGAAACCATGTCTCACATGTTCTAATCGATGGAGCGTGTTCACCATATGTTTCTACCAGCAAACGTTGACTTTCAGCAGCTTTTTTCTTTTGATTAAATAAGAAAAGCAATGCGTGCCGCAAATGTTCTTTTTCAGGCACAAAACTCGACATGATCACTGAACGATAAAACAAAGACGCTAGTTTTTGGCGGACTCAACTTGTGTGTGTTTGTAGGTTAACGTCAGACGACTAAAATGACGTATGTGTTAAATTAATACGCTGCGTACTTTCCGCTGGCGCCATCTCTTAGTTAAACCGGAAAAAACTTATGCATACACCTGGTATTATCAAAAACCACGTTTTTTCATTGTTTTCCCGTGGTTTGTTGGCTATTCTCCTATTGTTTCATTGTTTTACACTTATTGTAACGGTAATTTCAACGTTATCATATATTTTATTTTTCGTGGGAATTTGGGCTCGATCACAGGACTAATTAATTTAGACTTCTTAGTGGTTAACAGTAGGCCTTTATTCTAAGAAAAACAATTTTTGTAAAAACGTCACTTTTGATTACTGTTAATCGAATTTTACAGAATATACCTCTAATTCCGCAATTGTCGCAGCTATTTCGACGATTTTAATTTATTTTATGTTCACCTCTCTCGGTACACTCGAAGGCTTATTATTGTTCTCGCGCCGTTGAGTTATCGTACGCTCGGTGCACAGATTCTTCACACTCTTTGCTATTTCGCTTCGCATTCGCTCTTTTTATAGGGTGTATGAACCCTATTCACAATTCTTTGTCACTCACCCTTCTTCCACTCATTCGCTAGTACTTAGCTGTTCTATGTTTAATGCTACTTATCCTAGATTTAATTAAAATTAGCCTATCCACTACGTTACTTAATTCTATCTTCTTGGACTCGAAAATCAGGGAATTCCCTCGATTTTAGTTGTTATTATTTCGGCTTATTTTCACCTAAATTCGTGGAATTTCGATGCTCGGGCATCGGTTGCGTCGCTACGCTTCGGTGTCTCACTCTCACACACACACCTCAGATTCTCAGTGTACAGAGTGTATGAACTCTGTTTATAATTCTTTCTCTTTCGCTCTTATTCTGTTTCCGCTCTCTCTCACTTCCACTCGCACAACGGATTCGGTCCCTCGATTACCGCTCGTTTAAAGACCGCACTATCCAATTTATGTTATATAACTGGTTTTCTTATTTCCGTGCACTATTCTATATTAATAATACTTATCAACTACCGAATTTCCTATATCCGACTACCTATCAATCCACTAGATTATCTCGTTTAACGTCCTAATGAGAAATCTATTAATCTGAACAGTTCCGAATCATGTAATGCTACTCACTGTTCGCCGACATTTTCATGCTCTCATTAGCTTTTCACTCGACACTTTCTCTCCCAATCGATACCCTGTAAAACTTTGCTGAACTGCCTTAAAGACAAGAGAGCTTCCCTGTCCCCGCACCGGCCTTTTATACGCTTCCCCTCGTTCCCCTGAAATCTACGTCATCATATTCAAATTCTAACGCGTCTTTTTCGTTTTCGTGATCTACCGTCGCCGCGCTCACCGCCTTCCCCTCACCTCCCAGCAAAATCAGTTGGTCGCTGTCCTGCTGTTATGTCAGCGAGGGAATTCCGATGGCGTGACGTAGCATGTTTTTTACGCGAGTTCGATGGCCTATTGCCCGCGAACCTCGGTACATTTGTACCGAGTCTGTCGCTCAGGTGTTTTTATGCCTCGAAAACTATACCGGCTCTTATAATCGTTCGACCTAATAACGTGGATTCGAGAGTATAACTCGATTATACTACACGATCATAATCGCTGCATCTATTCCTACGCTCTTGCGTGTAACTATGTTACATTATATTCTTGTTGCTTTTGGTTAACTATGCAGCGGCGGTCTATTATTTATTGTTTCCTGTTTAGTACTTTTGTTTTTCGAATGGTTTTAAACATTTTTAGTGGTTGTGATTACATAGGTGGCTGAGTACCACTTTGCGGTGCTCTGTTATTTATGCGACGCCGCCCTAAGTCTTTTTGTTTTACTGAATCGATTTCCATGAGCAGTTTGCCATGATTTAATTTATTGTTGAGCTAGTTTCATGTAATTCAGTATTTTTTTACATTAATTTGTGGCTTTTCCCTCCATCGTCGACATTGGTTTTTTTTATTCGTAGCGTAAAGTACTAATTATGTTCCGTTACAATACAGTTGAAGCCAGATCTTTTCCTCCTGTATTATTCCACTTTACCCCTCGAGCTTATTCCAGCCGTTACAAATTGGTGTCAGAAGTGGGATCGCTTACGCTGCTCGAGATAAAAATATACTAAACGGTTGAGCATGTAGAGTTAATAATGCGGGGGGTTTTATAAGGAGCGTTACAGGGAAAACACGCTTCGAAAAAATGAACGTACAAGCGTGCGTGCGTGTGCGTGTATGTGGCCTCTATAAAGTGAGCGGTCCAAAAAGCGATAAAAAACTTAAGTATCTACCAACATAAGGTGATATTTAGGTGCCAAAGTGAAAAATTAGGTGCTCGTCCGGTTTCGCGGCAAATCGATAAATTGTAATGGAACGCTAGCTATATACAAAACTAGTGGTCCGTTGCAGTTTTTCGATTTGCTTTATAAAGGGTGGTTAAATTTTAAGGGCCGATGTTGATTTTGAATAAAACACAAATTATTTAGGAAATTATTGTCAATTCTTTTTAAGTCAATTATGATAATATGGTATGGTTCAATTATGTATGGAACAAAATATCGGCCAAATGGCCGCCGCGACCTCGGCGGCACACCTCCATCCGATGGTCCAAATTTTCGATGACGCTTAGGCATAATTGAGGTTCTATGCCGTTAATGTGCTGAATTATCTCATCCTTTAGCTCTTGAATTGTTGCTGGCTTATCGACGTACACCTTTTCTTTCAAATAACCCCAAAGAAAGAAGTCCAACGGTGTCAAATCACATGATCTTGGCGGCCAATTGACATCGCCACCACGTGAGATAACACGGCCATTGAATTTGTCGCGCAAAAGAGCCATTGTTTCGTTAGCTGTGTGGCAAGTGGCACCGTCCTGTTGAAACCACATATCGCCCACATCCATATCTTCCAATTCGGGCCATAAAAAGTTCGTTATCATCTCACGATAGCGAACACCATTCACAGTAACTGCCTGACCGGCCTCATTCTGGAAAAATACGGCCCGATGATGCCACCAGCCCATAAACCGCACCAAACAGTCACTCTTTGTGGGTGCATTGGTTTTTCGACAATCACTCTTGGATTATGATTCGCTCAAATGCGGCAATTCTGCTTATTGACGAATCCATTGAGGTGAAAATGTGCCTCATCACTGAAGATGATTTTCTTCGAAAATTGATCATCCACTGTTGCCATTTCTTGCCACCATTCTGACCATTGACGACGTTTGGAATGGTCAAGAGGCTTTAGTTCTTGAGTCAATTGCACCTTATAAGCGTGTAAATGCAAGTCTTTATGCATAATGTTAATCAACGACGAGCGTGAGAGGTGCAATTGTTGGGCACGACGACGAGTTGAGGTGGACGGCTCTTCAGCCACACTATCGCGAACAGCAGCAATATTTTCTGCAGTACGAGCTGTACGAGCATGTACTGGTGTTTTAATATCTCCTACAGACCCGGTTTGCTCAAAATTTTGCACGATTTTTCCGATTGTACGCACATTTGGACGATTAAATTGACCGAAAAAATCACGAAGTGCACGATATGCATTTTGATTTGAACGCCCATTTTCATAATAAGCCTGAATAACTTTAACGCGTTGTTCGATTGTGTATCTTTCCATGGTTCAAATTGAGTTAGTCTGAAATTGAGAAATGTCAAATGAAATGCAGAAAAAAACTTGACGTTTAGGTGTGGTTCACATTCAACATCGGCCCTTACAATTTAACCACCCTTTATAAAGCTAGCGATCCATTGGAGAAATATGTATTCAAGAAATATTTTATGCATACCAGATTGTATTGCTAATTAGGTGCTTTCAGATGATACAAGAAGCGACCAAATTTATCCAGCCCTTCGGCCGGAAAAACATCCTCTAGTTACATAAAATGTTAAAACTCAACATTTACGTTACTTTGGAACATTCTTTCGCCAGCAACATTAACAAACTTGGGTGTTTTAGCCCTGTGATTACATAACTCACCCCCTTGTCGGAGAAACGGAATTCTCACGGTATAAAATCGAAATAGAAAACATATCGACTTATCTCTGTACAGAAGTAACGTACGATTCAGGTGCATGCGAACCAAACTCACCCTTCCATCAGAAAAACAAAACTTTCACGTGACAAACACGAAATAAAAAACATATCGACTTGTCCTTTTACAGAAGTATCATACGATTTAGGTGCTTTCATCGCAGAAGAACGTCCCAATGTTATGTAACTGTTGAGTTTTTATCTTTTCTGTTGTTAGGGGATGTTTTTTTTCGGCCGAAGAGGTGAAAAAATTCGGTCGCTTCTAGTATTATCGGAAAGCACCTAATTAGCGTTTAAATCTGGTATGCATTTAATGTTTTGAATACATATTTCACTAATGGACCCCTAATTTTTCACTTTGGCACCTGGTTAGTACCTAATGCTGGTAGGTACTAATTTTTTTTTTTCGACTTGTGGACCGCTAAGTTTACAGGGGTGTATCTGCACGTGCATGTATGTAATGGCACTGCAAAACTCGAACGTCTATGACACAACAGTGATTTACGGTACAGCGTTCAAATTTTACAAACAAGTAAAGCAGCACAACCTTTTTATTTACTATAATTTTTGTAACAATTCACACAACCGTTCAGATGATGGCATCGATGAATTTTTCAAATAATATGAGTAAGCACTCTAGTTATCACAAATTTTGAAATATCTGACTAATTAGTTGTTTACAAATAAAGTTATATTTAAGGATGGATGGTTTTTAATTTGAGCCAAATCTGTAAACTGGTTCAGATCTTATAAGATTTTGAATGTTCGACAAACAAGTGTGATCATTCCAATTTCTGTAAACTTTGACCGATTTAACAGAATTTTTTTACACAGGTGAAGTAAAATTCAATTGTGCTCGCTATCAAATATAGGCAAGATCCATAGAAGATATCAGATTTTGTGGACTTTTAAAATTTCAGAAATTAAGCTAAAACTTTGTACACATATGTAACAATTGTTAAAGGATGTTTGATATAATATTTTATCATAATCGATGGAGATGTTAACATTTTTCAAAACATTGAATTCAATTAAAAACTGCTATAGCTATACCAAATGATAGACCCTAAATTGGCGGCTCACATCAGCAATTAATCGAAAATTTGTCACGATAAATATGCAATAAGTTGTTATTATTGACAAGAATTTTCTTTAAGATATGTTAAAACAATGAGATTTTAGAGTATTACAAATTCTTTAATTTCATTCTCATCTAAGTTATCAGGTATATTAATTTGTATAATGATTACTGGAATGTGGTGACTCAGTCGCTTTCTCATCATTTTCCACCTTACCGACAAAGCATCTTCTATGACGTAGCCAAAATTGATAGCCGTACTTTTTCATAAAAGTAACTTTGTAAAAGATGGAAAAAAATGAGGAAGCAAGGGGCAAGGTTCGACTTTGCATTTTTGTTTCTTGTTTTTACTGGATTATGGGTTTCTTTGACACGTTGACACTAGTTACGGGTGCAACATTATATTATGCCAATTGTTTACAGCAGTGGAGTAAGCCTTTATGTTTAAAAAGAGCTAAGTCCGCTTCAATTGGCCATTTATTGGACTAGTTATGGATTTTTAAAGTTACCAGTACCTACTATCAAGTACAAACAAGTTAATTAACGCTTGTTATTCATTTTACTTATTTATTAATACTTCTAAGATTTATTTATGTGAGAAGCACATTTACCTTTATACCAGTAAATTACATATTTAAATTGAACTTTGATAGAATCTGAAAGTCACTTTGTATGCATCGGAAATTGAAGATTTTATCCAGAATGAGAAATTTTTCTGCATGCTTCTTTCATGTCACCGTAAAGTTCCAAAGAAGTAAACATTTTAAGATGATGTGGCACAACTGAACTGCTCTGAAAGTAACGTTTTGTATTTGCTCTGTAACAATTGAATTATTGAGCAAAAGCGAATCTGATGCCGCTGTGGAACCGGTGAAGAGAGTGGAAAAGAATTTGATTTAGATTGAGGTTTCACCACTCTTCAGGTGCGTGTAAACTAGAAATTCAAAGAGATAAATGAAGTAACTTTTTAAATGCAAAATTTTTGTAACTGTGTAAACTTTTCTGTTCTTTATTACATTCAAGTAAGAATGCTTGTGAAATATTTGTTCCATCTGAATCATACAGGAAGTGTAAGGAATGATTTTTCTTGCTGGTACTTCCATAAGATATTGCTGGTGTGATATGCATTCAATAACTGACATTAATAATTTTTACCCTTCTAAATGTAATGATGAAACTAGCAGGCAGAGTTAACAGATGCTGTTTGACTCTAGCATTGTGTCAGCAAGCCCCTATCTAAGCCAGATTTAGCCGCATAATCAAAGCTGTGGCATAGCAGTGACAATAAACAATCGATTGAAATTTGCAATAACAGGACATAAATAAGAATATTGTTGTTATTATTTACAAATTGGCAGTTAGAACAAATAGATACGTATATACATCTTCATTGGAACAAAGAAAATGTGATCTTGTACAATCAATCAGTCACATCACAGTAATCTATCTATTTTTTTTATTTACTGGATAAACTTAATCTACGTTTAATTTTCATTTCTTAGTTTTGTCAAAAAAAACTCTGATCGACATCATTCACTCTGATCTTTGTATATCACTAGTTAATATTTGTAATGTTTTACAATATAAGTCATACAGTTATGAGATGCTTATAAAATCATATGTTATAAAAATGACATCTTGTGGTATACTCACATGTGCCATGGGCATAACACCACTCAGGATAGGCGGTGGTGCTCCAACCATGTACGGCATCGAAGGCATCCCTGGGATACCCAAGGGGGGCTGTCCCGGATATGACATAGTTGACAATTTTTATTCAGATGCTGCAACCAATGAATACGAATGACTATTATAAGAATCAAAAATTAGCATTTCAGTCATGGTAAATTTGGCGATTCGAAAACTGGCATGAAACTCTGTACTTTGCTCTTCCCAATGACGTCGATATTTCATCGAATGCAACCATCCGGGAAATGTCCGACTGTTAGAGAAGCCTCAATGGAGGCCAAAGCAACCTAACCATTAAATAACACGGTGGCGATGAAGATGTTGGTATAGATGTTGAAATAACTTGCCTTTCAGAATTGATGAGTAACTGACGTTCCATAGTCCGAAAGTCGACCATTCGATAATTAAAATGCTGAAGATTCAAAGCGATTGATGCAATTAACAAATTACACCTTACTGTGATCTATGGCATCACCAACACCGCCATTGTACAGAGGTGTACCAAAAATATATTACATGAAAGGCCCGTGTTAATATTTGACAGAGAAAAGTAGTTCCGGCTTCTGCCGGTAGATAGCGCGGTATATTATTGATATGTGGGGAAAGAAGGTCCCAACACAGCCCTTATGTAAGCTCCGCTGGTTACGTGTGAATATTCATTCTTTATTCCAGGGGTCTCCAAACTACGGCCCGCGGGCCACATTCGGCCCGCGGACAGATTTTGGACTATTTCACTTTTTACCACCGGCAACAATGATAATATGGTTTTGGCCCTCGGAACTTACTGGAGTAATCAGTATGGCCCTAAGGCTGGAAAGTTTGGAGACCCCTGCTTTATTCGAAGGATTACATGGGTACACAAATCTATCGCTGAGGTCAATCGCGTGGTGCTTAACCTTTTCAATCGGAAACGGAAAGTTTCTACGCCCTGCCGTGTCGCCTAGACCCCCAAAAACGGGTGTTTGAAAACTATGAAGTACAATATATTGTAAATTTCTCACGCTGCCTAATAAAGCAGAAAATATATCGGGCATTTGGTTTGCCTTATCGGTCAGTAGAGTGTGACTTAATTTACGCGTCGCCACAGATATGCCACGCATACAGAAGGGGGAAATATTACGATATTCGTGGCCTCCAACTTGACCATGATACGTTTATATTTTGACCAAAAAAAACACTTTTTCAAGAGTGACCAAAGTCGATATGCAGCTCAGGGGTGGACTACAGTGATTCATAAAAAAAAATGTTTATAAATAAAAACGAGTTGTATGTAATTTCAAATACCATTTAGGCAGTGAGCCATTTATATTTCAACATGAATAAGCAACTTTTCAAGAGTGGTAAAATTCGATTTTGCTTTCTCATAAAGGAAGTTTGTGTCAGTGAAAATTTTTTTTCCCGTCTTCAATGTCAACGTGTCCAGAATATCCCAAACCTTCGAAAAGTCATGTTTAGTGTTACGTTCAGTGTTTCCAGACAAATATGTTATTCTTACAAATACTTTTAGCAATTATGGTGCCAGTATATTACGCTACTTACCTTAAAAATACTGCTAGTTCTGTTATGGAATGATTATTATTTCACCGTGGTTCTACCTATGGTAGAATAGTTATTTCTACTTTACAAACATGAGTTAACCATAGTCATTTGTCAACGAATATTCGTGTACTTAGAGACTTCGGTAGGAATTTGTGACTGGGTGAGGGGAACGGGAGCAGAATAATAGAATGCTTTTTTCCGCTCCAATCACACTACCCCGGATAACTGGAAAACCAGGGGTCGGGGAGGGTTGCGAATGGAACGACCCTTATCCTGCAGCCCTTGGCTATCCAAAACCGGAGGGTGTCAAACCACGGTACCGGGAAATGTTTGCGGTACAGTGATTGGCCACTATTGAGAGCGTATTAAGAGTCATCGAGCACACGTGACCAACTCAGAATCGAGGGTAGCGCCTTTCGCGGAAAAAATACACATTATAGCTAGCGCCGCTTGTGGCAAGTGTGTCAACCAAAGCATCCAGCGAAAAGTAACAGTTATCGGTATTGCAGGAAGTAAGGATTTCAGTGGCGGGCCATGGTACATGTGGGCCCTGGTCGCCCTGATTGATCCTCCAACAAGAGCTGCCAGAAAGCGGCCGCAGCAGTACGACGCACACAAGCGCACGCCCGTGTACGTGTGACCACCCGAGCTCGTGGAGCATCGGACAATAGAATGAGACAGATATATGACTGTCTGTCTCTTTCGGGCTGCTCGCGCTGCTACTGCTGCTAGTGCTCGGGCTGTCGCGCGATACATTTAACTCCGACTGAGACGAGCGCGTAACGTATGTTAATTTGCGGTCGATGATAATTCGAATCCACGCAGTGACAAAATTTTTTTTCAGTAATTATTGCATTTTACGATTAATTAATTATTGTTATTTTATATTTTACATAATTTTGCTATTTCTTGTTTTAATACGTATATGATACAGGCCTTGTTATACCTCATAAAAACCGTATCAGTACTATTGCTGCAAAGAATGGACTATAAAATGTAATGGTTGCTTAAAAAATTTGACACAACGAGAACTCGAACTGTCATCGGCCGCGGATGAGAGATATAACGCGCACGCTTCACTGATTATCGTTGTTAAGCTGCATTAGCAAATTAAGATACCCAAATTTGATTGAAAGCTTCTGAAAACTAAAAATATGACAGTTAATCCAACTAACCGCGTTAACGATTGTTGGAAGAACTACCAAAAGAACGCAATCCATTCTTGGCCAACGAGTGCGTTATTTTCTTCTTTAGTATATATATTTTTTTACAATATATGTGCAGAATGTACATAGAAGCGAAGTTTGCCGAAGTAACGCAGTTGACTTCGTTGTAATTCAGTCCAATACTTGACTGAATTATTATCTTAAACGACCCAACGATAATTGATCGTTCGTTTTAAGTTGTGCTGTTTGCATTTATTTGAAAAGGATAACGGTGAGTCTATATACATTTATCTCTTTTCTCTTGAAAAGTATATTAATAAGCCATTCATAAACATTGAGAATACTTTAAATTTCCTTTTGTTTGCAATAAGTTAACAAAAAAGATTTATCGAGTTTTATGGAATTTTTACTTGACATGTGTCGCTGCAAGATTGTCTTCCACATATCGTCGAAATTAAATTTAGAAATGATCTTTGCAGTAAAATTGACAGGTAACACAAATTGCTGTTCTTATTCATTCTTCATCAAAGCCACCAGTACAGTTCTCGTTATGTATGATAGTAACAATATTGAAAAAGGAGATCTATTTTCATATTTGACAGTTCAATCCATGGTATTAACTTTACTACAATCTTTCACGTTTATATTGATCAATTTTACAAGTTGCGAATATTTATTGTCTCAGGATCTGCGTATCAAATGAAACATTTAAATTATGTTTTGTTCCACAGATGTGTAAAGTTTTATCAATAAAAACAAAATTTTCTTCTTTCAGGATTATGAACGACATGTTTATTTTTAACCACATAAAATCCTGTTTTATAACTATTTCGCTGAAACAAATTGCAAAATAGTAAAGCAATGATCTGAAATATATTGAAAATAAAAGATTAATTTATCCTTTAGGAGCTTCCCTGACAAAAAGAAAAGTAATTACGATAAACAAAAGTGTACGAAGTATATTTTTTCAGAAAATAGTTTTAGAGTCAAATTTCATAAGCCAAAAATCATAAGCTGTTAGGCGTTCTAAAGATAAAACTCAAGCAGGAATATTTCTATTTCAAAAACAAAGTATAATAGAAAAATGTTGCTATCATATCAGTCAAATTTTCCTTCAGGCACCCAGCCACTTTGTAAGCCATTTTTAGAAAAAATACACAGAACAAACATTAAACGTATGCCCAAGGAATACCTAAGAAACACTTAACTGTCAAAATTATATTATTTGAAGTCAAAATGATGTCATTTAGACTGCGATGTATTCCTTGGGTATATGCACTGTTGACATAAAGTCTATGGAAATCTATTTAAACAATTAATTCTCCTTGCGGAAGTTGAGTTTTCGTGATTAAGTTGTGCATACTAAAAGTAAGAAAATTCCATAAACATTAAGTTCTACAAAAAATATCGTTACTTGGAAGGAATATATATTAAAAGAGCTTATAGAATATACAATAGGTACTCTAATTTAGAAAATGCAAATGTTTCTCGGTGTACATTGCAGTACAGTCTGCGGCATAAAAGCATGGGCAACATTGATGAGAAATGACAAACAGATTATTATAACATATTTGCACGCCAGTATCTCAATTTAAATATAAATGTATAGAATAACTATTCCGGCTAGTACTTTTTTATGACATTTAGAGATTAGTATTTTTCAGGACTTTGTATATCCACGCACAATAATACTGTTGAAATATATACTTAAAGAATTGTTTCACTTCTAAACCATTTTTTCATGGTTCACACAAGTATTATAAATTATATAATACGTCTTATAAATATTAAAAATATTTCAAGAAAAATGCAAAAAACTGTTCCTAACAAGAAATATCATATTTTAAAATGCAATAATGTGATGAAAAAACTACATGGAACAATTTGTTATATAGCACTTTTTAATTGAACGTTTCTCAAGCGTTTTTTTCAAATAGCTTATTTTGAAATAAATATTTTCCCTCATAAAAGTGAACATTATATGAAATAAAATCAGCAATATTCTTAAAAAAATGATAATTTATAAATGTGATGTTTAATAAATCTTTTTCGACAACTGCTTTGTAAGTAAGAGGAAATTGGAAGAATTCTCTATGTTTATAAACAATTATTGAGATATTTTTAGCGAATAAAATGTATATCGCCATCGTTATTGTTATCCTTTTAAAACGTTAATACGGACACTACGAATACAACAACATACAAATGAACGATAATTGTTGCATTGCCTAGGATATTAAATATTCTATCGACGATTGGACCGCATCACGGAATAAACTCTATTACTTCGACAAACTTCGCTTCAACGGAGAGATGCATGCGACATAATGCACATAAAAAGTATTATGTTTGTTGTTGTTGCTGATATGTTGCCAGGGCGCGTTTGTAACGTTCATGTAGTGGTGAGTAAGCATTTCCGTTTCTATGAACTAACGTAAGAAAATATTAAATAATTGTTTGTTTCATTTATTGATACTTGAATATATTCCAGTTCAATGTATATATACATTACAATTTCCAGTGAACATCAAATACGAGTAATAGCATCAATGTCATACTTTCCTATTCGATAATGTGATGTTACATATACGTTATAATCACAACGTTATACGTGATACTTATATATGTTATATTTACACTGTTGAGTAGGAAATTAAAAGATTGGTGTTCTATTAATGTTAGTTAGTCTTTGTTGGGTTATACTTAGTCGTTTTTTTAGTCGTATTTGCTTCATTATAATTGATAATTATCAATATTTTCTTGATGATGGAAGAAACCACTACCTTCTCGCGGTTTCCGTCGAGCAACAACATGAGTAGTATGTGTACACCTTTGCTCCATCCCACTCCTTCCCCCACCACGCGGCTACCCCCACCACCTCACTTTTCCACCGCCGCGCTACCTACTCTGCTTGACCAGTGTCGGTAACATGGAGATGGTAAAGTGAGGTGGTGTGGGTACCTTAGTGAACAAGCAAGAGTAGAGATAAGAGCAGGATGGAGCATAGGTGTACACAAACTTGGAATACATTTTTTAACTCACCCTTGTGTTGGCGGCATCTGCGACGACTCTCCAGGGTGACGGGCACACACACACACATGCACACACGCATTCTCTCTCTCTCTCTCTCACTCACTTACTCACACACGCGCTCACTCACTCACTCAAAAACCACAGCTACGCGCCCGGGTAATGCGAATTACCCGCACCCATGGAGCGCAGGCACCGTCAGGGGTACGCATGCGTATCCCGATCAGCGTATCATTACCGCGCGTTTCATCGATCCGATCTAGATTTCCGTCCTCGTCAATTAAATGATCGAGGCCGAATACCGTACATCTCACGAGCAACACAGGTAGTGCGCTAATCGGTGGCTCAGGGTGAAATAGCTGCTGCCAATCGACGTATATCGATTCATCGATATCGACGAGCAGCACCTCGCAGCACCCGTCATCATCCATGTCGATGATCTCCCCGCGCATAGCCCTTTGATGCCCCACAACGACACACGAGGCTCCCGCACATAACTCCTCAAATTTAAAAGCACTCCTGTCAGCAAATCCATCAATATATAAGCTCTCTAAATCGTCCTCTAGTCTAAGCCACGGAACACACATTAATTCCGTGCGCAGGAATATCGCGTTATCCCCCGCACCGCAAGCCACCCGACACACAAAAGCCACGGCTAGCGCGAAGTTGTCGTACCGCGGATACATTTTTCACGATTTAAACTTTCGTCGTGCACTGCTAAAGACATACTGAATGCTCAGGATGAGGCTGGCGGTGATCACAGCGTTTTAAGATAACAAACGCCCCTCTGAATCATAACTAGGTGTGCAGCGCTTTGAATGCAATGTCAGCGGTTTTGCACGTGCATACCGCTTTGCGCTGTGGTTCTTGTAAAGCGAATGCTCTGCAGTAAAAGACGCAGAATATGATACCGTGCCGCGAGAGACCTCGATTATAATTTATATATAATTATAAGATAAGAGACACAGTCAACCGATGTATTTGTTTTTAATTAATCAATATTTTATTTAAATCACTTTACATATATTTACCGTCGTATGCAACATCCCTGCAAACACGGTAATCTTCGCTCGGAGACTAAATAAAAAAACTCCGCCGTTAAATTTATTTTTATCACTGTCTGATCGTCGAGAGGCAAAAGCATTGTAATATTCACGCACTAATCTATCGTTTTTCATTACATTATCGCTAAAGAGATTATTAAATCGCGACATAGTGAAGCCGCACGACATAAGATGTAGTGTGACGTAGTCACAATCATAAAAGGACAGATTAAGATAAGAATAAATAAAACAAAAATACCAATAAACAAAATCATGGATAATATCTGAAAAGGGAGCTAGAGGAAACAAAATAAAATTAAAAAACACAAATTAATACAAAAATAATCATTTATTCATCATATTCAGAAATCATTTAGACGACACGTAAGAAAGATTAAATGGGCAGTAGTCTAGGCGAGACCACGAACAAGCTGGATCCTGTCACATTCCTTCGCTGCCGAAAAATAGCGGGTCAGCGACCGGCTGGCCTCGCTCTGGCAGTGAGGGGATGTAGGGGCAGGATGGCGGGGCGAGCTGAAACAAAAGAAATTATATGAGACAATAGGCAAAGAGAGCTAAAATAAGAGAGTGGGAAAGAGGAGAAAAGTATAAAAGGCAGCTTCAAACCGAGAAGAACTCTCTTATCAGTTCAAACCGCCAACCAAGCCAGAACTCGCTTGTGCGCAGCTATAGAAGTCTCTTTTTTATAAAACTGGAAATTTCATATTAAATCTAAAAATTCGAACATAAAAGGGTGTGCGTCAGCCCTACAAATTTATTTGAACATTGACAGATAAAAGAATATAGTGCAAGTTAGTGGAGGAACAAATATAAAGATTAATAGCGAACAGCATCGGACTGGTTGAATAAAACAAGAAATATTCTAAAAAGCCGGATAAAGAAGAGAACGTTAGTGCCATTAAGATAAATAATTAGGGTTTAGTTTAGAAGAATTAAGCGAATAGTATAAGACGGTTTGGGTAGAATAATTAGAAGTAAGTACAGATAGTTATAAGAAGTATCCTGAACGCAGCGCATCGATTCACGAGAAAGACTCGCTTATGGTACCGATAGCTTTCTAATTTGTACACTTGGAGAGAGGATAGAAAAAGAAATAGAAATTAATAGTGTCATAATCAAACTATTACAGCAGCAAGAAAAATTACAACACAAGGACAGGGTACGGTCAAGTGGATTTCATGCTAAACCACCGTTTTAAACAGGAGAGACTTTCGGAGTGAGAATTTGAAATACAGCTCAGAAAATAAATTAATAAATAGGTTTAGGAGGGCATTTGTGAGCCCGATTCATAGAAATTTAATTTAGAATTTTAATACATCTAGGAAGATAATTAGGCGAAAAACAATTTCAGTAGATGTGTCAAGCGCGTCGCATGAGAACGACACCACTAAATAGAGAGAAAGGAGAAGAGAAAGATAAATCAAAAAGACCAACTCACCAAGAGCGAAGAAGAACCGGAACATCCTGGTCCACTGCTAAAGATTTTGTGGAGGAATCCATCAACGACCATATGAAAAACTGACAATTACTGGGAATACTAATCCAGTAGCTGTTATTATTCCACACCTAGTAAATATCACTCGCGAACCAGGACCACGATCACCCCGGAAAGACACGACCGGAACACACGGAAACGGCACGAATACAATAAACAAACAGCCGAACGCGGAACAACAAGGAAAACAACGCTTCTTAATTATTAAAACAAACGACGCGTACACGGTCACAGACCCAGCGTCCATAACGGCTGACCGGCGCGCCAGCAACAACGACGCAAGCCCAGCAGACAGCACGTCAGCAGCCAGGCGGGAAAAGGATCAAGACGGCTGAGCTCGATACCGCCTAGTTGCGATATCCACCGCTCAGCGCCGAAGTCGAGAATCAGATAACCTCACGGGTAAAGAAGAGCGTGGAACCATCCGAGCAATTAAACATCACTGAGAAATTGTACGGTTAAAGGCGCCAAAAAGCCTCACAACACAAAAATTCTATGAACTTATTAAATAAACCTTACTTATACCTCCATTAGAAGTCTACAATTAATTATCTTAGTGTTCGAGCCCGAATTCTTCCCCTCAGAAGAACAAAATTTAATGATAACGTGAAAATACCGTTACAGTAGGAATACGATGCAAAATTGTCCACACACATCCAACGTATTACTCTGTAGCTGCTTGAGGCCGTATCGATAGAATTTGCAGTTTCTTCGTAGTCGTGCGAGATGTTGATGCATAACCGGTGGTAGCCCGTAGCTATCAAAGTACATTTTTTTTCCATGATGGTTAACGTACATGGCGATCCAATGCTCTCCAGGTCCGTCGTGGTTATCCGTGTTAACTACGAGTCCAGCCGGTAACGACCGTACACGAGGAATTCTGTCAGCTGGGTATACGCCAACGGTTGAAAGTGGTAGATACTGCAGACTCTCGTAGATTTGTCTAGTGTTCATGCTGAACACATAGTCAATGATTAAATGATGACCGATACGCTTTGAAAGACGTATATATATGCAAAATTAATTTCACAGCATCGTCGATCGTGTCACGACTACATGATGAAGATTTCCCCTCTTTCTTATTCTCTTCCTTTTCGTCTGCTGACCAAACATCTATGTATGATTCTCCTTTGAATGAGTGCTCGCGAAGCCAATTTTTTATTTGGAAAGCCTGGCGCATTGCACAATCCGAAGACGCTGTATCGTTTATCATAGCGTGTCTGAAGCATTTTCGCAAAGATTTCGGCATAAATGTGTACGATGGGGCGCCTTCCTCATCCTCCAGGTTGGAAATTTCACGACTCGTGATATCGCAAAGAAGTATAGCCTTCTCGTGACCGCGTGTATAGATGCGGCTTGATTTTCGCGAAATTTCACGCAAGTTAGCGTATGCCTGTTTACAGCTCACATCGCCCTCGTACCATTCCAGACCGTGAAAATATTTCGAGAGAAAATTATTCTGGCTTCTCGAATGCTGTGGTAATTCGGCAAAGTGACACGGCGGTGCGACGATCCAATGAGCAGAGTACGGTTTATCCACTGCTACCGCGGCAATTTCTTTCGGAATAAATTCCGAGTCCTTACCACGCATTCCCTGTATATCCACGACGATATCCATTTTCACGTCTAATCCGTACAGATGCTCGAGTTTGACTGATTAGTTACTCGCGGACATGCTTTTACGTGTCTTGACACGAAATTATTTTATGTCGACATCAGCATATTTTTCGCTTATCCGGTAAAATCCACCATTACTTGCCGAGAGGCATCAATTTCAAGGACATTATCATATTCCGCGTAGACTACACAATTTATCGTTGAAGCAAGCGTATCCTCAAATCGTACCTCTATTCTCACCCTACCGTGCTTTATTAAATTCCAATGTGTATTGCTGTTCGCCGAAAGATCGGGTGTCAAATCAAAAGCAAACAGACAGTATCCATCGCGATAATTATCGCGATCGATCGAATTACCGTCGTTCAAGAAATGTATTTCAGTTCCCGAAAACAACGTTTGAAAAGCACCCACATATAGATGATTTTTCGTGAAATCAGGTTGTAACGGTTTTGAAGGTATTTGAGCACCATCTACATACAAAGAGAGATAATTTATCTTGTAATTTTGGAAATTGAATGGATTCATACTGAAGTCACCGTTAAACGCCTTGTTATCGACAAAATCGATAATTATACGCTTCGGCAATTAACCTGACACGATATTATCGATAGTCTCCCCATGAACACCAGAGTGTATTGAAACGGCTTTTACCTCGACTCTCGTAAGAGGATATTTAGCCGTAGATTTTGCAAGAGTTCTAGCATGCGAGAGCAGCACACCAGGAGTTATTTTTGTTCTACGAACGAGAAGCGATGCCTCGAGAATCTTTAAGCCGCATTGACCATTCTTTGTATCCCCCACAAGACAAAATTAATCTCTAGATCGCACCAACCGTAGTCGCATCTCGACGCCATTTAATAGGAACTGCTCCTGATTGAATATATCGCAATGCAGATGATCGAGCAAGTCTACAGTTTTTTCGACATTTAAAAATTGTTTTCTCTTCACGAGACCCGTATTTTCCGATGTTATATCATCCATTTTTCCAGGTGTATCGTTGTACCAGAGAACGCTCGTGAGATGCGAATTTTTTGCTGCTGGACCGTAATTCAAAAGTGTTTCTATGTACGCTCGATAAGCGTAGGCATTATTTGGAGGTGAAACTAATTTTTGATTCAGGTATACATCCACCTGATTAAACATAGAATGCAAGAGATTGTTTACAGGGCCGGCACTTACTTTCGACGATGTGCCAGCGGCAATTTCCGTAGTGGTAGGAGATGTTATTTTCACTCTCAGACTAAGCATAGTATGGGTGAGATCGATATACTCATCACCCTGTCCAGGAATAACAAATTCAATCGGTGAATCATCTGTTAGCGAAAATATTGGTTTGTAATACACCCAATTGGAGCCTTCGATAGTAGTTTGCGTCGGTGGGAGTGAAAATAATTCAAGTTCCGATTTAAGACACTCGCACGAGTGCGCATGTAGAAAAGCCATCTTGTTTCAGCTATCCAAAAATATCTGCAACTGTTCGTTGACGAGTCTTCTTCTTCTTATTGTTCTTATTATTCTTCTTCTTCTTTATTACTTTTCTCTTTATTACACTTTTATTTTTACGGGAGATACGTCGTGGTTTACGTTCGATCGATGAATGAGGAGTTCGTGGAATTTTGCGCTTTTTATAACTAGAACCCTGCATGAGAGTGTCAGTTTTTTCAGAGGCTTTGCGTTTGAGATAATAATAACCAGAACCCCGCATGAGAGTGTCAATTTTTTCAGAGGCTTTGCGTTTGAGATTACTGCCTGATTCTCACGCTCTCTCGCGAATAGCATCTTTCACAGCTATATTTCTATCGAGGATATCACCGGCTACGTTTACACCAGCGCGCAACGCCTCTTTTCCAACTGCTTTAGCGCCCTTCTTTAAAAGTGGTAACACTCGACGAAACAGGCCCCCGAGAAAGCTGCCGATACCGTGTCCTCGTTGATTAGGTGTTCCGATATAAACATGGCTAATGCCACCGTACCCGCGATGACCCCATCCGTGCTGCACACTGTCAATATCATCCATAGTGGTGTAATCAATCGTGGGACCTTTTGAAATGTAGTGTCACAGTCAACGTTCCCTGCTCGAATGGTATAGGATCCCCAAATTTGTTTCTTATTTCGATCTCGATGCGTAAATTATTGCGCAAGAGAGGTATATATCGTGGCGTTGAAAACGATTTAATTTTTATCGAACCATACGGACAGTCATCAGTATCAATGGGAACAACTCGTAAGAGGGATGTTTGTAGATCGCCTGTAATATAGCTCTCGCAGATATCTGTGTATCAAAACATGCTGCCCGGTATAGCACCTATGAGAGATGCAGGCCTCGACCCTGTGTATTCGCAATGCCGTTCTATCATTGCTGACCTACAGGCCTCTTCCGAGAATCCTAGTAGCCTTGCGATATCGGGCGATACGCGAAAGTCGTGGTAGCGTAGATCGTCGCATACGCGTGCCTCTTCGACCTGCCCGCTCGGAAGGGATTTAAAGCGCAAATGATCGGCCACGTGAGGTAACCGATTTATACTCTCCAAAAGAACGTCTATAGAGCGATATACACCAGGTGCTACTTGGTCTCTATCAGCGCGTCTCCGTGTTAAAAGATTTAAACCCGATAAATCATAATCACCATCCTCAAAAGTTACGAGATTTCCTACAGTAGGAACATAAAAAAGAGTCATCCGATAAGCAATTTCCACAAGAGAAACAGACCATTCTCCGTGCAAGCGTATCTGACGCGGTAGTTTTGTAATAAATTTCGTCGTCGTATTATCCGGAAAATACTGCATACTACTGTTGCTCGGTAGTACGACAAAGAAAGAGCTATCCTTGGAGCTCATATTTATCACGGACGATGATCCCGAGCGTTCTTCTTCTTTGTCCTCTTCTTCTCTTTCGTCTTCTGAGATGACGGAGGCACTCGTACTCGCGATAATTCTGCCTCGTAGAAAATACCGTCGATAGTTTCGTTATTCAGATCGTGTAAAATATACACGAATGGTTTTCGATTCACCGATATTCGTTGAATCTTGAATAATTCGTTACTCCAACCACGCTCATATCCTTTCACGAAAACTGCTTTAGCTGTACTGATACGTACCAAGTCACCAACGCTGTATTTAGGCTTTTTAATTTTTTTCGTGTTACGCTCGTAACGCCGTGCTAAATTGTCTCGGGCTATAGAGGCATTTTCGAGGGTCACTTCGCTCGGAGGAATACGAGTTTCGCTGTGTCTAATAAGATTATAAGCATATAAAAAATTTTGTAAATCATCGATGTAACGCTTATTTCGCGTGTATGTAAAGTAGCGCCACATTCGCTCTTTTATTGTTCGATTAAAGCGTTCGGCAATCGAGGCTTTTATATCGGGGTTACGAGCAGCGCGAAAATCAATATTCTTTTTCTTGAGAATTTGCTGAAATGGAGCGCCGATAAATTCTTTGCCTCGATCAGATTGCAATTGCTTCGGGCGACGATTGTTACTGCGCGCGAGTATGCGTGTGAGACCGCGGGCCACGTTTGCGCTCGTTTTGTCACGCAAAGCCTCGACCTACGCGTATTTGCTCAACACATCGATAACAACAAGCAGATAAGCGTACGCATCGTTGTACGTGGCTATCGAGCGAAGATCAGCTAAATCAGCCTCCCATACATCGTCTATATTACTCACGCTGTACGTACGACGGGGAAATCGTCGTCGCACGAGGCGATGCATGTTATATAAATCCTGTGTCTCGAGCCATGGTAAAACATTTTTTCGCGCTACTCTTCGATCCACCTGGGCCAAATTTTTTGCTCGAGAATAGAAAGCAGGATGAGCGGTGTCATAATAGATTTTTTGAAGAATTTTCATCATTTTAGCGATGACCAGTTAAATGGATTCTTTTTCTTTTTCTTTTCTAACTGTGTGGGGGGTCGATATTCTGCTTGTGCGATGTTTTGCAATTGTTCGTCCTCTTCTTCATCCCCCTCCTACCCTCGATGATGTCGTTTTCAGCCGTGAGCATTAAATCTCTGTTTGAGTGTGCGGTCTCGGCCTCGTCGTTGTTGTTGCTACCGTTGCTGCTGTTGCTGCTGCTACTATCGTTATTGCGCGGCAAGATAAGGTAGGCTCGTGTAGTAACTCGGAATTGCCGATAAATTCGCGTGGCATCTGTATCGCTCGCAGGAGTTTGGCAAAGTGAGATCGTCCGATGGGTTTCTCGCGTTTTCTAGCTCGCATAGCATCGTTAACAAGATCAACGATATTGGAATTTGAAATTCTTCTGCCGTCTATGGAAAAAACACCGTTACGATCCCATGTCATTTTTTTACCAACGGCGCTGCAATGCAAATTGCGAAGCAACGATATTGCTTTAGATCAGGGGTCTCCAAACTTTCCAGGCTTAGGGCCATCCTGATTACTCCAGTAAGTTCCGAGGGCCAAAACCATATTATCATTGTTGCCGGTGGTAAAAAGTGAAATAGTCCAAAATCTGTCCGCGGGCCGAACGTGGCCCGCGGGCCGTAGTTTGGAGACCCCTGCTTTAGATTAAAATTTTTTTGGTACGCTATCGATAATAAGTGTGTCATTGAGTCGAGATTTAACTTTGTTCATTAAAACGTCGTCGGATTTATTCTCGTGGCTATCGAGTATTGCTACTTTTCGTTTTGATGAAATATTCGGTACTGCATTATCGTACTCGACCATGTGAAGATAACGCTGTAAAACCTGTTGGTACGCTATCCATTTCTATCTCTCGCTCGTGTACGAGTGAGAGTTTAGAATTTCACTCAGCTCAGAGTCGAGACGCGATAATGGCGTACCGGTAGTCTGTACGGCAACGGAAGGCAACGGGTCTGCACTAGTAGTAGTAGTAGCAGCAGCAGTAGTGGCGAGTCCAGCGAGACGATGTATGTTATCATGAGAAATAAGTACTATCTTTCTGGCATATTCCATGTCTCGCGTAGGCCAAGACAGGCACAAGAAGCAGCTTGAGAAATCCGACACAGTGCTCGACGATGATATTCCTCTTACTGCTCCAATTTCTCCTTTTAGCGGCTAGTCGTCGAAGAATTGTCGCGTGCCTCTGAAGATGATTCTTTTGCACGTTGTTCAGACTCACGTTTCCCTGTAAAACGTTTGGAGCACACTCGCATATACAGCGTACGAGCGTTACATCTTTGTTACAGCTTTGCGCAAAATTGCACGTCGTTGCTCTTGCTTCAGATAACACAGCGCTTGCAATATAATTATCTGCTTTTTATCGAGAGGTCCGCGCAACGCCATTACAAGCGCATTACTGGTACATCGCGCGACGCATCGCGAACGTTTATTGCTTTTTGAGGCACGTAAACGTAATGGTATTGGTCATCGGGAAATATACAGGCGCGAAATCGACAATTATCAGGCGTCGATTGTTTCAAGTTGAATAATAGATAGCCGTGCGGTGCGGCTCTTGCATCGAAATATACTTCCTACAAAAATCGCAGATTCTCGGGATATACCTGGTGGGCTAGGTACTGAATTTGCGCGCGATCTCGCGGATTTTTGAAGACAACGATATAATTAGCGTTTAAGGAGATATCGCGCTGCCCGTGACCCTGATGGAAGAGATTTTGCGTGATGAAAATGACACTAAGATTTTTATGATGGCTACCCTTGGTGAAAAGATCGACCACAGTATTGTTGGATGCCTCGCGCATTAGATCATCAATGAACACAAGTTTAGGTCTTGCATCATTCGAGTAGTCTACTGCTTGCGGTAAACCCTCGCGAAATTCGATTTTATCACCGTACGCTGCATACCCGGACTGCCACTCTGAGTAATAAAAAAGTATACGCTCGAACGGGACATCCGTCATTTCGCGCATGTATTTAAAGAGTTTTTTTACAAAATATGTTTTACCACAACCCGTAGGACCGCTTATCACAACTGTCCATGGATGTTTCCAACGTGTATCCATATCGATGAGTGTCTATCAAAATCAATCAGCAGACTCTTAAATAAGCTTATACCGTAGCGACCGCGCGGCATCAGCTATTTTCGCAGCCTTAAAGAGCTGATAAGGCGCGGCGCGCCTGCACTAGCTGATGAGGCGCGGGCCCGCGGTATAAGCTGGTGTTTACGCCGTATGTAAATTAAATAACGATAGTTTTTATATTTCTCACAAATAAAGCAATATTTTTATTTCACTATGCATACATCTCTATGTACAAATTTTACGAATCATCAAATTCTAAACAGCAATATTATATCCACGGATGTAGCACGAGAAAGTCAGAATAAAAGGAAACACTCGATAAGAAAGACGGGACAAAAGGAATCAACGATGAGAAAGTCAGAACAAAAGAGAACGGTAGAGAGATAACAGCTACTGCTACGAATAGCAGCACAAAAAGAACGAGCCGACAACGGTTTTATACATAATAAATCAATTTTTTTTCAATGTGTTGTATACAGTAAATATGATACATGAAATTAGACAAAAAGATTATTTAAAAATATTTAATTATTATTATATTATTATAACTAATTAGCGTATTTCACAATAGCCGTACGGTACAGTAGAGTACATCTCGTGCCGTTTTCGCTTCGTGTTAACAGGTTCGCATGATTTCGTTTCTTTACGCGTTACTACATGATGAAATTCCGTACGTCGAATAGCGTCGAATTTCAAAATAATAGGTACGCTCCTTGCTTCTGTCACGAAAGATCGTAATGCGTTATAATTTACGTGACGGCTATTCGCAAAGTTTAGCGTGATACCCTTTACTTTACATTTTTCAATAATCGTACCGTCGGGTTTACGAACAAGGTATGCGTAAAATTTTGGTCCACCCGAAACGAACGAAGTTATATAACTACCAGGCCCGTATTCGCTTAATTCGTCCGTAAGATCTTCTAGAAATTGACCGTATGACGGCTCATACTCGTTACTACCGGGGCGGCTCACGTAAATATAGGAGTCCGTATCGCAGTACAATATTCGTTGCTCGAGCCCCTCAAGATAACTGTATAATTTTAGGCGTGCCTGTGCCGTCGTGTATGCTGCAATCACGGCATTTGATGTCGGGGATGGTTGGATAGCATCGCGGTTGCTCACATAGTTTTCATACATAATCTTGTGATTAACCGGTAGCATCCCCGTCACCTCAATCTCCGGACTCGTTAGTAAATTCATTAGCTCCGCGCGCGTGAAAACGATAACGGTTTTCGTGAGATTCTCTCGTTGACCAAACTTTCCCCAGAATGAATTAAGAGCCAATTTCGCTAGTGAACGTAAACCCGGATTTGGCTGCAAAGCACTTCGCTCGAGATATACACCCTCAGACTCCTTGTACAATGCTATAAAACGCTCTATTGCTTCCTCGTCATCGTTACACTCTGTTGGCGGTCCACTCGCCTCCTGTTTTATTTTTAGGAATGTATCGATGTACTCGGCAAAATGACCGCCTCGTCGCGTTGTCGAGTCATACTGCGTAACAACGTATTGCCAAATTTCATAGATACACGTCACTTTATATCCGAGCGACACAGCTTTTCTCAGTTCGTCCACGACCCATGTGCCGTCAAACGCTCGCTCAGTCGTGTCATCGTGTCTACAAACCTTGGATGTGTCCATATCTGTACAGCACGTTCTACACAGGGGGAACAGTAGTTTCCCATGCATGCGAACAGGCAGTACGGGTATATACAAATCGCGCGGTGCCAGCACGGTACACTTCACGAGACCATCGACGACACTTAGGTCGTTTTCAAGTCCTACGAGTTCTTGACACTCGTCACCTACGTACAATTTCGGGTCTCCAACGGGATATTTTCCATTCTTACACACCCATGGATACAGCGAGCAAACATCCACATAGCGTATCTGCTCCCCATTCGCGACGTCGTACAAGCTTACAAAATTTCCTTTCGTTCGACCGCCAAAGAATGCATCGCGTGGTTCAAGAGGCGCCTGCTTGACCATGGCGTGATTTCTCACGTATATCGACATTTCCTCGTTATTCTCGAGTAATCTGTCAAAATCGCATTCCCATATTTCGGTTAGAGTGTACCCTTTCGATCTGATTCGCCCGGAAATAAGAACGGTACGCTCGTATCGCTCATCCATTGTATCGCCGAATTTAGTTCGAGCATCTCTATTCACGCGATAACATCGCGGACAACCATGCCAAAAGCAGCCGTGAAATTGAAGAACGTGATGGACCCCCGCATCACGTAGTAACCGTCGACAGCCGGTAGGCCGGCCGGAGGGCGATACTCTCTCGTGCGTCCAGCATGAGCGATAACGCAGTTGAGCTCACGCTCGAGCCATACGACGGCCTTGCGCGATTGCTTATCGCCCCAGCAATATCCTCCTGGTGGTAACACCGCAATGCGATCTTTCTGTAGAAAATTCTTTCGAAATACTCTCATACATGCTGATGTTATCGTGCATGCTTCTGTAAAGGGGCACACGCTCCCACAACGTATAAGTAACTCTCGACGAGCTAAACACGCTCGTCTCAAAACCGTAACATCTGTACGACAATATTGCACAAATTGCGTCGCAAAATCAAATTTATAATCTACGCGACTCGATTCTTCCTCACACCATTTTAAAAAGCGCTCGCGATCCGCTGAGAACATGGTATCGGGTGAGTAAAAATGCAAAGTCGGCAGAGGATCTGAGTAATTCTGATATTCCGGTGTGTTGAATAAATGGGGAAATGTACCTTTTGCCACCTCATCAACGAAACGAAAGGCCTTAGGTAAAGCGCTAAGAGCCATGGGTAAATAGTTTAGACTATCGAGAAAAACGACATAATCAGAGAGGGCAGCTGTGTTTTTTGCACCTCGATTAAATACCGTAGAATAAATTGTGCGTCGAAACCTGCAGCGTTATGGGCGATGCAGATGGTCGTTTAAAATTTTTGCGATTATGTCCATTTTACGAGCTCCCCAACAGGATCATCGATAAACACGAATTCACGTTTACCACAGTTAGCGCAATCGGTCTCTATATCTGTGATTTCCAGACATGCCATACATACGCATCGTGCAACACATAAATTCGGCTCGTGAATTCGTGTCGATTTATCATCATGCAATTGCTCGTGTTGTTGCGTCTCAAAATCATAAAATAAAAATCTCGTGGAAGACTTGTCTTTTTTCTTCTCCTTTTGCGCCTCTGGTTTCTTAAGAGGTGCTATAAAACACGTATGCGTAGTCGGCCGCGTTTGTTTGCATGTAGTACAAAACGATATACCACATGCATGCATCTTTTTATCTGTGGTTTTAATCATACGCGAGCAGCCTCTACAGATTTTCAATGCGTTACAGACGCTGTACCGTCTATATTTACGAGACGTGATACCCGCGGAGCCTTCACCCTTGTGCTGAGCGAGGCAAAAAGCACTAAAGAACGAACGATTACAGTCTGCGCAATACTCAGGCTGATAGTCTCTATTGCCGTTGCAATAAGTGGATTTACATCGAGCACATTGATAGCTATATCGATGCTCGAGTACTCGAATATACTTGGAATTACATTGTGTGCAGAACCCTCGACTACCGGTTGATTGTGATGAGAACGCTCGTAATAGAGAATAAACAGTGTATGATTAATTTTACCTGTTGCGGTGAGTACGTATTTTCGCCCATCGTACAGAGCCGGAACGCGTTTTCCGAAGGTGAGAAATTCATAAACAACAATCGCTATACCCTCGTGAACCAAGTACTCGTGGAAGAGCTGAATTCCGCGCGCACCACACCCCCTAGACGGTGTCGTTACCCCTGCATTACGCGTGAGCTCTATCGCTGCTGTATATTGCGCACCTCGAAGCCCGTTCCGAATTTGACACCATCGTCTGTGTAGCACGCCCGCACGTATTTGACCGCGTTCGGCATGCTCTCGGGCAGTGACAAGGGATCGTTGTAGACACAAATTATCGCGATTACTTATGCGTAAAATTGACTTCTTTGCTATAGACTCGTGTGTAAGCCTAGTGTCCACACCAGCTCCTTCGACGCCTCGTACTATACATGTCGTCATTCTACATGTACCAGCGTCTATTCGAAATTCGCGCGCGCTCTGAGCTACACTATTAATTAGTCGCCATATATCGTCGAGAACGATGTCACGAGCTGGTCGAAATGATAACCATACAGGTCCTTGCGCGATAGACGGTACGCTCAGAGTCATACCCACATAATCATGGCCTTCGCACGATTCTGTAAGGCGTGTGAGAACATCTCGTACACCTCCCTCGAACCATGTCAGATGATCGATACCGACCGGTGGCTGACAAAAATAAAAATCTGTCTCTCGACCCTGCATCCTAAAGCGTGGAAAATAGCGTCTCTGCTCGTTATCGATACCGAAACGTTCACCAGGAGGCAAAATATCACCACCCCGTGCAGCAGTCCTTCCATCGCCAGTCTGTCCAACTGCAAGCATAATTAAACCATTTATTAGAATTTTTATTTCATTTACCTAAAATTTTTGTTTGTAGTTAGCTATATACTACGTATATAATTCGTGTAACGTAAGAATTACAAACTTATATTTGCTTCTAGTCCTCGAACCCGTCGACTGCACCCGGGAACCGCCGACGCATTTCGTGAACCAACTCGATTGTCGGCGATCTTGGCACAGTGAATCGTGCAAAGCGAAAAACGTTTGGGTCCGTCTCGTACCCTGTTTTTTCATTTTACTATTATTATCCGCGTAATTTTGTTATTTTTGTCAGCGTAGTTGTATTATTAAAAGCTTACCTGAATCTACAGGGTCCTCCTTCTCCTCTTCCTCCTCCTCGTCGTCATCGTCTACGTCTTGCTCCTCCTCCTCCTTCTCCTCCTCTTCTTCTTCTTCTTCTTCTTCTTCTTCTTCTTCTTCTTCTTCTTCTTCTTCTTCTTCTTCTTCTTCCTCTTCTTCTTCTTCTTCTTCCTCGTTGTCTGTATTGCTGTTGGTATCATCGTTTGAACTGTATTGTCGCGATGGGCCTGCGACGGATTCATCTGGTTCTCTCGAGGGGCCTGCCATGAAAAGACCGTTTTTAGGTTTATAGCCTCAGAATAGCTGGGTAAAATTTATCCAACGATTCCCTGCGGAGCTGTCGCCATCGTTGTCCCTGCTATGATCATCTGAATCGGTTCTACCCTCCTCATCGAAATCATAGGTGTCGGATCCCATTTCTGCGTCCTCATACCGTCGAACTATATAAAAATCTTATGAAATAAAGGAAATAAAATAAAAGTAATTAGCGCTGTATATTACTTACGTCTTTCATTGAGTATGGGTTGCAGAGCAGGCTCATTCAGCCAACCGCGTCGACAAATAACACGCACCACCGAATCAATAATTATTTGATTATCAAACAATCCAATATTATACGCGTCAACTAAATCGCGCTGATGACACTCGCACAGCATACCGCGAATTTTACGAACAACCGCCTGTGTCGGAAGTTCCCATAGGGTGATCTGTAAATTTCTACTCCCCCACCGCGAACGCAACGACGGTCTACGCTTCAATATAAATCAATTTTCTTATCAATGACCACTCTGACCATGATTGCGCTGTTAGAGTAGTAGTAGTAGTAGTAGTAACCACAGTAAATCAGACAATTAACTAGAGAATTATCAAAGCGGCTCACTTTTATATATATTCCTTTAACAAGCTCTCTCTCTCTCTCTCTCTCTCTCTCTCTCTCTCTCTGCATATACTGCAGCGATGTAATGAATACGACTAACCAAGAGGATGGCCGCACGCGATCACTTTACAAAAGCAAGACCTAGGGAAATATTTAGCGATGGTGATGTATTTAGTTATCGCGTTTCGCTGATGAAAGTCATATTGTTTTCATCTAATTTCAGGGCACTCGGCCATGAGGAAAATCATCAAATTTCGTCGACGAATATTATTTACTTTTCATAGCACATCTTATCTGTATGTCGATGTGTGCGTGTGCACATAGGCGTGCGAGAGTTTGCAAGAGTTTTGGGATATATTTGCTGCTGTTACTAGGCTGTTGAGGAGAACGCGACAAATATCAAAGGATATTGGCTAGCAATTTTCAGTCGTATGATTTGCAGTATCAAAAGAAGAGGCGATGCAGCTAAGTGGTGGGGGAAATCTTTATAAAATGGAGTATGAACACCACCGACGATTCATTCGAAAAGTTACAGTCTACACGAAAGCAGTAAAAAAGGCAAATAACGGTGCTACGTCTCATGCAATATCGCCATACCATATATAGCGAACCTCGTTATGTACGGTTTAAATGAATCAGTTGGTAAAATAATCGTAGCCGGGCTCGAGTTGAACTCTACGTGTACTCTTACACCAGTGGTGAAAATATTGTCGAATACTTTTACCGGAATTACACTCGGTGCGGACGAGTGGCGAGTGTTTAAAAGTGATTTTTCTCGCGTACAACAATATTTCGAAGCTCATGGGACTGATGCCGAGAAAATGTGTAATACCCGCATAGAGCACACAACGCCCCCCCAAGTGTGTCACCTTGTTCGTGGTGGGGGGGCTTGCGTTTCTGCGATGAACCCTGGAGCTAAGCCGGCGGGGGCTTCGGCCCCTGGCAGGTCTTACCTTGCCGGACAGGTCCAAGGGGAGCAGGCAGACTAAGAACACACAACATCAAAAGCTACGGTGTGAGGCATCGTGCCTATGGCTAGATGGCCGCGTTGATGTAAAACTGTGCGGTTGCAAACGATCCCTGTAGGGAACCTGGTGGAACCCTACAGTATCTACACCTTACCTAGGCAAGGCGGCTCTGCCTGGGTGGACCTACTTTCCGACCATTCTCGTGGGACTTAATATGGAAACTGAAAAACAAAAACAAACAAACACTCAAACAACAAAAAGGGCAGGAGAGAATGCAGAAGCAGGAGGGTCAGGGGCCAGACCAGTGGTGTTAGTAGAGCGAATGCGAGGAAAAACAATCGGAGATTCTTTCGCGGACGAGATGGACACGTCGGTCCAAAGTGATGTGCAATGCATGGGTAGGCGGAGTAGACGACCGTCCGAATCGTCATCCTGCACTGAAGGGATGAACCGGGAGAGAGCAAAAAAAAGGAGAAAACAGACGCAAGGACGAGGATCGGATGAGGATGCGAGGGTTCCGATTCCTCCCGTTAGATTAGAGGATTTTCTTTTCAACGAGAACAACAAAGTGACCAAGGCTGCGATGAAAATGATCCTCGGGAAGTGGGCTGCACTTGAGTCGACGCTCTATGAGCAAATTGTACGGACGGAGAGCGTCAGGACAGAGCTAGAAAAGGAGAAGGGTACAGGAAATGTTCGGGAAGCTAACGCGAGCACGGTTCGCCCGAAACCTACCTTCGCCCAAATTACGAGCGGTGGCCGTCCGAGAACACCTGGCCCGTCCGGGCTTACGGGGGTCCGTGGGCCGTCTGCTGGCACGCGTCCGGCTCGTCCGAGACCAAGATCGCAGGTTGTCCTCCTGCGATCCAGCCGCAAAAAGCTGATGACCCTAGAACAGGTGAACAAATCAAGAGTGCCGTTATGGAGGCTCTCAAGGATGTAAAATCAAGGCTGAAGGTAAATAACATTCGCCAAACGCGTCAAAAAGGAGTTGCAATTGAGATAGACGGGCACGCGGACGCAACCCTGATCAAAGAGACCAATTTTGGAGAGGTTGGCCTGCGGGCGGAAGACCCCAAAAGGATTAACCCTACGATAATCGTTTACGACGTAGAAAAAGAGCTGAAAAGTGAGGATCTCAAAGAGGACCTCATAAGAAAAAATTGCGATCCGGGAGGCGTGAGTCCAAACGAGTCTGCTGGAGACATAACCTTCCAACATTGTTTTAAAAACCGAAACGGAAATGTGAATTGGGTGGTGGAGATGCCATGCGCCACTCACAAGAGGTTAATCGAGAAGGGCCGAGTTTTTATGCTCTGGCGCTCCTACAGAGTAAGTGACTATGTCAACGTCACCAGGTGCTATAAGTGCACAGGCTACGGGCATATGGCCAGGGATTGCAGTGCCGCTGAGCCAAAGTGTGAAAACTGTGGTGGGGAGGGGCACCTCCGCAAGGACTGCCCGAAAAAGGAAGAGCCCAGCTGCGTAAACTGCAAAAAGGCAAAGCGGCCGGTGACCAATCACCCTTCAACGGACCGCAAGTGCCCAGAGTATCTGAGACAGGTTGAGTTACTTCGGAGCAAAATGACATGGAGCTAAGGGTTGGCCAAATAAATGCGGCGAGATCTGCAGCTGCGGCTGGGGAGATCAGGGTGATGGTGAGAGAGGAGGGGCTCGATATCCTTTGCATTCAAGAGCCTTATACATATAAGGGAACCGTTGTCGGATACAACAGTCCGGAGATCAGATTAATTCAGCCTTCCTCAGAATCACCTTGGGTGGCCATTCTGGTGACGAACCCTCGACTCGAAGTTTTCCACGTCGATACGGAAGTTTCAGACCACGTGGTGTGTATAAGTGTAAACGACGGAGTGAGGATGGTGTACGTTATCAGCGTATATTGTCAGCACTCACACACCATTGAAAGGCACCTACAGACGTTGGGCGCTCTCCTAAGAAGGATCAAGGGGACCAATGCCAATGCGGATATCATAATAGCGGCTGATGCTAACGCCCGATCGCCATTATGGTTCTCGGGAAGCGTGGATCATAGAGGCGGAGTGCTGGAGGACTTCCTGGTTGAGGAGGAACTCTTGGTAGCTAACGAGCGACAGGAACACTGTACCTACTCCAGAGTGCACGGGGAGTCTAACATCGACGTGACACTGGTTACTGTCGGTCTAGGGAGGGCTATCCATGGCTGGAGGGTCATCCCGGCCTGCAGTGCCAGCGACCATAATCTTATTGTGCTCGATATACACGGTGGCAGAGAAGCTGTGAGGCCCATCGCACACGAGGCTGGATATAATCTAAAGGGAGCGGACTGGGAGAGCTTTGTTGCTGCCTATGACGAAACCATGACGAGGGAAAATAGGCAAAAAATCGAGACGAAAGATCCAAACGAGGCGGCTCGTGTATTTGGGGGCGTGGTTGCCGCAGTGTGCAGCGCATCGCTAAAAGAGAGGAAGATCCTCACTCGAGCGGTTCCGTGGTGGACAGTAGAGCTCCAGCGACAGAGACAAGGTGTGAGGAAGGCGAGAAAAGAACTGTCCCGAGCGAGGCGGCTGGGCAGTATCGAGGTAGCAAACCTGAAGAGAAGGTTTAGTTCACTAAGAAATGGATATACCTCGGGCGTGAGACAGGCAAAACAAGAGTCCTGGAGAAACTTTGTTAAAAAAGAGGGCAACGAGAACCCGTGGGGAATCGTGTACAAAATAGCCCGCAATAAGGTAAAAAGGAAGGAAGTCCCGCGCACATTGATACTACGAAACCGGGAAGTGACCACAACGTGGAAAGAAACGGCCAGAGCAATGCTCAAGGAAATGGTCCCGAAGGATTCACAGAGAAATGAGCCGGAAGTGCTTCAGGCCATCAGAAGTGCAAACAGAGAGTACGTATGTGAAAACCTAGAGTCGAATATAGAGGACGATGAAATCTCTGCTGCTATTAAGGCAACAAAGAACAAAAAGGCACCGGGGTTAGACGGCATTACAGCTGAGATTCTCAAGGTGATATGGCAGCACGACCATGAAGCGCTGAAGGCGCTATTTAATAACTGTATGCGGCGAGGAGTGTACCCTGATATATGGAAAATAGCAAAGCTGCGGATCATTTTAAAGGATGCAACACGGGACAGGAGGTTTGTCGAGTCTTATAGACCGATAGCTCTCCTCCCGGTGACTGGAAAAATATTTGAAAGAATAATGGTGCGCAGGATTCAGAGTCAATACGACTGCATAAGCCTGAGGAGTGAACGACAGTTCGGGTTCCGACCTGGCAGATCTACTGAAGACGCGCTGGTTGCGTTTAGGCAGAGTGTGGAAAGCAGTGAAAAAAAGTACGTGCTGGCCATTTACACGGACATTCGGGGGGCCTTTGATAATTTATGGTGGCCGGCTATCAAGCGCCGCCTGATTGCGGCTAAGTGTAGCAGTGTCCTGGTGACACTAGTGGACAGCTTTTTTCAAAACAGGGTTATGCTGATGAGGACGGAAAGGAGTCGCGCGACGCGGAAAATGGAGAGAGGCTGTCCGCAGGGCTCTATTATAGGACCTGCAGCATGGTGTTGGTGCATGGACACGCTCCTGAATGGCATCACGGGCGGGTTCGATGCGAGCGACGTGGACGTCATGGCGTACGCGGATGACCTTTTCCTGGTCGTAAAGGGAGACTCGCGTAGAGCCTTGGAAGAGCAGAGTGAAGCGGTCTTGGCTATGGTCGAAAACTGGTGCGAGGAGCATAAACTTGTGGTATCGTTGACGTAAACAAAGGCGATGATTGTAAAGGGAAAACTCGACGAGCAGAGGCTCCCAATCCTCAGAGTGAATGGAAATCGGATCCAATACTGTACAGAGTACAAGTACTTGGGAGTCCAGATCGACCACAGGTTTTCGTTCATACCGCACGTGAAAGACAAAAGGGGAAAGATCACGAAGTTCGCAATGGCGATAAAAAGACTAGCCAAGGATGAGTGGGGAGTCAAGACAAATGTCATGGCCACGATATATAGGGGGGTATGCGTACCCACTGTGATGTACGGCGCGGCTCTCTGGTATCGGGAGGCGTGTAAGGTGTTGATGAGACGGCACATGGATGCGGCACAAAGAGCGATGCTCCTGTCGATGACGCGGGCGTGTCGGACGACGTCAACTGCGGCAATGCAAGTTTTGGCCCGATGCCTTCCCCTGGACCTTGAGGCAGTAAAAAGGGGGCTAGCGTATAGACTAAAGAAAAACGAGTATATAAGATGGAAGAACTACGAATACGCACCCGGAGATGATGAAGAAAATCTGGACGCTGACCTGAAAACACAAAAAGAGGCGATTAGTAGGGAAATACGAAACGAGTGGCAAAGTAGGTGGGAGCGTAACGAACATGGACGTGACCTTTATAGGTTCATCAGAGAGGTTACTTTTAGAGAGAGGAACAAGTGGTTCACCCCGAGTAGGTTCGCGGTGTACTTACTAACGGGGTATGGGCCCATAAACGAATCGCTGGAAAGAAGAAACCTGACAGCCGAAGGCGTCTGTCAGGTTTGCGGCTTAGGGGAGCGGGAAACAGTCGACCACATGCTGTGGGACTGTGAAACGTATGAGGAGTTTAGATATCTGGAGCTCCGGGGTACAAGGGAACACGAAGAGCTCATCCGTACAGAGAACCTCTTTAAGAAGTTCAACGTCTTCGCGAGGGAGTTGTTTGAAAAAAGGAAAGCTTACGTAGAGAGAGAAGAAGATCCGGAATGAAGAGTAGCACGGTAGACGCTAGTAGTAGAAAACGGGTCCGCCTCCACGCGGCAGGGACGGGAAACGGCTGAATAGACAGCCGGCTAAGAGACCTGAAACAAAAAGAACAGAAAAAGAAAAACCTGAAACAGAAAGAAAGAAAAGATTAATTAACAACAACAACAACAACAATAATAATAATAATAATAATAATAATAATAATAATAATAATAATAATAATAATAATAATAATAATAATAATAATAATAATAATAATAATAATAATAATAATAATAATAATAATAATAATAATAATAATAATAATAATAATAATAATAATAATAATAATAATAATAATAATAATAATAATAATAATAATAATAATAATAATAATAATAATAATAATAATAATAATAATAATAATAATAATAATAATAATAATAATAATAATAATAATAATAATAATAATAATAATAATAATAATAATAATAATAATAATAATAATAATAATAATAATAATAATAATAATAATAATAATAATAATAATAATAATAATAATAATAATAATAATAATAGAAATGAATTAAAATAAATAAATAAATGAATGAACAAACAAATAATAGAGAGAGTGTTAGGCGAAAAAATTAAATTGGAAGGGTGAAATAGTGTTTGAGAAATCCGTCCGATGGTGTAGTTTGACAGATCTTGAACCTGCGAATGTATTGGAAATAATGAGTCTTCACTCAAGACAGGGTGAAATAAAACCAGACTTGTACATGGAAAATAGAGAAAGTGGTTTATTTTGTACCATCCGCTTGCAATTTACAAAGTATATAAAAAAGGAACAAATAATATAAAAAATGAACAAATTGAATTTTGAATCTAAATGTGAGCAGCACACAATTATATTAATTGCGTGCTGAATTTAAACTTGAGACAGCGGTGCGTGCAACGTAGCGAGAGCTACGCAGCACGACACGCTGATACCATTGAGTGCGAAAATGTTTGTGCGTAATTCACTGCAACCACTCAGCAGTGTATTGCAAAGTGGTTGCAGTGAATTAATGAGAGCATTTGCAATAACCTTTGCTTGAGTGCTATTGCGGTGTGAACTCAGCTACGCAGTCAGGACTGCGCAGCACAATACAACATATATTGAGGATGCACAAGTGAGCAGTGTATAGTCACTGTGCTTTCCCAGCAGATTTCCGGGAGGAAAGCACAGTGAATATAAACACCAGCATAATTGTATTAATTATCTGGCAAAAGAATTGATGCAAAACGTGGTGCAGCATGTGCTGCAGCGCACGCCAAGAGTGAGGCCAAGTGCTGATGTACCATATTTTCTCCGCACTGGTATTGAATTACGCATAATTGTGCCAGAGCACTCTTACCTTGAGCAATGAGTCCTGGTGAGTGTTGTTGAGCGATGCCGATGTAGAAGGTTGGTGAAAAGGTCCGAGAAGTTCAAAGATGCGCGTGCTGTCCGAAGGGATGTGTGTCGCCAAAGTGCCAAATTCTCAAGATGGCTGCGAGTATGAAAGTTTCGTTGGGCGCTGGAGTCAGTTGAGCGAGATAGCCGGTGAGCGAAACCGAAGTCAAGCGAGAGAGACATCCTCTCGCTCGACGCGGCGTGCCAACGAGGCACATCCTCGGTTTCGCGAAGCCCATGCCTCGGCTATCTTCGACTCAACCGAACAACGCGTAGTAGAGCAGCGCAACAGGTAGGCGCACGACGATTATCGATCGCCGTGCGCCAGCTGATTTTCCAACATTCCGCCCGCCATCAGCACCGGGGTTGATGATTAATTATTGCTGGGTGTTGGATGAGATTGGCAGGGCAGCAAGTTTTGAGATCGGCTTGGTGAGCGTGGTGGTAGCAGTTTTGAGTGTCACCACCCTGGTGAGCCCGTCTTTGCCCGGATGCAACTCGGTGACTCGTGCAAGTGGCCACTTGCACGGTGGAAAGCGCTCATCCGTGAGCAGGACCAACGAGCCAATTTTGATAATGTTGTTAGGATGGTGCCACTTTGAAATTGACTGCTGCCGTTGTAAATAAGGTGCAGACCACTGTCGCCACAATTGATGTATTTTTTGCTGCAACAATTGCCACCTTGAGAGCCGTGAGATTGCCAAATCTTCCAGATTCGGTTCTGGGACCATTGTGAGCGCTCTACCAATGAGAAAATGTCCAGGCGTGAGTGCTGATGAGTCATCTGGATTATCGCTGAGCGGTTCCAGAGGCATTGAGTTAAGTATAGCCTCGATTTGAGCAAGCAGCGTTGAGAGATCTTCGAACGTGAGTGCTGTATCACCCACCGTTCGCCGCAGATGAAATTTAACGGACTTTACAGCTGCTTCCCATTTTCCACCCATATGTGGTGCCGCAGGTGGGTTAAACTTCCACGCAATCTGTTGATTTGCAAGAGAAGAAGCGATGAGATGATGCTCTTGCGAAGCCTTACTGAACATCTGATGTATAAATTTGTTTGCACCAATGAAGTTGGTGCCACAGTCAGAATAGATGGTGTGAGGAATGCCGCGCCTCGATGAGAATCACCTGAACGTTGAGAGAAAGCCGTCAGCTGAGTAGTCGCTGACGACCTCCAGATGCAGAGCCGAAGTGGCGAGGCACACAAACGCAGATCCAGCCTTTGTGTGTTTTACTGCCTCGCCCCTTCCAAGTTTTGAGCGTGAGAGGACCGGCGTAGTCTACTCCTGTGTGAGAAAATGCGCGCGATGGTGTGACTCGTGACAGAGGCAGTTGACCCATCAACTGTTGTGCACGAACTCCTCTCTGTCGAGCACACACCACGCAATGTAATATATGAGATTTCACAGGAGCTCTACCGCCTACGATCCAATGTGTTAGCCGAACTTGAGCTAGTGTGAGCTGCGTGCCTCCGTGAAGAGTTCGCACGTGAGCTTGATCGATAATCAGAGTCGTGAATCTTGAATGACGAGGTAGAATGGCAGGATGCCTTTCTTCATATATGAGTGCTGATTGAGCAAGGCGACCTCCTACTCTCAGTACACCCTCCTCGTCGATAAAAGCTGTTAGTCGACTGAAGGGGTGAGCAGATGAAAGATGCGAGCCTGACTGCAACACTTGTATCTCGTGCTTGAAAAACACGGCTTGTGTGGCTTTTGTCCAAAATGTGTTTGCTGCAGCCATTTCTCTAGCAGTGAGTGGAGCGTTTCCTGCCGATTCTAACCTCTTTCTCATTTTCTCCACTACTCTCACACAATATGAGGTAAGACGACATAATTTTGAGAGCGAAGAACAGCGATGAATGAGTTCCCAGTGATACTCTGGCGTCTGTGTTGCCGCGAGGAGAGCTACCCCCGGTCGGGCTTCCATGATGCTCAAATCTTCTGAATCAGTTGTGGATTTTGGCCAAGATTGACTAGGTTTCACCATCCACGGTGGACCCGACCACCACAACTGATGAGAAGCCAGTTGAGATGTTGAAATACCTTGTGAGGCACAATCAGCTGGATTGTTTGTGCCTGCCACATGACGCCACTGAGCATTGGGTGTGAGTTCCTGTACCTGAGCGACTCTGTTTCGGACATAGTCTTTCCACCGAGCAGGATGAGCTTTGATCCAGGTGAGAGTTACTGATGAGTCCGTCCACAGGTGAGTCGATGAGATTTTAACCTTGAGTGTGGTTTGAACGTATGCAACCAGCTTAGCTAATAACAAAACTGCAGTCAATTCAAGCCTTGGTATGGTAAGCTTCTTGAGTGGTGCCACGCGCGTTTTGAGCAAACAAGTGAAGCCACCTTTCCTGTGGAAGTTGAGTCAACAGTGATATAAATCACTGCGGCCATGGCCAGTTGAGATGCATCAGAGAAGCCGTGCAATTCCACTGTTGAGTTGCTCCATGTGTTAAACCACCGAGGAATTGAGAGTCCGCAGACAAGTGAGATCTTCTCTTATTGCAATCCTTCGTGCTGAGACCTGGGATGGCAGTGGACCATCCCAGTTGAGCTTGTGAAGCCAAAGCTCTTACAAGAGTATTTTGGCTCTTATCACAACTGGTGAGACGAAACCGATTGGATCAAAGAGTTGAGCCACCTCGGAGAAAACGAGGCGTGTGAAAATTTCCTGAGCTGAGTTGAACCGTGAAGAGAATGTGAACTTGTCCTCATGAAGAAGCCAAGTCAAGCCAAGAATTTTGTCTCGCAGTCGTCCGTTGAGATAGCTGAGATTGACGGTGATGATGAGATATTAGCAAGCACCTTGAGGTTCGACGAGTGCCACCTGGCGAGTGGAAAACCGCCCGCCATGCACAAGTCCTTGAGTTGTTGAGTTATTTCAATGAGTTGATGAGTTGAATCCGCCTGTAGATGCTGTTGTACCATGTGTCACGGTTGTTAATTTGTACGGCACAGGGTTGAGTTGAGCATCAATCCACAAAATTCGCTGAAGATTCCAATCGTCAGGGTGAACTTGAATTTGACGATTCATCTTGGTAACGTCCGTGGCAAAGATGTGTCTGTGATGACGGATCCAGATGAGAACGTCCGAAATATTGAGCAACAAATTAGGTCCAGTGTGCATGATGTCATTCAGAGACTTTCCAGAAGATGTTGAGCTAGAACCATTGAATACCACCCTTAATATGGTGGAAATATCGTCTGGTCTCAGCACCCCGTGGTGAGGCAGATAGTATTGAATTTCACTTGTAGATGATTTCGAAGCCTTCACCATGTGACCAAGTTGTTCGTATTCGACCGTGAATTGTGAGTAGAGCTGACAGTATTCAGTATCCTTTGAGATTTTGCGTATTATGTGCTGCAGACACCGATGTGCTTTTGAGTCTGAGTTTCCAGGTTTACAGGCAAAAATGTGAGAGAAAGCCGAATGATGTGTCGGCCTGTAGTAACACACTGATGCGTGTTGCGAAACTGATCCTCGCATGCCTGCACCTCTGGTGTGAGTTGATCAACTGTGTCCTTTGGCGGCTCTTCGTGAATCCAAAATTTCGTTAGCACGTTCTGTAATTTCTGATCATCAGGTTGCATGGCAGCATGAAGAACAGTGAGTGCGTCAGATTGACATGAGTTAGATGGTCCAATGATGAGCCACCCGAATATCGATAATTGTGCAACAGGCGCAGATGATGTGCCCTTGAGAATATTGGGTTTGATGACCAGTCCATAAATATTTGCTCCAACTATGATATCGATTGGTTGTGGTGTGAGAAAGTCAGGGTCCGCCAGCTTCAGCTTCACTATGTGAGGCCATGTACGAGCTGGTGACTCACAAGATGGCAAGTGAGTAGTAACCGTTTTGAGAATTTGAGCCAGTACCGTGGCTTTCTCCCTGAAGTATGTAAACACAGTGTGAGTTGAACCGAGCCATGTGTCTGCGTTGAGTGCTTTCGACCGATCCCTGTGATCGAAATTGATGAGTGCTTGCGTGTGGCAATACCGATGTGTGAATGTGTGAGAGTGCAGTTGCTAATAATGTTGAGCTTGTGTATGTGAGTTGAATCTATGAGAGAACCACTGCGTCAACACCCTAGTGTGTTGACAACTGTGTATTATGTGATTGAACGGTGTCGGAGCTTGCTGTCGCATAGTGCACATTTTATTGGTGAATGCCAACCTTTGCCAGGGCAAGATTCGCTGACGATGACCGCGTAGAGCTGGTTGATTGCGTTAGAGTGGCGTAACGATCATGTTACACGAGGAGACGATCCAAGAATACGACAGGCGCGAAATACACTGTCGATCAGGCCAATAAGCGGAAGTCACCAGGTTTGGTGGACGATTCACTGGTGAGCGAAGAGTTGATTGCGTAGGCTGTGACACCAGGAGCTTCTTACCAGAAGCTCATTCGACTCCGTCACCGACCTAAGCTCGCTTGCCTCTGTCTGCTATGATACTACGAGAGAGTGCACTAATTAATATGTGCAAACTCTACATCTTTGCAAATAGCCGATACACATTTGAGCACTGTTAATGCTAACATACAGAAAGAATCAAAATGAAACTCCGCAGTGCTGTACGATACCCCAAGATGTAAATGTAGTACTGCGACGAGTCGATCAACGTGTAGCGGTTATACTGCAGAGCTAGGCTGGAGGGCTCCGCTGAGAGTGCTAGAGCTCGTTGAGCTGTCGGATTGTCCTCCGACGAGGTTAGCTGGTGGTATTCGTTTGTTTGGTGATGGTGCCCGGTGCCGTTCCATCTGACACTTGCAATGAACATTTATCGTTAAGGTCCCATTGTTTGGTAGATTGCGCTTAGACATGGTGCGCAAGGATGATAGTGTGACACAGGAACGATACAAAAGAACGAAGATACTTCGCAAAGCTCTACTTTACCAAACTGCTTGGCTGACGAGTACCAGGATGAGTTGATGAGGTGAGACTACGAGGAATATCTGCAGAATCTCACGTCAAGATGAGTCAAGAGATGCGAGCGGAAGGTAGTTAAACCCTGGTTCTACCCTGTATGCTTGAGTCGAAGATCCGGCTCGAAGGACCAAATGTTTGAGAAATCCGTCCGATGGTGTAGTTTGACAGATCTTGAACCTGTGAATGTATTGGAAATAATGAGTCTTCACTCAAGACAGGGTGAAATAAAACCAGACTTGTAGATGGAAAACAGAGAAAGTGGTTTATTTTGTACCATCCGCTTGCAATTTACAAAGTATATAAAAAAGGAACAAATAATATAAAAAATGAACAAATTGAATTTTGAATCTAAATGTGAGCAGCACACAATTATATTAATTGCGTGCTGAGTTTAAATTTGAGACAGCGGTGCGTGCAACGTAGCGAGAGCTACGCAGCACGACACGCTGATACCATTGAGTGCGAAAATGTTTGTGCGTAATTCACTGCAACCACTCAGCAGTGTATTGCAAAGTGGTTGCAGTGAATTAATGAGAGCATTTGCAATAACCTTTGCTCGAGTGCTATTGCGGTGTGAACTCAGCTACGCAGTCAGGACTGCGCAGCACAATACAACATATATTGAGGATGCACAAGTGAGCAGTGTATAGTCACTGTGCTTTCCCAGCAGATTTCCGGGAGGAAAGCACAGTGAATATAAACACCAGCATAATTGTATTAATTATCTGGCAAAAGAATTGATGCAAAACGTGGTGCAGCATGTGCTGCAGCGCACGCCAAGAGTGAGGCCAAGTGCTGATGTACCATATTTTCTCCGCACTGGTATTGAATTACGCATAATTGTGCCAGAGCACTCTTACCTTGAGCAATGAGTCCTGGTGAGTGTTGTTGAGCGATGCCGATGTAGAAGGTTGGTGAAAAGGTCCGAGAAGTTCAAAGATGCGCGTGCTGTCCGAAGGGATGTGTGTCGCCAAAGTGCCAAATTCTCAAGATGGCTGCGAGTATGAAAGTTTCGTTGGGCGCTGGAATCAGTTGAGCGAGATAGCCGGTGAGCGAAACCGAAGTCAAGCGAGAGAGACATCCTCTCGCTCGACGCGGCGTTATTAACGAGGCACATCCTCGGTTTCGCGAAGCCCATGCCTCGGCTATCTTTGACTCAACCGAACAACGCGTAGTAGAGCAGCGCAACAGGTAGGCGCACGGCGATCGATAATCGTCGTGCGCCAGCTGATTTTCCAACAAATAGAAAACAAATTAAGGGAGAATGAAAAACGGAAAAGATAACATCGGAAAGGAAATGAATGTAGAGGTGAGTCCAAAAACTCAAACAAAAAGAACAGAAATCGAACGGGTTTTATAGCGGAAATGAGCGAAGAGCTCGATAGCCGCCGCACAATGTGCACATGAAGATAAAATTTAAAAAAAAGAGCACACAACGCATTACACACTTTTAACCTCGTGTTACCAGCACAGAGCTGTGTCATTTGGTAAAATAAGCGGTAGCGCTGATGAGGAATACGAGAATCAAGAGGAATCTGGAGAATCGAAACGGAAACGCTTCCGAAAATACTCTCCAAACATTGTTCTTCAGCGGTCTACATTTGATATGCTCGTCGAAATAAGTAGAAGAATTGATATTCATATGCAGGCTCTAGAAAGCAAAAGTGAAACGATTCAACGGTGTATGAACGAGGTGGTATCATATGCCCGTGAAAATATAGTTGTCAGTGAAATGCCTCGTGCAGCAGCGTATGAGATCATCGGTTCCAAGGAATTCTTTGAAGAAGCGCTCGAACACATCGCGATCTTGCTAACGCCGGAGGATACGGAGTTTATGAAAATTATTTTGTCCGAAATAACTGTGCTGTTTCGTGGTCATATCGCTGATCATGCATCGGGTGTTGCGTTGCGAACGCAATAATTCTACGTATGTGCAGCTATTTGGGTTAAAGACACAGTTGTGAATAATTGTATATAGTGTACATTTCGCTCGAAATATTATAAAGTATACACCGAGGTCAGTCGAGGTGAGAGAGAGAGAGAGAGAGAGAGAGAGAGAGAGAGAGAGAGAGTCCTAAAACCGAAGCATCAGCAAAGGTCTGCGATAGAAAGAAGACGGAGCGCTCGTCTCTGTTTCATTAACACAGCAGATCATGGAATACGTGCCAATGTCGATTAGCAGCAAAGCAGCAGAGCTTGGTAAGTAAAAAATATAAAATAATTTTTAAATCGTAATTTTAAATCATGTAATATTTATTTTTAATTTCAATAAATAATGTCTTGCAGAGCGAGCAGCCCCAGCATATGAGCCGACACCGAGGGTTCGTTATTCGTGTCATGGAGAGCGAGAGGAAGATACATGTACTGTACAGATAGAGCTAACTTCGGGAAAGAAAAGTACCACCCGACATCCTCATCCACAGTTGTCGTCGGTGGCAGAAGATCATCAACGCTGCCAACTTTGTATAATGAGGCGTGGCATATCAATTAAGACAATATCGATTATTCTGTACACGATGTTTTTTTATCGATCAGTGCATTAAATTAAATAGTTATTTCGTTCTTTTTTCAGAAGTACACTATGATGACAACGCCCACAGCGAAAAATAATTTAAAAGCAATATTACGAGTGATAATACAAATTAATTCCATATAGCGATAAAAATAAAATTAACGGCGAAGGAATCTCCGAGCGCGGATGACCGTGTTTGCGGGGCTGTTGCATACGACGGTAAATGTGTAAAGTGCTTTCCATAAAATATTGATTAATTAAAAAATATCTGATCTTGCTGTGTCTCTCATTTTTATAGCATAATAATTAGAGAATTATAATTGAAGTCTTTCTCTCTCTCTCTCTCTCTCTCTCTCTCTGTGAGGGATCATATTCTATATATTTTACTGCAGAGCAAGCGCTTTGCGAGGAGCATAGCGCAGGGCTATGCATGCTCGAAAACCGCTTTCGTTGCATTCAAAGTGATGGATACCTAGTTATGATTCATAGGAGGCTGTTATCTTTATGCCCGTGATACTCTCTAGCAGTATCTCGAGCATTGAGTCTGTCTTTGGCATCCTACTTAGAAACAATAAAAAGCATATGTATCCACGATACGGCAAGGAGATTTTAAGCGTCGCGTTTTGGTGCCGATTAATGTTTTTCGAGAGTGTGATGAGTGTGTTTCTGCGTACACAGGAAATTGCGATGCATACGACGATCTGGAAGAGCTCCTACGTAGCGTGTATTCAGCGGAACGTCGTGGAATAGCTCCCCGTTGAACTTGGGGAGCTGTATATCGGCATGTCCTGTATTGTGCCTCGTTTCAATAGCGTTGTCCGCGGCGAAGTGGTTTACCCGGACTTTGATGGGTACTGCGAGGTGTTGCTAGTCGATTTCGGCGAAACTATTTACATCGACTGGTCTTACCTATTTCATCCGGAGCCTCGAGCAAGTATGCTGCCGGTTCTTGTCATGGAGTTTTCCATATACGGACTCGAACGCGTGGATGTTGCAAGTATCGAGCAGTTCGTCGAAGAAGCGTGCGGTACAGATGACTCGATCGCTGTCATGATGCGACCTCTTGCCGGCGATAGCGTTCCGCGGGTTCGATTATTGAACGGTGAAGGCGCGGACGTGGCGGCGTTTATTATAGAAGCTCTCGGTGATGAGATAGATATCGGCTACGATAACGATGCCGTGGACGAGGGCTTTGACGAGGACATAGTAATGAATTAAAGACAAGACGCTGTGCGTGTGTATGTGTGTGTGTGCGTGTGTGAGAGAGTACGTTCGAGAGACAGGAGTTTAAAATCGCTCTGGCGGGAAGGTAGATGCCTACAACAGCTGCGGTGGTGAGTACATAATTTCATTCATTTTTCCAAGTATGTGTACACCTTTGCTCCATCCTGCTCTTATCTCTACTCTTCCTTGTTCACCAAGGCACCCACACCACCTCACTTTACCATCTCCACGTTACCGACACTGGTCAAGCAGAGTGGGTAGCGCGGCGGTGGAAAAGTGAGGTGGTGGGGGTAGCCGCGTGGTGGGGGAAGGAGTAAGGATAGGAGTGGGATGGAGCAAAGGTGTACACATACTACTAACATGTACGTCGTACATTTATGCGATATTACAATAACAAACATATGTATATAATTAAAAAGAACATGACGTTGCTTTCATTCAATACGTGTTAATAAATTATTAAGTATATTACCAAAATTATATATATACTAAAGAAGAAAATAACGTACACGTTGGCCAAGAGTGGATTGCGTTCTTTCGGTAATTCTTCCAACAACCGTTAACGCGGTTGGTTGGATTAACTGTTATAATTTTAGTTTTCAGAAGCTTTGAATCAAATTTGGGTATCTTAATTTGCTAATGCAGCTTAACAACGATAATCAGTGAAGCGTGCGCGTTATATCTCTCATCCACGGCCGATGACAGTTCGAGTTCTCGCTGTGTCAAATTTTTTAAGCAACCATTACATTTTATAGTCCATTCTTTGCAGCAATAGTACTGATACGGTTTTTATGAGGTATAACATGGCCCGTATCACATACGTAATAAAACAAGAAAGAGCAAAATGATGTAAAATATAAAATAACAATAATTAATTAATCGTAAAATACAATAATTACCGAAAAAAAAATTTGTCACTGCGTGGATTCGAATTATCATCGACCGCAAATTAGCATACGTTACGCGCTCGTCTCAGTCAGAGTAAAATGTATTCTCAAACATTTGGTCTTCCGAGCCGGATCTTCGACTCGCACAGGGTAGAACCAGGGTTTTCTACCTTCCGCAATCATCTGCTCTTCGGCTCATCACGACTTGGACTCTACGAACCCACAACGCAGTTTCCACCGCTTCTCATCGGCGCAGCAACAGCGCTTCAATTTGGTAAAGTACTTACTCTGCAGAGCATCTTCGTTCCTTTACACTTGCTAGGCTCACGGGGCTTACAATGTCCGAGTCTAATTCTCCAGGCATCAGGGTGGCACCTGGTGACCCTGAGGATAAAAGACATTGTTGGCTCCTGACCCCGTCGTGGCTGCGAAGAAGGCCCGGCCACCGGTTCGCCTACCAGGCGATCTGGGGCTCAAGGTCCAATCGCAGCAGTGACGGGTGTCAGCTCTGCGGCCTATTTTAACCACAATTGAGGACCCGCGGCGCTCCGCCACCACATACCAACGCGTCCGCGTGTCCCTGTGATTGCTGTCGGGCTTGGGGGTACTTCATCGTGATGTGCCCTGAGTTCCGTCGGCTCACTGTGGCTGATCGGCGTAAGATGGCGGAGAAAACGCGGCTGTGCTATAACTGCCTCGGTCGACACAACGCATTGGCTTGCCGATCTACTCGGACGGGCAAGGAGTGGGCAGGGCGGCATAACACCACGCTGCATCCAGCAGAGTCCCCTACAACGACTGCTGACGCACAACCACACCATACACAGTCGTCAACACACTAGGGTGTTGACGCAGTGGTTCTCTCATAAATTCAAATCACAGACACAAGCTCAACATTATTAGCAACTGCACTCTCACACATTCACACATCGGTATTACCACACGCAAGCACTCATCAATTTCGATCACAGGGATCGGTCGAAAGCACTCAACGCAGACACATGGCTCGGTTCAACTCACACTGTGTTTACATACTCCAGGGAGAAAGTCACGGTACTGACTCACATTCTTAAAACGGTTACTATTCACTTGCCATCTTTTGAGTCACCAGCTCGTACATGGCCTCACATAGTGAAGCTGAAGCTGGCGGACCCTGACTTTCTCACACCACAACCAATCGATATCATGGTTGGAGCAGATATTTATGGACTGGTTATCAAACCCAATATTCTCAAGGGCACATCATCTGCGCCTGTTGCACAATTATCGATATTCGGGTGGCTCATCATTGGACCATTTAACTCATGTCAATCTGACGCACCCACTGTTCTTCATGCTGCCATGCAACATGATGATCAGAAATTACAGAACGTGCTAACGAAATTTTGGATTCACGAAGAGCCGCCAAAGGACACAGTTGATCAACTCGCAGGCATGCGAGGATCAGTTTCGCAACACGCATCAGTGTGTTACTACAGGCCGATACATCATTCAGCTTTCTCTCACATTTTTGCCTGTAAACCTGAAAACTCAGACTCAAAAGCACATCGGTGTCTGCAGCACATTATACGCAAAATCTCAAAGGATGCTGAATATTGTCAGCTCTACTCACAATTCATGGTCGAATACGAACAACTTGGTCACATGGTGAAGGCTTCGAAATCATCTACAAGTGAAATTCAATACTATCTGCCTCACCACGGTGTGCTGAGACCAGACAGTATTTCCACCAAATTAAGGGTGGTATTCAATGGTTCTAGCTCAGCATCTTCTGGAAAGTCTCTGAATGACATCATGCACACTGGACCTAATTTGTTGCTCAATATTTCGGACGTTCTCATCTGGATCCGTCATCACAGACACATCTTTGCCACGGACGTTACCAAGATGTATCGTCAAATTCAAGTTCACCCTGACGATTGGAATCTTCAGCGAATTTTGTGGATTGATGCTCAACTCAACCCTGTGCCGTACAAATTAACAACCGTGACACATGGTACAATAGTATCTACAGGCGGATTCAACTCATCAACTCATTGAAATAGCTCAACGACTCAAGGACTTGTGCATGGCGGGCGGTTTTCCACTCGCCAGGTGGCACTCGTCGAACCTCAAGGTGCTTGCTAATATCTCATCATCACCGTCAATCTCAGCTATCTCAACGGACGGATGCGAGACAAAATTCTTGGCTTGACTTGGCTTCTTCATGAGGATAAGTTCACATTCTCTTCACGGTTCAACTCAGCTCAGGAAATTTTCACAAACGCCTCGTTTTCTCCGAGGTAGCTCAACTTTTTGATCCAATCGGTTTCGTCTCACCAGTTGTGATAAGAGCCAAAATACTCTTGTAAGAGCTTTGGCTTCACAAGCTCAACTGGGATGGTCCACTGCCATCCCAGGTCTCAACACGAAGGATTGCAATTAGAGAAGATCTCACTTGTCTGCAGACTCTCAATTCCTCGGTGGTTCAACACATGGAGCAACTCAACAGTGGAATTGCATGGTTTCTTTGATGCATCTCAACTAGCCATGGCTGCAGTGATTTACATCACTGTCAACTCAACTTCCACAGGAAAGGTGGCTTCATTTGTTTGTTCAAAAACGCGCGTGGCACCACTCAAGAAGCTCACCATACCAAGGCTTGAACTGATTGCAGCTTCGTTGTTAGCTAAGCTGGTTTCATACGTTCAAGCTACACTCAAGGTTAAAATCTCATCTGCTCACTTGTGGACGGACTCATCAGTAACTCTCACCTGGATCAAAGCGCATCCTGCTCGGTGGAAAGACTACGTCCGAAGCCGAATATCTCAGATACAAGGACTCACACCCAATGCTCAGTGGCGTCACGTCTCAGGCTCAAGCAATCCTGCAGATTGGGTTTCGCGGGGTATCTCTACAGCTCAATTGGCCTCTCATCAGTTGTGGTGGTCGGGTCCACCGTGGATGGTGAAACCTATTGAATTTTGGCCGAAAACCTCAACTGATTCTGAGGATTTGCACAATATGGAAGCCCGGCCGGGTTAGCTCTGCTCGCGGCAACTGTGACGCCAGAGTACCATTGGGAACTCATTTATCGCTGTTCCTCACTCACAAAATTGTGTCATCTCACCTCGTTTTATGTCAGAGTAGTGGCCAGAATGAGGAAGAGGTTAGAGCCAGCAGGAAATGCTCCTCTCACAGCAGAAGAGATAGCTGCAGCAAATGTTTTTTTGGACACGAGCAACACAAGCCGTATTCTTCAAACACGAGTTACAAGTACTGCAGTTAGGCTCTTCTCTTCCGTCCTCTCACCCCTTCAGTCGACTTACAGCTTTCATCGACCAAGAGGGTGTACTCAGAGTAGGAGGTCGCCTTGCTCAATCAGCACTCACATATGAAGGAAGACATCCTGCCGTTCTACCTCGTCACTCTCAATTCTCAACTCTCATTATTGATTAAGCTCACGTGCGGACTCTTCACGGAGGCACTCAGCTCACATTAGCCCAAATAAGGCTAGCTCATTGGATCATCTGCGGAAGAGCTTCTGTAAAATCTCACATTTTACATTGCGTTGTGTGTGCTCGGCAGAGAGGAATTCGGGCTCAAAAATTGATGGGTCAGCTTCCTCTGGCACGAGTCACACTACTCATCTCGCGGCATTCCTCACACTCTATATTCTGACTGTGGCACAAACTTTGTTGGTGCTCATAAATCCATACGTCAGCTGTTCAGGAAGGCCTCTCAAGAACATCAAATCATCGCTTCTTTTCTCGCAAATCAACAAATTGCGTGGAGGTTCAATCCACCTGCGACTCCACACATGGGTGGCAAATGAGAAGCAGCTGTAAAATCTATTAAATTTCATCTGCGGCGAACGGTGGGTGATACAGCACTCACATTCGAAGAACTCGCAACGCTGCTGGCACAAATCGAGGCTATACTCAACTCAAGACCTCTGGAACTACTCAGCGATGATCCTGATGACTCAAAAGCTCTTACGCCTGGATATTTTCTCATTGGTAAAGCGGGTACAACGGTCCCAGAGCCTACGCTGAGGACGTATCACACTCACGGCTCTCAAGGTGGCAATTGTTGCAGCAAAAATTACAACAATTGTGGCGACAATGGTCGACTGATTATCTACAACGGCAGCAGTCTATATCAAAGTGGCATCACCCCAATAATAACATAAAAGTTGGCTCTTTGGTTCTGCTCACGGATGAGCGGATGGCGCACGGCGATCGATATTCGTCGTGCGTCGACCTGTTGCTGTGCTCGAGCACACGGAGTTCGGTTGAGCCGAAGATAGCCGAGGCGGGGCTTCGCAAAGCCGAGGCTGTGCCTCGTTGGCAGGCCGCGTCGAGCGAGAGGATGTCTCTCTCGCTTGACTTCGGTTTTGCTCACCGGCTATCTCGCTCAACTGACTTCAGCGCCCAAAGTTAATTTCATATCCCGCAGCCATGTTGGATATTTTGACACTTACGTGAAAATCCTCACGGAACAGCGCACGCACTTTTCAAGGCTCGGACAAATTCACTCTTCTCAACCGGATTATCTCACCTTCGTTTGCTCAACAGGACTCAAAATCAGGTACGAGTACGTTGCTATAATTTATCGCAAATTCAATGGTAACGAGGAGTTGCATGCTCATCGGTACATCAACATTTTTGGCCTCACTTTTTGGCGGCATTGCAGCACATGTCACGCCACGGTTTTCTCAACATAATTTACCGGTATAATTAATATAATTATGCAGGTGTACGATGGTCACTGTACTTTTCCCCAGAACATCTGCTGGAAAAGTACAGCGACTATACACTGCTCATTTTGCGCATCCTCATTATGTGTTGTATTGTGATACGCAGTGCTGCCTGCGTAGCTAGTTTCATACGTATAGAGCACTCAAGCAATTTCAATTGCAAGTGCTCTTATTTGTTCACTGCAACCTCTCTGTATTAAGCTGCTGAGAGCTTGCTGTGAATTGTAATACTACCGTACGCACTCATATATCTCACTGCGTTGCATGCTCCGCAGTACTGGCTGCGGTGCGCACAACACTCTCAGTACATACAGCACACAATTAATATAATTGTGTGCTAGTTCTCAGTCCATATCATCAAATTTAGCCTATTTAATTAAATTCAGTTTTCTAATTCTCAAATTTTTGGTGTATTTATTTTCATTATTTTATATTTTTCAAAATTTAGTATATTCTGTGTTTCTTTATCATATTTAACGAAGTGTTTTAAATTGCATTATTACATTGTTTGTGTGGAAGGATAATAAACCACTTTCTCCAAATTCCATCTACTAGTCTGGTTTTATTTCCACCCTGTTGTGAGTGAAGTCTTATATTTTTCCAATATATTCGCAGATTCAAGATCTGTTAAGTTACACCGGATGGATTTCTCAAACACGCTTGGATTTGCAATGAAACAAGTTAGAATTTTTTTGTTTAAGTGCAGTGCAGTGGTAAGCTTTGCGGTCTGGTCCAGTGCAGTGTAGCAGATATGCGTGAAAATTGTAGTTAAATGAATTAATGAGTTCGCGAGAAAAGCGTCATGGCTAACGACAGCTACCACGAATTTTCGATAATTTATTGTGTCTATGCAAAAAAAATTGCATGAAGAGACGGACCAGACCGCAAATCATACTAAATGAAAGAATTCATTTTTAATGTTTTTTTATATAATACTATTGTATTTTCGGCGAAATCCGAAAACTACGAAATCGTAGTTTGCTATTTGGCCACTTGGCGCTTCGTATGCCCTCGCTCGATGACTCTTAAGGCAAGGCGAAATCTCTGCAATTCACTTATAAGTACGAAAAAGAGGCTAGCATGGCGCTCACGGTGGAGTGAAAGAGAAGCAGCACATCTGTGTAAGTATGGAGGTTTGGCCTCCCCTTATGAGGGTTCGCCAGCACGTGCCCCTATCATCATTCACACCCTAGCACACTTTCATCGTTTTAGAAAGAACTTAAGCCGATATGATTTTCTAGTAAAAGAATGTTGTTGTCGGCCAATCGAATACCATTGATGGAATAGAGGAGAAGCTTGAAACGTTTCAAACTTGAAACGGTTTTCGATGCATAAATAACAAATGAATGTTCGACTCACAGAACGGTATAAAATCCGATCGAAGACGATAATATATTATTTTTCAGGATAAATGCAATAATATAACTTTTAGCAAAGACGTCCACTTAAACAGAATTCTTGACTTTTTATCATATGAAATATTGGAGTCTTAAGTGTTCCGGAGGGCAACAGTTTCAACGAAATAACTGTAGCTCCTGGCACCTTCGACACCTCTCATCGCTGGAGTATTTATTATATTTCTTCAATAAGGATATGATTGTCCCTTTCACTACCAATGTCTCCAAATGCAGAATTCTTTTCTGCATATCATATAAAAAGATTTCTGCATACGGAGACTTTGGTAGTAAAAGTAAAAATCATCTCATTATTGAAGGAAAAAATTTAATCTCCAGCGGCGACAGGTATCTAACCTCTTACAAGTTACACTTATTTCGTTGAAATTGTTGCCTTCCGGGATACTGGAGACTCTAATTTTTTTATGTGATGTGCAAAAAAGAATTCTGCATAAGGAGACATCGGTTGTAAAAGGTCCAATTATCCCCTTATTAAAGAAAAATAATTAAAACTCCATCAGCGGGTCGTGCTTAACTTTTATGAGCTATACTTCTTTTGTTGACACGGTCAGCTTCCAGCACACGTACACTAGTCGTCTGTCAGACTTTGATTCTTTTAATATAATCCGGCGACTCGTGTACTTTTCGAAAACGATCTAATGGACAGGATAATTATTTTCTTTATAAAGGGTGGTTAAATTTTAAGGGCCGATGTTGATTTTCAATAAAACACAAATTATTTAGGAAATTATTGTCAATTCTTTTTATTATGATAATATGGTATGGTTCAATTATGTATGGAACAAAATATCGGCCAAATGGCCGCCGCGACCTCGGCGGCACACCTCCATCCGATGGTCCAAATTTTCGATGACGCTTAGGCATAATTGAGGTTCTATGCCGTTAATGTGCCGAATTATCTCATCCTTTAGCTCTTGAATTGTTACTGGCTTATCGACGTACACCTTTTCTTTCAAATAAGCCCAAAGAAAGAAGTCCAACGGTGTCAAATCACATGATCTTGGCGGCCAATTGACATCGCCACCACGTGAGATAACACGGCCATTGAATTTGTCGCGCAAAAGAGCCATTGTTTCGTTAGCTGTGTGGCAAGTGGCACCGTCCTGTTGAAACCACATATCGCCCACATCCATATCTTCCAATTCGGGCCATAAAAAGTTCGTTATCATCTCACGATAGCGAACACCATTCACAGTAACTGCCGGACCGGCCTCATTTTGGAAAAAATACGGCCCGATGATGCCGCCCGCCCATAAACCTTACCAAACAGTCACTCTTTGTGGGTGCATTGGTTTTTCGACAATCACTCTTGGATTATGATTCGCCCAAATGCGGCAATTCTGCTTATTGACGAATCCACTGAGGTGAAAATGTGCCTCATCACTGAAGATGATTTTCTTCGAAAATTGATCATCCACTGTTGCCATTTCTTACCACCATTCTGACCATTGACGACGCTTGGAATGGTCAAGAGGCTTTAGTTCTTGAGTCGATTGCACCTTATAAGCGTGTAAATGCAAGTTTTTATGCATAATGTTCATCAACGACGAGCGTGAGAGGTGCAATTGTTGGGCACGACGACGAGTTGAGGTGGACGGCTCTTCAGCCACACTATCGCGAACAGCAGCAATATTTTCTGCAGTACGAGCTGTACAAGCATGCACTGGTGTTTTAATATCTCCTACAGACCCGGTTTGCTCAAATTTTTGCACGATTTTTCCGATTGTACGCACATTTGGACGATTAAATTGACCGAAAAAATCACGAAGTGCCCGATATGCATTTTGATTTGAACGCTCATTTTCATAATAAGCCTGAATAACTTTAACGCGTTGCTCGATTGTGTACCTTTCCATGATTCAAAATGAGTTAGTCTGAAATTGAGAAATGTCAAATGAAATGCAGAAAAAAACTTGACGTTTAGGTGTGGTTCACATTCAACATCGGCCCTTACAATTTAACGACCCTTTATATTATGAAGAGAATATATTTATAGGTGTTCCGGAAGGCGACCGCTTGAAATATAAATGAAAGGCTTTCGGTATCATGGTTATGTTCACAAGTAAAACTTCCAAGTATGTAATTGAACAATGAAAATACAAAATATATTTCATGCATTTATGTCCTTTATATGGAAATATATTTTAAAACGTTTAAAAGATTCCACGAGAAAAAATAACCCCGATACCGATACTCTATCGCCTTGAATTTATTACCGCCTTCCTGAACTGCAACAGACTTGTAATTTTTATAATCTTTGAAAAAAATTATCCTTTTTTAGATGGCATCGGTACTAAAAGGTACATTTGTATTTTTGTCGAAGAAAAAAATTTTAAACACCCGCGGTGAGAGGCATCGAAGGTGTAACGAGCTGCAGTTACTTCGTTGAAACTGTTGCCTTCCGGAACACTTAGGACTCCAATTTTTTTATATAATGTAAAGTAAAGAATTCTGTTTAAGTGGACGTCATTGCTAAAAGGTATATAATTATATTTATCCTGAAAAATAATATATTATCGTCTTCGCTCGGATTTTATACCGTTCTGTGGGTCGAACATTCATTTGTTATTTATGCATCGGAAACCGTTTCAATTTTGAAACGTTTCTAACTTCTCCCCTATATTGATGGAAGCGGCACCAATAAGGACTTTAGCCGGTATGATTCTCTAGTAAAAGAATTTTGTAGTCGGCTAATCGAATACCGTTGATGTAGGCGGCAACGATAAAGACTTAAGTCGGCATGATTCTATAGTAAAGGAATTTCGTTGTCGGCTCATCGAATATCATTGATGTAAGCGGCGTCGATAAGGACTGCTATGTAACCGATCTACTAATGCATAGTAGAAGTATACAGGGTGGCCGATGTATCTGAAGACATTGAAATATTTCGAAAACTACGCATCGGATCAAAAAAAGTTCTCAATAAATCTTGTTCGCCTGGAAGGGGGTCATCCAATGATACCAAAGTCGACCCCTCACCCCCCCATCCCTACCCCATTGTGGTGAAAATGGAAGTTGCTTCAAAATCGTGATTGGAAAACCCTATTTTTTCCTAGTTTTCCATGACAAAATAACACATGGCGCTGCAATCGAAAGCATGTATTCGTTTATCAATAAGTTAACAACTACTTTTAGCGTCCATTTTCACCACAATGGGATAGGGATGGGGGGAGGGTGGATCGAGTTTCGTATCGCTGAATAGCTTTTTGGAAAATGAAACATGTCTTTTTTCTTTTTTCGATCCGATATGTAATTTCTCGAGATATTCGCATAAAATAAGGTTTCTTGCGATTACAGCGCCATCTATCACGAATTGAAAAAAAATGTTTCAGATAAAAGTTACAGGGGGTAAGGGTGAAGGGTCAAATTTGGTATCATTGGATGACCTCCTTCCAGGTGAACAAATTTTATTGAGAACTTTTTTTGATCCGATGCGTAGTTTTCGAAATATTTCAATGTCTTCAGATAAATCGGCCACCCTGTATACGTATAACCAAGGAGCATTCATTCAGATAGTAGTTTTTATTCGGTGTTTAATTACACGTTTTTGTTCAGCACCAATTACTAACAGTTATAGTCAATCAATCAATCAATCTCGCATTCTCGTCAGTCCTACGCGAAATTCAGAAATCAATATAAGATCGTGTATTTTGTTATGCCGGTACCGCGTAATTGGATTATTCGGTATTCGGTATAATATTAAAAAGTTATTATTTTCGGGATCGTTTGCCGATAAAGAGATGAATCTCGAGTTATTGATGAAAACACGAATTTATATAAAAGGAAGCATTTATTATAGGCAACGGTAACTTTCCGTCGTCTATTTAAAAGTCAAAGTAAGAAAGTACAATAAAAAGTTATTTCGAGTCTTTACGAGGAACCAACCCGTTCTATCTTCAGTCTAAATTCATTCTGCCTTTTCGTAAAGCAGTTGCTAACTGTCTTCACGAAAATCCCTTAGTTTGCGTTTTTAGTGTTAGCTATCGTCGAACGCCAAGCGAGTCGCCTTATGCTGCGTCGGCGATCCTGGTGTCGATCGTACGATCGGGCATTGGACTTCGTTTCCTGTCTTGAACGAATTCCAATGTTGCTTTGCTATGGAATATTCCCGAATATACGAAGTACGAATATTCCGCGGCACAACAATTTATTGTCTACGCGTGTTTTTACTATTGTAGCAATTATTTGTGAGGAAAGGAAACAGGGTGATGCGGAAAATAAAATAGTTAAGATTTCATGGAAATTACAATGGTGATATATATTTTCTCTATTATTATTGTATTATTATTATATTGTACAGACTCGTCCTTACAAGAGTTGCCATAGTATTGACGACTACGCTCCCGACGATGACGTCCCCCCTATATTTTCTCCTGGGCCTCTTTGGTAATGAGAAACGTGCTCAAACAGTTACAACACTTCTACCGTATGTACACGTCATACTGTTACGTATGGTACTTTATTCGTCACAGTGAGCTCGGTCACGTCCGTTCAACCTCGGCCACTGTTCGTATACGTCGTGTGTCAGGAATTGAACGTACGTTTAACAGGTTTGCCTCGCAGGCCTCGTGGTTTCGATGTTCGCAGGATAGAGAGAGAGGAATTCGTAATTGGTTTATAATATAACGAAGACAGTATTAATTTTAAGTACAATAAAACGTTATCACTTCAAAGATACTGTCAATTATCATGGTTATCAAGTAACAAGAATAGTCTCCCTACCTCTCGACTACTTAATAGCGTCGCGTCCCTTTGTGTTGGCGTCGTACTTCTCGTTTCGCCAGGCTCGCCTCGTTACGTCTCGACTGCCTGTCGCTAACTGACTCCTTGGCAGGCTGCCTCAATCTACGCGGGCCCGCGCATGCGCCCTGTGCTCGCGCCTGTTCTCGCTGCACACCACCGTGGTTCGGCTTATGCGCTTTACGCCAACTGAGCCCCTAATGTAGTCCCTATCCTGGGTTTCCTCATCCTCGAAAGATGTCTCGCAGTCGTGCACCCTCTTCCTTTGTCACCTCGTTCTTGAAAATAGCGGAATGCATCTCTTTTTTGTTGTGTGTTGGTTCTCTCTCTGATTCGGTCATTCGCTCGAGGTCTTCATCTTCCGCAGGAGCATCGGTACTAACTCACCGTTGACTCTTTTCGCTTGGCCGTTTGCTTGCGGGTGTCTTGGAGAATTTAATGTATAGCTTGCGCCCATCTGACCACACGACTCTTCGAACGCGTGACTCGTGTAGCAAGTCCCTCTATCGGTTACAATCCTGTCTGGCACTCCATGCGCGTCCACTAGTTGGCGCAACGCCGTGAATACGAGGCTAGTCCCGGTGTCCTTTACCACGTGCAGGTATACGTATTTCGTCAGGTTGTCCACTAGGACAAGTATATATTTTCGTCCTCGTTTCGAGGTCACGAACGGTCCCACGTGTTCCATGTGTATGAGCCGGTAGGGTCGTTCCCGCGGAGGTATGAGATGCAAGCGCCCATCCGGCAATCCGGGCTTGTATTTGTCATCTATCGACGTATAGAGGGAGGAACTTTATCGAATAATTATTAAAATGAAACGGAATTAACGTGGTACTGTCGTTGAATGCACGGTATTCACAAGCCCAAAAATTATGCATTTAGGTAATTGGCCTAGAATCCAGAACGTTATCCAAAGTATCACCAATGATCCCACTATATGCATCGTAAAAGTTTTAAACGTGACAATCGTTATAGGATACTTTGCGGTTTTCTTCGCGAGCATGTTGCCATGAGTTAGCAGTACGCCGAGTGCAATTTTTGCTCGACGTACTATCAGGGGTACAAATTGAAAATGCGGGTTTGATAACAGATGGCGTTACTAACGCTATACGCATCAGGCAGTACTGTGACTATGTTCATGTCAAAGCTACGTCTTATAGCTTTAATTTTCAGTATGTGTCAATTTGTCGCAGTGTCAAATTCATAGTTTTTTTGAGCTCTCAATATGTCGAGTTTCGTGCCAACAAAACAGCATTTGCGGGAAGTTTTAATTTACTTCTTTAATTTGAAGAAAAGTGCTGCTGAAGCACATCGATTGGTCTCCGAGGCTTATCCGAGTCATGTTCCATCGGTTTCAACGTGCGAGAGATGGTTTGTGCGGTTTAGAAGTGGTGATTTTGACGTTGAGGACAAAGAGCGGCCGGGCCAAGTGAAAAAGTTTGAGAATGCTGAATTGGAGGCAATACTCAATGAAGACTCGTGTCAAACTCAACAAGAGCTCGCAGATTCATTGGGAGTGACACAACAAGCCATTTCCCATCGTATAAAAGCCCTCGGAATGATCCAAAAGCAAGGACATTGGGTGCCGTATGAGCTGAAGCCGAGAGACGTCGAGCGCCGTTTTTTTGCATGCGAACTGCTGCTCGAACGGCAAAAACGGAAGGGTTTTTTGCATCGCATTGTCACTGGTGATGAAAAGTGGATCCATTACGATAACCCGAAGCGCAAAAAATCATATGGTTACCCCGGCCATGCATCATCATCGACGGCCAAACCAAATATTCACGGCGCCAAGCTCATGCTCTGTATTTGGTGGGACCAGCTGGGTGTGGTGTATTATGAGCTATTGAAATCGAACGAAACCATCACAGGAGCACTATACCGAACTCAATTGATGCGTTTGAGCCGCGCACTCAAAGAAAAACGGCCACAATACGAGCAAAGACACGACAAAGTAATTTTGCAACATGACAACGCTCGGCCACATGTTGCAGCGCCGGTCAAAACATACCTACAAACGCTGAAATGGGAAGTCTTACCCCACCCGCCGTATAGCCCAGATATTGCTCCTTCCGATTACCACCTTTTCCGATCGATGACACATGGCCTAGCTGACCAGCGCTTCCATTCTTACGAAGAAGCCCAAAAATGGGTCGATGACTGGATAGCAGCCAAGCCGGCCGAATTTTTTCGCGACGGTATCCGTAAATTGCCAGAAAGATGGGAAAAAGTTGTGGCTAGCGATGGACAATACTTTGAATAATTCATTTGTTACCATTTTTTCAGAATAAACGTTCAAAAATAGAAAAAAATCCCGCATTTTCAATTTGTACTCCTGATAGTAATATAGCTTCAGTAATATTATATGTAGTTTATGCATCACTACATAAGACCAAAATCATGTATTGACGTACAAGCTGTAACCTTACTTCTACTCTATTTAGCAGAATTTTATACTGATAAAAAATGATACGACGTATCTGACCATTCTTCATATACTTGTCATGATTATTCAGACCGATACTGGCGCTATTTGATGTGTCTGGTATAGTGTAAAACGTGCCAGGTGTGTCAGCGTACAATAGTGCGGTCGCTAAGTTAACATTTTTAGCCGCAGGTCCGTATTTAAGTAACGTGTTAATATTTGCTCTGTAGGGATATTCATTGTTTGGCGATGCCACGAGTTTCTGGTTATTATACTATACTGTGTTCAAAAAGTAAGGTGAATTTTTAATTTAAACTTCCCGCGTTAACCGAATCGGACAAATGAATTTTGTTTCAAGTTGGTAGGACTGTTAGTGACATCTGTGACAAATTACATGTCAATATCATCATTAGTTTTTAGTTTACGCTTGGTTTTGTGAACAAAGAAAAGTGAATTTGGCGATTTTTACGATGTCGAATTTTGTTGCGCAAAGAAGTGCTATTAAATGTTGCTTGCGGAATGAAATTTCCGCCGCTGAAACGTATCGAATGTTACAAAAGGCCTTCGGTGACGAGACTATGTCACAGAAAAATGTTTACAAGTGGTACAAAGACTTCAAAGAAGGCAGAGAACGTGTTGATGATTTGGAACGCTCTGGACGACCATCGACGTCAATTGATGAGCAACACATCAAGAAAATCAAGGAATTGGTGCTCGAAAATCGTCGATTAACAATTCGAGACCTTGCCGACATGCTTACAATATCAATTGGATCAGTGCAAGCAATTTTGAAGGATCATTTGTGCCTCAGAAGAGTCAAATCGTGTTTGGTGCCAAAATTCGCGTTTGGTTCTTCGTGAGTTTTTCGTCAAAAACTCCGCTCATATCGCTCCACAACCACCGTATTCGCCTGATTTAGCACCGTGTGACTTCTGGCTGTTCCCAAAGCTCAAGAGACAACTCGGGGGAAATCGTTTTGAGTCGATTGAAGAGATCAAACGTGAATCGCTACGCGCATTGAAGGCTATACCTGAGGACGACTTTTTAGCATGCTTCAAAGATTGGAGAAAACGTTGGCATAAGTGTATTGTAGCTAGGGGGGATTATTTTGAGGGGGACGAAATCGATTTGGAAGAATAAATTAAAAAATTTTATTTTAAAACAAAATTCACCTTACTTTTTGAACACAGTATATGTCTACCAGATTGAAAAGGCTTTGCAGGACGTTATTAACGGGGGCCATGTTTTCTTCGCCGTGGCCAGGTATGACAAATTCCAGAAGTCCGTCATCCGTAAAGGACGACACAGGCTTGTAGTGTATCCATCGTGATGCTTCTATAGCCGTCTGTGTTGGAGGTATGGTAAATAAGTCAAGCTCTGACTTCATACACTCACACGACTGTGACTGCAAGAACAACATCGTTAGGTAGTTCCAAAATCGTCGTTGGTCTTTGCTAGTGCCCCCTTAACATTGAGGTGCTTACTAGACCCGATCACCAGAGTGTAAATAGTTTCAAGTGGGTTATAGGCTTTGGAGTTCTATAGGACTCGATCTTCGTTGGCTTGGGCCTACGATCTACGATTCGTATCGTGTGTAGCGAGGCAGAATTTCAGTAACGCTTGTTCAGCAATCGCAGGAATTCGTATGACGCAACGGTATTTTCATTCTAAATATAAAATCAAAGGAAATGTCATGATGAGGATTGTTAAGTGTATTTTGATACTTATAATCGTCGCGGTCATGCCGTTTACGAGACCTTGTCAGTGAAAAATATACGTATCTAGTGATTCGAAAAACGCTACGGACAGCGACATATTTCAAGCGTGACTTCTCCCGACCAAGCCCTATAAACATGGCGTGGTTACTCTAATGATATGCCATTGTTTAACTATTGCTTTAATAGTCTCTTATTTCAGAACTACGATCATAAATTACTCTTAATCAGATGGAGTTTGAGAAACAATAATATAATTGCTATCTCCATTATAAATACGTTTGCAATGTATTGCGGAATTGACGAGATGCTAAGTTGATTAGTGCAACCACTGGTTTATCAGCATGAATTGAATACTCTTCATCCTCAAAGTATGACGTAAATATATTTATGTAAGTATGCATTTAATTATGCTATTTTTAACCGCAGCTTAAGTAGATATGTGCTGATCGGTCATTAAGATTCCTTATGGGGTTATACGCAGTTGCAAGGCCAAAAAAGTCGTTTTTTACGAATTTTTTCTGAAAAGGGATTTTATTTGACAAATACAAGAAGTATTAATAAATGTAGTGGTAGCTTTTAACTTTATATCGGCATTTTTCATTTTCGTGTGCGAGAGTTGTTACCTGCACTTCTCTTTCTCTTTGTTAGCCTGTTCTTCTTTCTATTCCTCGTATTGCCGCGATGTTTCCTAGCTCTAGGTCTACGACTCGCTGAATTTTTCTTCTTCGTTAAACATCGCGATTTTTTCGAAATACCAGTATGCCTTTTCCTTGTCCTCGTAGGTGGCCATCCTGATAACGACTGCATCATGCAAACTGTGCTTACAGTATTATATCCCGAACCATTCATGAGAAGTGATCTTTTTTCATTGTCTTTCCATTCTAAATTATCTCCAGATTCGGCTGCACGTTGACGCAATGACTCTCTGAATGGTATTTTGTGGCCGCTCATATCTTTGATAAAGTGTAAAGTCGTGCGGATCGCGTCTTTCACTTGAGTTTTAGCGCCTCTCGTCAGCAGAAGTCAAATACTTCTGAAGAGGCTCCCGAGGAAACTAACAATACCGTGATCATGTTGATACGGAGAGCCCGGAAACACGTTACCTATATTACCGTTTCCACCCCTTATTTGATTTTCATAATACGTCCTATAATGATGACTTATATTGTTTAAGCGAGTCGCATGAAGTGAAGCGTAAGCGTTAACGTCTCATACTCGATTGCATTAGGATTATCCAGATGATCGATTATATTCTTCGATCGTCCTGAAGAAATTGTTAAGTAAATCTATGTAATTCAGAGGTGAGAAATATTTTTTTTGCGTTGTGCCACATGTGTAATTTTTTATATTAAAAATTGCAATTCTGGGAGGCGCTGTCTGCATGTGCCCTACAGTATCTGGTCCACAAATATCGGTGTAATAAATAGCTGATCGGGCAGAACCCTATACCAGGCCTATAAATATGAAACCGGAATTTGCCCATAGATGGCCCTAGCTGTCAATGTAGTTACCGTCAAACCGCGTCATTAACGCCATTTCCTTGTTGACATCTCTGGAAAAGATTTTCAACTCACAACAATACAAGTTTCATACAACAGCATAGTTTGTAATAGCGTTGAACATGTCGAATTTTGTGCCTGGAAACTACGATTTGCGGACAGCATTGATTTTCTGTTACCATTTGAAGAAAACTGCTGCAGAATCGCATCGAATGCTTGTCGAAGCTTACGGTGAGCATGCTCTTGGTAAATCACAGTGTTTTGAGTAGTTAAAAAAATTCAAAAGTGGCGATTTTGACGTGAGAAACGAAGAACGTGGAAGACCACCGAAAAAGTTTGAAGACAGCGAATTGCAAGCATTGTTGGATGAGGATGACGCTCAAACGCAACAACAACTCGCGGATCAATTAAATGTAATACAAGAAGCCGTCTCCATACGTTTGAAAGTCATGGGAAAGATCCAGAAGATGGGAAAATGCGTTGCACATGAACACTGAATAAAAGACAGCAGGAAAACCGAAAAACCACTTGCGAAATGCTGGTCGCCAGGTACAAAAGAAAGTCATTTCTCCATCGAATTGTGACTGGCGATCAAAAGTGGATATATTTCGAGAATCCTAAGCGTAGAAGATTATGGGTAACTCCAGGCGAACCATCGACATCGACTGCAAGGCCAAATCGCTATGGACGAAAGACAATGCTCTGTGTTTGGTGGGATCAGAAGGTGATCTATTATGATCTACTAAAACCTGGCGAAACCGTTAATACTGAACGCTACCGAGAACAAATGATCGATTTGAATCAAGCCTTGCGTGAAAAACGACCAAAATATCAAAAAAGGCAATACAGAGTGATTTTGCTTCATGATAATGCACCATCACACACAGCAAAACTGGTGAAGAAAACGATTGAGGCGTTTAGTTGGAAAATACTTTCGCATGCGGCTTACTCACCAGACTTGGCTCCGTCCGATTACTACTTATTTGCATCGATGGGACACGCACTTGCTGAGCAGCGCTTTCCTTCTTACGAAAATGTACGAAAATGGCTCGATGACTGGTTTGCCTCAAAAGAGCAACAGTTTTTTTTGGCGTGGCATCCACAAATTGTCAGACAGGTGGGAAAAATGTATAGCTAGCGATGGGCAATACTTCGAATAAAATATTTTTTATCATTTTCATGCAATAAACGTGTATTTTCTATACAAAAATTCCGGTTTCATATTTATAGACCTGGTATATACAGGCAGGTGCTCGAGCTGCAGGTAAATAGGCCCCTTGGATTGTCTCAGTCAAACAGCAGCTCCTCTCGTTTCTCAAAACTCAGTTTACGAGCTAATTTGGTGCTCAATCTTAATACATTTAATGTCTCAGGGCACGATGCTGTTAGCTCGGCATCGAGGGCAAAATAACCCTTGGCACATTCAGCATTTATAATTTTTGTACTAGTTTCTCATAGACCCTGAAAGTGATGTATGTTTTGCACAATTTCCTCATGATTTTTGTACAAGCCTTGAGGTATTTGTTTCGTGATAACTTCTTTATTCTCACAAATCGTCCGACCAATTCTCGTATCGACCTCTTGTAAATGTGTTATTGGGTTCTAAAATGTGTTGTCGCATTTTAGGGGAAATGCTTCATACTGCTGTTATTCGGAAGAATAAGAAAGAAATTATTCTCGTCATGCATTTTGCTTAAAATTTCGTTTAACCGAAACTGTGTATGTTTAACGCTGGTATTCACGAGTTGCATTTTTATGGGCACCCCGCCCAGCTGACAAAAATTTGTTTTTTCGCACCGCGTCCTTTTGATCAATTCAAAAATTAAACTTGATCAATTTTAAATTCTTCATTCTTCTCCATACGTTTCTCGTGAACACTCGTTAATTTTTCAAGATAAAATAAGCTATTGATATGTTGTGCCGCGGAATATTCCACTCCGTATTTCATATATTCGGGAATATTCCATAGCAAAGAAACATTGGAATTCGTTCAAGACAGGAAACGAAGTCCAATGCGCGATCGTATGAACGACCCCAAGAACGCCGACGCAGCATGAGCGACTCGCTTGGCGTTCGACGATAGGCTAACGTTAAAATTGCGAATTAAGGGATTTTCGTGAACACAGCTAGCAACTGCTTTACGAAAACCAGTATTAAATTAGACTCAAGATAGAACGGGTTGGTTCCTCGTCAAATACTCGTAACAACATATTATTGTACATTCTTACTTTGACTTTTAAATAGACAATGGAAAGTTACCGTTGCCTATAATAAATACTTCCTTTTATATAAATTCGCGTTTTCATCGATAACTCGAGATTCATCTCCTTATCGGCAAACGATCCCAAAAATAATAACTTTTTAATATTATACCGAATACCGAATAATCCAATTACGCGGTACCGGCATAACAAATAGTTTCCTTTTCGAGATCAGACAGTATATACACGAACAAGTCCTGACGCTGTAAAACTTTTTTTATGCAGAAAATTTGTTCATTCCAATTTTTCTCATAACACTTCTCGAAGGTGTCTTTATGATAGTTCTACTAATTCGAACATAACTCCCGGGTTTGTATTTATCCGTTGCGAAACTTCTCTTTTCACGTCGCTTCATGGCACGCATAGCTTGTAACGGTATTTTACGTTATCTTTACCTAAAAAGGTTTTAGTTCGGACTCTAATAGGGAGGAAATTAATAGAGGCTTCAGTATTAGGTTCCTTAGTAGGGTTTATTAGACAAATATAATATGGTATATTATACAAATAAGAATATTGATTATTATTAATACTATTTAATTAGACTCCTTTTTTATAACTCTGGGGATTATTGACTGTGCAAAAAGCTCAACCCGGGCTCACGCACGCCTATACAATCGTGTCCGCGATGAAAGGAGATTTTATATTAAATTAATGGAATATTTCTCTAATGATATGGCAATTTAGTTTCTACGTAGGATAAGAGAGAGTGTCAAGACCCTTGCCTTTTATTGCCGATGTATTTATTAATCCTAAATCGGCCAAAAGTCTTCCAATGGTGCCCGTTAATTCTCCATCCGCGGGGATGAAGTGGGCGGAATTATCGCGTTCATAAGTTCAATTCTCTCGAGTGCTAGTAACAGCGGAAACGTTCCTTGCCGCGATGTCGCTCGTACTGCAACTCGGGAGGGCGTAACCTTTGGAGGGTCTCTATTGATTCAGCCTCGTCCTGCATAGAATCGTAGGGGAGTCTGAGGTAAGGGTTAGAAATCCATTGCGATTGAGTATATGTCCCAGATAACCGACTTCTTTTCTTTAGAATTCGCACTTATCTGGCTGAAATACAAGATTCGCTTTCTCCAAACAACTCATGAGGCGACGAATCTTTTTCTCGTATTCTTCCAGCGTCCTGGCAAATACTACAATGTCATCCAGATACACGAATAATTCCGTACCCTGGAGACCTCGCAGCGTATTGTCCATAAGACGCTGGAATGTGGCGGATGCGTTCTTAAAGCCTTCTGGTATACGAACATATTCGTAGTGACCATTAGGCGTTGAAGATGCGATTTTCTTGCGATCCTCTGGGTGATCAAATGTCGAGGAGTATTGGGCTTCGCCCAGTTGATCGAGAAGATACGTTAATTCGGTAAAGGATATGCGTCGGAGACTATCTTATTGAGTTTGCGAAAATCAATCACCATACGTATACGGGGTCGACCTTGAGAATAAGCCTTCTTCGGCACTATCCATACAGAGAAATTATACGAAGATTGAAACTCCTCTATCATTCGGTTATCGAGTTTTTTCGAACTTGGGTCTCAACCTCTCCCCGATGTATGATAGAAAATCGATATCGTCACGTGTTGACCAGTCATTCATCTCTCGTGGGGATACCATGAGAAACCCGGCCCGTACGAGGCAATTTATCCGGTGGCAATTTGAATCGCTCAAGGAATTCTTTCACTAGGCGACATATGTATTTTATTTCTAAATCGTTTCCACCCTCCGAAAGATCCACATCTTCATTTAAAGTGTTTACAGCCACACGTGACAAGTGACGCGTTCCGGGGGGCCTGCGCAGAACGTGGAGCGCAGCGGTTCTACGAACAACACGCACATCCCATCCCTCTCGCACAACAATAGCAGTGTGAACAGTCGTCTCCTATTCCACCTTCGCGAATTGCTGCTCTATTCCACGGGCAGTAAGTGCAGCGCATGCCACGCAGACAACAATAACGCAATTCACACACTGTACGGTTGCTTTCTTTACAAGGACTCGACTCTCGCTCCCTATAAATCTTTCCTGATTTGAATATGCCCGTCAGACGAGGGCCACCTGAAGAAATCGAGCAAGGTAGAGTAACTAGAGCTGAATGGGGTCGTAAGTACGAAGTCGAGGGAGAACGAGATCTATTATATTTCGCGCCATCCCTAGCGAAAAGTACTGACGGCTCAATGGATTTTTGTCGCGAGGGGCCGTGCGCAACGGTGCGTTTTCGCTCGCTGCGGATTCCAAGCCTCTCTGCTGAAGCGAATGCGTCATCCAAAGTTGCTTGCTCTTGCAATTCAACCGTGTCACCTATGTACGAAGGTAACACGTCTGTGGAGGAGCGGAGGACGATTTTAGATTGGCGGTCATAACATTTTTTACTGTCTCGCTCTGCTTCATACGTACGCGCGCGATCTCAGCTGAATAATTGTCGACAATTTCACCACGAGCTAAACGCGATTTCAATGTCGTGATTAACGCTACCACTGTATTTATGGTCCGACCATCAACGCAGTTGCGTGTATCACCCTGTAGTCATGAGATTAACGCGCTCATATATTCTGGTTCGGAACCAGGGAAAACAAACGTACTCCAGTTCCTAATGTCCTGAAAAAATTCTTCAGGGGCACGTCGGATCCGGTACAGTAGAATAGGGGAATATTAGCAGCACTATTTTGTACAGATAAATTTTCCACCATACCCGACATGGTGATCATTAAGACTGTACCACCAATAGTAGCGTTTAGGAGAGTGGAATCATTCGACCGCCGGGAACCATTTCCTGTATTATTAGGCATGGCGACCAAAGGACTACGACGCAAATGATGTATTATTTTTTTTTTCTCTACGCGATCCACAATAACAATTAGACCGAAACACAAGAAGTATCGGGAACTGAAGCAAAAAAATTACTCAACTTGCAACCACCAGACTCGAGAGATAAGCACAGCAACATCCCACCGCTGCCACTAATTTGTTACGTCCTGAGCTGAAGGCTTGGTAACTTGGAACGTAAGAAAATCTCTTGTGTTGTAGAAAGAAAACAAATATCTTTATTTATTAACCAGACACACTCACTCATCCACTCACGCACTCAGACTTACAAATTCGTGTTATTCCATTGGCTGTGCTTAATATTACACGATATAATATCTCTATATACTGTAACATAATTACACTGATTAGCGTAGGTCTGAATGCGATAACGATCGATGCGATAGAACGGGACTACATTCGCGGGCATCGATTGTTATTGCGAGCGGCTAGAAGAGCCCGAGATATTGATGGAGCATAAAAACACCTGAGCACAAGACTCGGTACAGGAGTACCGAATTTTGCGGGCAATAGGCCATCGCACTGACAGAAAAACAGGAGCCGTCGCCGCTCCGAAATTCCCTCGCTGACCAAAACAGCGGGTCAGCGACCGGCTGGCCTTGCTGGGAGGCGAGGGGAAGGCGGTGAGCGCGGCAGCGGCGAACCGCAGAAAGTAAGGAAATGCGTTAAATTTGAAATGAGAGCGATATGATGACGTAGGGTTCGGCGGAGCGAGGGGAAGGCTATAAAAGGCCGGCGTGGGGAGTGAGGAGCTCTCTTAGCGAAATCGTGTAAACGGTGGAAGTACTGAAAGTGAGAACAGAAAAATCCAAATTGAAAATCGAAATTCAAAAGTTATTTTAAATCATACTGATCGTAGGTTCTGGGTTCAGTCCAGAGAATAAAATCAGTGAGTAGTGCCCAGAGACAAGAAAATGCCCAAATTATGAACGATAGCGAATTATATAATGTAGAAATTATCGATTTATCACAATTTAAGTAGACGACGAGTTAAGTAGAGTAGATGCATAGGGTTAATTAGTCCGGTTAAGCGGGTAGATTTTAAGTGTTTAAATTAAGAGAATAGATTAGATATGGAACATAAGCGCATCAGAAATAGCGAACAGATTTCGGGATGAAATAAATAAACTAGGTCTTTAAACCTACGAATAAAGCGAGAAACGAAAAATCGCATGAGTGGAAAGGAGACAGAGTGCGAGTAAGACGGGAGAGAAAGAGAAAAGAATTGTACATAGAGTTTCTACACTCCATCCAAGTAGTGCTGTGTGTGTGTGTGAGTCGACAATACCGAGGCGTCATCCCGTAACCGTAGCTCGAGCCCCGAAATACCAAGAATTCAAGCTCGAATAAGTAGAAATAATCATAAATATAATCGAGGGAATTCCCTAATTTTTGAAACCGAGAAAATAGAATTAGGAAATATAGAAGATAGAATAATTATAATTAAATGATAATAAGTAGCATTAAATACGTAGGAAAAATAAATACAAGTAAACGCATCTCGCATCTGAGAATATAAATGATAAAGTGCGGATGAGCGAAAGCAGTGTGGAAGAAAAAGAATTGTGAGTAGAGTTGATACACTCTACAAAAAGAGTGAATGCGCAGCGAGATAGCTCGGGAAGTGAGATCCTTATGTGACAGGTATACCGTGGTACCGTTTGATGAGAAGCGAGAGTAAGCATAATAAGAGCAAAAGAGAGAGAAACGTAAATAGAGTGAGGCCGCTATATTGAAAGAGTGAGTGCGAGGAGGAATAGCCAGTGGTGCGGTATATCTGCGCATCGAATATATAGTGATACCGAGCTACCGGTCCACAACAGACTTCCGAGGAATACTAAGAATTCGTGCATCTGAACTAGTATAATAAATTGCGGAAATAATCGTTAGAATTACGTGTGTAAAAAGAACATTACGAAAAATTTAATGAACGAAATTAAGAAGTGACGTGTTTATTTGTGAAACTGATTTCTTTTAATAAAACATCACGATCAACCACCTTGAAGTCTAGATTAATTAGTTATGTGTCGAGCCCAAATCCCCACGATAAATAAAAATATATGTGAACGTTAAAAATTACCGTTACAATACATAGATAGATATATATATATTTAGTTATCGCGACACACAATATAATATTGTTCTTATGGTCTTAATGAAGTAAAACTGTCTTTATGATAGTAATTGTCTTTTAACGTTGAACGCGGGGGACGGAAATGCGACGCACCTTACTCTCGGCGTTTTTAAAAAAACTTGTGGTATGAGGTCACGGAGTCCAAAAACTTTATACCGGGGGTCAAATAAGCACTGTGCACTGTGCACTGGACACCTATGCGGAGCTTCAACTCCAACTTTTCGCTTTGGTTGTCGAAAGAAGACTACAGTTTTCCTCGCCTGGACAAGGATTCGCAAACGCCGTGCAGGAGAGGGGAAGTGCAGCTTATTCTGGACTTAGCACTTCACTCCTGTACAGAGTCCAGTTGACTCCTCTTTGTCTTTGACCGGCAATGTCGATACCATTCCTAGACAAAGCGAGGAAAGCGGAATATTATTTTTCGCCGAGCTGTTTCCTGTCTAGAGTCCGCCGGATAGTCTTAAGTTAATTACGCGCGCCATGGTCCAGACAGGGAAGAAGGGCAGAAGGCCGCATCACATTTCAGTCCAAGAGGCGAGGGGGGTATTTGCGTGTGCGTACGTGACGATCACGGGTCTCGGAAAATGTTCCTGCCTACAAGACAGTAAATACGATCCCTTAATATTCTGCAATTTTGGAATCAAGCTGCATTGTCAAAACGAGCATCCATAATTTGAATATTCATCTGAACAGTCTGTTTACAATATGACAAATGCGGATTCTTGCATTGTGGCGCTTTCTCTACCAGAGTATATGGATACATAGTCATTATCATTATCATCACTGTCATCAGCATATATTGGGTCTGGGAAAAAGTTCGTGGCGTTTTTTAATAAAATTCAACTGGTTTTCTTTTAGTGTGAAAATGAATTTATTTAAACCAAATATGCTCCATTATTATCGACAATGTTTCGCCATTTTTCGGGTAGAGCCATGATGCCATCGGTGAAGAACTTCTGTGGTTTCTGCTTGAAAAACTAAATGAAGTGGTTTGCACAGGCTTCTTTTGAAAGCAGCTTAATTCCATTGAGAGAGTTCTGCAGAGATCGGAATAAGTGATAGTCAGAGGGTGCTATGTCTGGACTATACGGTGGATGCATCAAAACTTCCTTACCAAGCTCTCGCAATTTTTGACGGGTCATCAAAAAAGTTTATGGTCGGGCGTTGTCATGATGGAAAACAACACCTTTCCTATTAATCAATTTGGGCCGTTTTCTTTCAATTGCTACACGTAATATCTCTAGTTGTCCACACTAGAGTTGAGAATCAATCGTCTGACCAACTGGAAGTAGCTCATGGTGGACGATTCCCTTCCAGTCCCACCACACACACAGCATAACCTTTTTCACCGTCAATCCTGGCTTCGCGAACGCTTGTGACGGCTCACCATCCCTTGTCCACGATCTTTGACGCTTCCGATTGTCGTACGTGATCCATTTTTCATCACCGGTTATGACACGTTTCAGAAATGGCTCGATTTAATTGCGTTTCAGCAGCGCATCGCAGATGTTAATTCGATATATCATGTTTTTCGCGCTCAACTCATGAAGAACCCATACATCCAGCTTCTTTTTGTAGCCAGCTTTGTGTAAATGGTTTAAAACAGTTTTGTGGTCAATGCCTAGCTCTAAACCAATATCAACACTACTGATATGTTTATTTTACTGGACTTTTTCAAGAATTTTATCAGTTTTTTCAGTGATTGGACGACCAAAGCGTGACTCATCTTTCACATCAAAATTACCAGAGCGAAAGCGAGCGAACCATTTCGGCGCAGCAGATTTTGATAAAGTACCTTCATCGTACACAGCACAAATTTTTTCACAAGCCTGCACGGCGTCTTCCCCTTTGTCGTAATAATATTGAAAAAAATAGCGCAATTTTTCATTACTTTTCTCCATTTTCAAACGCAAACAACTTTCAAACCACTGCAATTTCGATGTTTATATACTCAAAGTAACGCTCGAAGTGTCACCTTCCCAACGAGCGTTTAGTGGTGTCGCTGTGATCTGTGTTTCCTGACTTATTTGCAATTGATGCCATATATCGGGAAAAACGCCACGAACTTTTTCCCAGACCCAATATATCATAGGCTGGGGCAAATACGAATTTCAAGTGTAAGTGCTCGATACTCTAGTAGAGGGTTACGCAGGAAGCTGTACACCTGTTTTTCCTCCACCATTCTATAATATGCAATATAGCTGTCCACTTTTACCTATAAAACGAATCGTAGAAAGGCTCAACCGGTAGTCAGGCTCGTGACACACTATAAACTACAACTATCGTCGGTAAATTTCCGACCATCCATATATTTCGTCAAGTTAACGTATGTTGCTCAATATGAGTCCCTCTGAAATAGACGTTACACCGTATACTGGTTTATATCTGCCGATAAGAAGAAAAATCTCGAAGTACCGATGCTTCACGGTACACCATAAAATCTGAATTATTTAGCAACAAAGAAGATAAGTGTGGGACTTCAGCCGCGTATAAACGGCGATGCTGTACCAATTATTAACCTGCAGTATAATAACTCATCGGGTAACTACCCAGAATAAGATCATATTTTAAGGAGTATAAGAATTATGGATAGAGGACCGCTCACCGCACCCCAAAAACACTTAAAGTTGGAGACTTCGAGGTATACTTTACAACATCGTTCGGGTCTAAATCCATTGTATTCGATCGGTGCATTGATGAGACAATCACTGAGGATAGTGCCGACCAGAACGAAGAGAGTCAAGTGGAACCATCACCGGCGAAGAAGAAGAAGAACATCTATTCATCGGCTATAGCAATGCAAAAGAAATCGTTTCACGGACTCTGTGCTGTAACAGTGTGTGTCGAGAAGCGCTTCGGATGTCCCCAGAGCTACACCGCTTATCTCAAAAACTGCATCGCGATTCTATATGCTGAATTATTTATTCATATTCCCGCTAAAGAGCTAGCCGAAAATGTTGATCAAGTGCGCGTTAGAGTACTCTTAACACAGAATAGCTATAATCTGTATGATGCTGTACGCCATCCTGTCGATTCTTCATTCATTGAATATTTCAATATATTCTTCCTGGAGTTGAAGGTATTTTGTATTCCATTCATAACACATGAAGTAAAAAAATTACTCACAGACATTTCTTTAGTAGCTTCGAATCTGATCGAATAATAATCGGAGAACGAATGTATAAAACTAGTTGAAAAGTAGTCTTCAATAATTCATATAATAACATATAGTTATGAAGATATTAATTTCTTTTACTAATTGGAGATGATAAGATAATTATTATGTGACTTTGTATTATTGTCACAATTTGTTTCAAATATGTGCTGCTCTGTCTCATCGTTATCCCATGTTACGCTAGCGGCGGGGCACCGGCACCCAATGGAAGGGATGCCGCGCACAAGCCACGCACGCTAGACGCCACCGAGGTAGGCGGGCCGTGGGAGGTCCTGTCTGCCACTACCCGTACTACAGACATTATGAAGCATTCAGACATGCCGCTCTACTCCATTTGTGGACCACGAAGTAACTAGGAGTACACGAGTGCGGAATTCGACGATACAGTGCGCGCTCACCATAGAAATACGATTATTAATCCGGCGTCGACAATTTGGAACACGCGGGGTGACGAGAACAGAAAGACGCGCGATAAAATCGATGATATAAGACAAAGAGACGATCCGAGCGCGACACATTACAAACCGGACGCAGTACGGCGTACCGACGCTGCCGCGTATCAAAATCGCGAGAGACAGAAGTACGACAAAGATATACGACGCAATGACCGCGAGCGTCGAAACGACGGGCATACGGATGACGCGTCGCATAAAATTCAGAGAATATTGGAAGAGCTCGACAGATTGGGTTTCCGGCAGAGCTCTTTGCAATCAATAAGACGCGAGTGGTGCGACGAACGATGCAAACTCCGCGCGCGAACGACGAAAACGATAGTGATTACAAAAGACGCGAGTGGCGCGACGAACGATGCAAACCCCGCGCGCACGAAAAACCGCGCGCGTATGACGAAAACGATAGTGATTACGAAACACGCGAGTGGCGCTACGAGCGAAGCATACAACGCGCGTACCTAGATAAACGCGACCCTACCGTAAAACTAGACGATGACGAAGACCACGATTATGGAGCGGATCGCGAACGACGTCACGACTGGCGTGACAAATACGACCATAACCCCAATCGCGTCGGAAAACGACGTAACCATAGCCACACCAGCGATGAAGAGGACGACTGGTGGCGGGAAGAAGACGACGTCCGAAACGAGAGAAGATCCAGACGAGCTAACGATAGGCCAGCGCGGGAACACATGTACCACATGATACCGGAACTGTCCAAAAATCTAAAAACGTTTACGGGAGATCACGGAACGATTCCGCCCAAAGAGTGGATACGAAACATTGAGCATATGGCGAAAATTCAAAGGTGGCCACCGAACTACCAGCTAGAAGTGGCACGAATACAGCTATCCGGTCCTGCAAAAGAGTCGCTCCGTTATGGAGTGAAAAATGTATACTCATGGCACGTATTCAAGGAAAGATTCATAGAAAATTTCTCCACTTCAGAGACATACGGGAAAAAGTGAAAAAAAAAGACAAAACGCGTGCAATCAGCTACGGAAACGATACAGGAATACTTCCACAATAAGGTTCGACTGTGCGATGGATTAAGATTATCCGTACAAAAAATTAAGAAGGAAGTGTTAGAAGGACTGAGATATCGCGAAGATAGCGTGGGTGTAGCCGCAGCATACCACGAGACTACGGGCGACATCTGTGGAGCCCTGATTGAGGCTGCGAAAATACGTAAGGTACACGAGGCGCGAGCTTCATAAAGCAACGATCAGCTGCAAGTTAAACCGGCACGAACTGTAATAACCACAAACAAAGGCTCGGCAGACACAACCCAAGTCGAACGAACGGAAAAACGGAACGAGGGAAGGAAGTTGCCAAATCAAAATGCAGTTTGACAATTTAAATGTTACAATTGCAGCAACTACGGGCATCTGTCGAGGGACTGTCCCGAGCCAATGAAGGAATTACGATGCAGATGGTGCGGAAAACATGGACACAAAGAGAAGGATTGTCGGAACATCACCACAACGGATCCCGTCATTATACACACACTCACTACGGAGGTACTTGACGACATTGAAAAATATGTTAAAAAGGTGAGGATTGTCGGACGGCCTATACAAGCCCTAATAGACATGGGTAGTGCGGTCTGCACGATACGAGCGTCGTGCGTCATAAGAGAGGGGCTGCCTTACACACCCTCCATCACGAAACTACACGGTTGGGGATCTTCATCGACAGTGCAGGTGTTAACCGGACAGGTAATGCCAGACGCGGAGGTAGACGGAGTCCTGGTGCCGAAAGTAGCTGTATGCATAGTACAAGACGACGCACAGCTACATGACATCATAATAGGACGCACCTATACCGAGAGGCCCTGGGTCGACTATACAAAGAACGACAAGTTCCTAACCTTTCACAATAACGAAGAACGTTATTTGTTCAAAATCGAAGCCCCCGATCCGGAGCCAACAACACACACTTCATGTAATGAAAGAATGAAGGTATCGGCAAACTCCATAAATTGTATCTCCATTAGCATGGAAGGTAAAAACGTAACTCTTCCAATCGCCAATATGGGCAACAATACACGGGAAGTACAACCACAACGATATTTACCAAGGGGAGTGTTAACCATCTTACCGCAACCACCGGAACGCCCGAGGAAGGCACCGATCTCGGAAGACCTAATCGACATAGAAGTCGGACAAACAAAGTCCATCAAAAAAGAACTACAGGACTTACTGAACGAATACAGGGACTGTGTGGCCCTCACGCTCACGGAGCTAGGAGAAGCTAGAGGCCTGGCCATGGATATCGTAGAAAAACCAGGTAGTTAACCGATCCGTTCAAAACCATACAGAGCCACGCCGTGGGAGAGAGACGAGATGAGGAGAATAATTAAGGAATGGAGGGAAGCGGGAATCGTTGAAGACACCGATTCACCGTACGCGAGCCCGGTGCTCATAGTGAAAAAGAAAAACGGAGAATCTAGGCTAGTGGCTGACTTTCGGAAGCTGAATTCACAAACCGAAAGAATGCACTTCTCTTTGCCAAACATTGATGATCACTTGGCTCAACTAAGATGAGCAACTAAATTCACGGTGCTCGACCTGGCTCATGGTTACCTGCAAATACCCATTGCGGATCATGAGCAAGCTAAAAAGGCGGTTATTACTCCTGACGAAATGATCCAATTCACAAGGATGATATTTGGATTGACTAATGGACCAGCTTATTTTTCAAAAATCATGCACAAGGCTTTGGGGCCTCTAAAAGACTGTAACGGTATTTCTCGTTATCATTTCCCTTGAAGGGTTTGAGTTCGGACTCGAGCAGGGAGGAAATTAATACAGACTTCAGTATCGGGTAAAAGTAGGGTTTATTTGTTAATTATTATTATTTATACAGATAAATTTATTGATTATGCTTGTTATATATATTTTTCTTGAAACTCCTTTTCTTCGTTAATTCTGAGGATTATATATTATACAAAAACGAGACCCGAGCTTACGCACGCTCATATAATCGTGTCCGCAAGAATGAAATTTTATATGAATTTTATAAAAATATTTCCTTAAAGGGTATAATAGTTTTTATATGCAAGGTATGAGAGAGTGTTTAGCGTACAAAGCTTGCCATCTATGTTGGCTCTGCTATCACTCCTTGTCTTTGGAGCGCATTTATCCGATATTTTTATCTATTGGATCGTGTGTATTTATTATACGATATATGTCTCTTTTAGGTGTTAACTCTCAGTAACTCAGCTGCTGGACTTCGTAATTGTCGGGTAGGTCAGCTGTTGGACTTGGAAGATGTTCGTATTGAGAAGCTCAGAAGTATCAGGCCCGGTCCTTGGAGTGGTGCTGTTCGTATGCTCCTTCTTTTGTTGGCTAGGTGGTCCTCCTTTGGCTGCTTAGCTGGTCTTCCTTTGGCTTGCTGGCTGGTCTTCCTTTGGCTGGCTGGCTGGTCTTCCTTTGGCTTGCTGGCTGGTCCTGGATGTTGGTGAGACTCTGTGGACAGAAAAACTACTCCTCGATCGTCGATTTTCGTGTTCTTTTATACCCGCTTTTCGCACTCTTCTTCCATGTTCTTGGTATATCTATATTTGGTAGTCGTCCTGTAGCCCATCTCCTGTAGACCATTTCTTGTTAATCCATACTTCTGATGATTGTATTTAACGTATCTCTTGTGAATTTCTTTTTGTACATATTTTGATACTATAGGAGTACGTGTGATTTCTGTTGAACTTCCTGGAATTTCTATCTTTCGTAGTGTTGGTTGTATGTACTACAGGTCCCTCTGGCTGTGTGTGTGGGGCGTACTACGGTTTACTACTCTATGTTTATATTTTATAGTAGATGAGCCTGATGCTTCGCTGTGTGTGTGTCGTGGTCTAGTATCGTGTATATGAGACGTACTTGTCGTCTCAAGACGAGGTAGTGTTATACTACTTGGACGACATTCTCATCCCAGCGAAAACGTGGTCGGAAACGAAAAACAAACTGAAATTGGTGTTGGCAGCTTTGCGTGAAGCAGGTCTAACACTAAACATCAGTAAGTGCAAATTTATGTATCAGGAGATATCCTACCTAGGATTCCGAATCGGGTCTGACGGAGTCCGACCTGGAGAAAAAAAAGACAAAGGCAATCGCAGACTACCCTCAACCCGACAGCCTGACGGAAGTGAGAAGGTTTTTGGAAATGGCGGGATTTTTCCGACGATTCATCATACGCTTTGTGCATAAGGCAACCCTCCTGTTCGATCGGCTAGCAAAAGCCAAAGAGTTCGAATGGAGAGGGGAACAGCAAAAGACATTCCAGGAAATAAAAGAGGCACTTACGAGTCAACCGGTCTTACAAACATTCGATCCAAGGAAAGCTACTGAAATACACACCGTACAAAATAGCTCATGGCAGTTAGTGTACGCGCTGAGCCGCCGGACCAGCAAAGTCGAAAGAAATTATCATTGCAGCAAGCTGGAGTTACTCGCGATGATTTGGGCGGTAACCAGACTACGGCCCATGATAGCTAACATCGAGTTCACGCTGGTGACAGATTGCCAGGCACTGCTGTACATTTGCACACAGAAAACATTAAACCCACAACTAACACAGTGGACAACTACGCTCAGCGAGTACGCTTTCCAAGTAGTGCATAAAGCAGGAGACAAGATGCCACACGTTGACGCTCTAAGCCGAGCTCCAATTCCCGAAGAAGGAAACGAAACAACGGAAAGTGAGACGAATTTGATGTACCATATCACCACACTGGCCGACGAGATAGCTGCTTTCCAAGCAACCGACGAGACAGTAACCAACAAGAAAATTCTCCTGGAAAAACCGGAGAAGGAACGTTGCGGTAGCCAAGTCAGCGATACCAAAGACTACGAACTTCACGAAGGAGTTTTATACAAAAGGGTGGACAACTTAATACTATTTGTTGCACCCAAGACGATGAGAAAATCTCTAGCCGTTCGTTACCATGACCTACAGGGGCAAGCGGAGAGCAATCGAACACATTCAAAATTGGCTAAACAACTATATTTTTCCGGCGCACGGAAGTATCTGCGCAACCATATTGGTGTGTACTTCGAATGTCTGATGACAAAGGTCAAACGCGGAGTACCGGAGGGCAACCTGCATCTCACACCTCCTGGGGAACGACCCTTCCAGGTGGTGCATATGGACTATGTCGGACTCTTTGTGACGTCAAATCGAGGCCGAAAATACATATTGGTAATAGTAGATAATCTGACAAAATATGTGAACCTGCATGCTGTAAAAGACGTCGGGACGGCTTCCGTAATGATGCGGTGCGTAAGCTAGTACACACACACGGACCTCCCGATAAAATTATCACGGACCGGGGAACTTGTTTTAGAAGTCATATATTTGAGAATTGGTACGAGTCAATGGGAATCCACCACACGCTTAACTCACCGAGCCATCCCCAAGCTAACGGCCAGGTAGAAAGAGTTAATGGCGAGCTGGTACCGATGCTCAGGGGAAGTCTAACCGACGACGGCGGAAAGCAGTGAGACCACCACCCGGACGAGGTGCAACGCGTACTGAACGAGAACGAAAACTCGATCACCGGAGAGTCGCCCTTCAAGGCGCTCTTTGGGTGCGACCCCGACAGAAGCATGGGGCCGGTAAGAATGTTTACGAAAGGTGCATCGGACTATGAGAAACCACCGGATATTCAGAGAAAAATAAAAGGTCGGATAGCCGAGCCACAACTAAAGTCGTGCGCCAAGCATCGCTCGAAAACCACACCTAGTGACAAGTTTCGCACGGGCGCTATCGTAGCAATGAAGACGGTTCCAACCCAGATGAGAGAGAGTACCAAACTTCAACTAACGTAGCGAGGACCACTTTCGATAATCAAGGAAGTGGCCCCAGACACTTATCTGGTAGTCGACCTACGACGATACGTGAGTCACAATTACAGTACCACGGCCCACGCTAGCCAATTAAAGGTGTGGAAGCCATCAAAAGAAAACGATGAGAAGGAAACCGAAGATTCGACGACAAGAAGAGAAGAAAGCGAAGAAAACGATAACGAAGATTCGACGACAAGAAGAGAAAAAAGCGAAGAAAATGATAACGAAGATTCGACGACAAGAAGAGAAGAAAGCGAAGAAACCGATAACGAAGATTCGACGACAAGAAGAGAAGAAAGCGAAGAAAATGGAAACGAAGAAAGCGGAAACAAAGATACAATGACAAGAAGAGTAGAAAACGAAGATTCAACTACGAAAAATGATGAAATCAAAAAAAGGAATTCGACTACGAGAAGAACGGAAATCGAAGGTAACAAAACCAAAAACCCAACGATCAGGTCGACAAGCAACCCAAACGAAACAAAAATCGACCACAATGGAAACACTGAAGATGACGGAATTCACGAGACAGGAGACTCGGGTTCGTGGGCAGCGCACACGCTCCGAATACGTAAAAACCGGCGATACCCGCCCCGAGAGCGCAGACTACTGGTCAAACTTCAAGATAACTTGACGGGTTTTCTAGAGGACGAGAAAATTTAGGATGGCCGATGTTAGGAACTACTTAACGGGCATCGGTCGGCGTAGGGCACGCTGACTACGCTGCACGGCGTGTGCTGTGCTACGCGCACGCAAGGTGCAGGCGTGAGCCCGCGTACCCTCAGGCAACTACCCGGCAACGGCAGTGGACGACAGGCTATGCTCAACGTCGGACGCAAGGCACGAAACCTCACGTATAACAAAAGCACGACGGCCTAGTATACGATGCTAACGCGAACAAAGTACGACGCGATATGGGCTACGAAGCCACTGTACCCTATTAATATTCATTTCATATAGTATTACTTAACCTTAATCAGTATTCATTCATTCTCTTATCTTTTGTATTGTTTTATAAACGACCCATCAATCGTACGCAATTATATACCACATTACATTGTCAACTCTCTCGCTACGCATTCCACAACTATCGACGCAACGTGGGCCGGCAAACCGGTCGACCGACGACATCTTGACCTTTCAATGCTGAACGATTCCTCTTGAACACGAACTAGCACGAAGTAAATATCTTCGTCGACGGTATCAACGAGGAAGCCTGACGCCACGAGTAACCGCTCTAGGACGGGAGCGAATACATAACACATGTTTGCTCTTCAAACGTATTTTTACCTATTATTATTATTATTATTATTATTATTATTATTATTATTATTATTATTATTATTATTATTATTATTATTATTATTATTATTATTATTATTGTTATTATTATTATTATTATTATTATTATTATTATTATTATTATTATTATTATTATTATTATTATTATTATTATTATTATTATTATTATTATTATTATACAAGGAGTTGCGGAATCCTTTTTACGGATATCCTCCAGTCTTTTGAACTGGGGGGGGGTATGTGGGACTCCCAAAAAAATAGGCCTACCCACTAAACCGCCCTCTCCTTGTTGTCCTCCCCCAGACCAGGAACTATTTTGGTATTACTTCTGGCTGGGGGTTCTGTCCGTGTTCGTCCGTTCGTCTTGCTGTCTGTAACCTGTCGCGTCACGTCAGTCTGTCTGCTCGGTTAGGTGAGGCAGCCGTCTACGTTTTTTCGTCGCAGTATCGTCTCTGTATAGGTAGCAACTAGTTGCCACCATTCTGTCGAGTGGAGCATCACCTGAACAATGTTGTCCGGGGTGATGCTGCCAACAATCGTCTCCAGTTCCAGTCGGAGTCCTGTCCAGCGGTCGCACACAAAAAATGTGTGTTCCGCGTCGTCTCGTTCGTGTCCACAGTACTTACAGTCTGGCGTCCGTACTCTGTCCATGTTATAAAGGTACCGTCTAAAGTAACCGTGTCCCGTCAGGAACTGGGTGATGTAAAAATTTACGTCCCCAAAATCCCTTTCGATCCACGGTCTCAGGTCCTTTATTAGTCGTCTTGTCCAGTTGCCTGTCGCTCTTTCTGTCCATTGTTCGTGCCAAGTCTGTATCGTCTTGTCACGTTCCGCGACTTCCGCATCCTCCCGTCTTATGTCCGCGCTTCTCACGTAGATCCTCTTTCGCTCGAAAGCTAGGAGGTCCACGGGGATTACGCCCGCAACCACCAAGACTGCTTGTGCAGAGACAGTTCGGTAGGAGCAGGCGATCCTCAGCGCACCCTGTCTTTGTACCGTTGTCATGGCGTGGCAGTACTTCTTTGTCTTCAGGGCATCTGCCCAGATCTCCGCGCCGTACAGGAGGATCGAGTGGGCTGTCGTCATTAGAAGTCGTCGTTTTCCCGGTCTCGGCCCGTTTGTGTTGGCCATTAGGCGGCTTAAGGATGCTATTCTCTTAGCCGACTTCTGGCATGTTTTTTGTATATGAGGCCAGAAGGTCATCTTCGTATCTAGGGTCACTCCCAGGTACTTGACTTCACCTCCGGCCTTGATTTCATCCGTCCCGACCCACATGGGTAGTCTCGTCTGTATGCGTCTTCTGCTAAGGAAAGTCAGTTCTGTCTTTTCTGTTGCGAGTTGTAGTCCGTGGTCCGTCATCCAACGGCCCACTCGCCGCATCGTCTGGTTCAGTTTTTGCTGTGCCAGGTCTGGAGATCGCTCGGTGATCACCGCCGCCACGTCGTCAGCGTAGGCGACAAGGAAAACGCCAAGCGGCAATTCCAGCCTGAGCAAGCTGTCGTAGAGTCCGTTCCAAAAGTCTGGTCCCAGTATGGACCCTTGTGCAACCCCCGCGGTGATTTGTCTCGTCACCGGTCCTTCAGTCGTCTCGTACGTGATCCTTCTGTTTCTTAGGTAGTCGCCCACCACCCGAGCCAGGTAAGCCGGAACCCCGAAGTTGCCTTCAAGCGCCTCCAGGATGTCAACCCACCTGGCCGAGCTGAAGGCGTTCGTGATGTCCAAGGTCGCCAGCAGAACGATTGGTCGCGCTGCATGGCAATGTCTCTCTAAATCCAGGAAGGAATCGACCACTTTTTGAATCGCTCCAATCGTTGATCGTCCCCTCCTGAAGCCGAACTGCCGGTCTGAGAGGCCTCCGCTGGTCTGTATCGCGTCCGTCAGTCTCGGTTTTAGTAGTTGTTCATAGAGTTTACCCGTTGTGTCGAGTAAACTCAGCGGCCGGTAGGCTGACGGCGTATTGGGGTCGCCCTTACCCTTAGGGATAAGAACTAGCCTTGCCGTCTTCCACCGGCCACTGAACGTTCCCGTCGTCAAGCTCGTGTTGTACAGGTCAAGAAATATCTCCGGCCTCAGGCGAACCATCAGCCGGAGAATCTCCGCCGGTACTCCGTCTGGTCCCGGCGCCTTGCCAGTCTTCATCGCGGCAGTCGCTTTGGAGAGCTCCTCCGCGGTAAATATGGGGGCCGCCGGGGCTTCCGTGTCGTCTGTCACGTTCGTCCGTATCGGGTGAGTCGGAAACAGTCCGTCAACAATCCGTTCTGCGGTTTCGGCATCTTTGAGTTCAAGTGGAACTCGGGCCCCTAGTTTGCCAGTCACAATTTTGTAACCGGTTCCCCAGGGGTCTTCGTTCACCTCCTCGCAGAGCTGCTTCCAGCATCGCGTTTTGCTGTCCCTTATGGCGTTCGTAAGTGTTTTTCGAGACGTCTTGTAAGTGGCTTGGAGGTTTTCCCTTTCGGGTCTTCCCCCAGCCCTCGTAACTCGTCGGCGGTTTGCCAAGCAGAGCCTGCGCAGCTCGGCTATTTCGTCCGTCTACCAGTATTGTGGTTGCCTGTTTGGTCTATGTCGTCGTTTCGGCATTGTGCTGTTGCACAGCCGGTCCGTCAGTTTGGCCGTCTCGTCCGTGAGTCTTTCCGCCCTTTGCCGGCCAGTCAGTTCAGGGGGGACTTTCGTCATTGGTGCTGGTGCTGCCGCCAGCTCCTCCGAAAATTTTCGTAAGTCGAGTTTGTTGAGGTTCCACCTCGGGGGGTATTGGGTCCTCGTCCGTCTCGTCGCCGTTTGTCCTGCCACTTCGAAGACAATGTACTGGTGATCGCTGGCCGTATAGCCGTCGAAAACCCGCCACTGTCCTATCCGTGGTGATATTCTGTCCGATGTCATTGTGACGTCAGGGATGGAGTTTCCAAACCCTGGTCGTCTGTACGTCGGTACGTTTCCCGTATTTGCTACCACCAGGTCTAGTCTTGCGGCCATCTCCAGCAGCAGCCGTCCACGTTTGTTCGTTGTTGTCATTCCCCACTCGATCGCCCGCGCGTTGAGGTCTCCCCCGATGATAACGTCTCCAGGCAGATTCCTGATTCCGTCTTCAAGGAGCGCCACTTTCCTCTCGAAATCCGTCGCGGCGCAGTTGGGTGTCAGGTAAACGCTGACGTAAGTGACAGCGCCGACCCTTGCCCAGACGTAATCGTCCCCGACACCGCAGTTAACTATTCGAGATTGGGCAGCGCCCCTTACCCAGATAGCTGTGGTCTCTGTCTCGTTCGTAATGTACGTTTGTGTCGTTCTTCTTCTGTACGGTTCGCACAGGATCAGAATGTCGGCGTCATGTTCGTCAGCTATCTGTGGTAGTAGCATGTCTGCTGTCCTACTCCTGTTCAGGTTTCCCTGAACTATTCTGTCCGTCTTCCGGCCTGCTTCCTGCACTCCTCCAGCGCAGCCCGGAATACCGCACACCTTCCGGTTCCCGCAAGGTGCGCTACGTCCCCGTGTCCCGTCTCAGAGCACAGTGGGCAAGCCGGTCTGTTTTTACAGTCCGTCGCGTAATGTCCCGTCTCTCCGCATTTCCTGCAGTTCTTTGTCCGATCCGCGTTCGTGCAGCTCGTCCTTGTATGTCCGTAGCCCAGGCACTTGTAGCATTTGGTCACCGTCAATCGTTGTCGTAGTCGGCATCGCACCCATCCTATCCCGATCCGGCCCCGGTCCAGCAGCACCTCGGCTTCCCGCGTCTCGAGGTCGCAGACTGCCATGTACTGCTCGGCCCGGTTCGGGCCGAAGATGTGGACACCAAAGTCGCCGTCTCGTCCCGTTTCTCGTCTCAGTGCCCGTATCACGTCCTCCGCGGTGGTAACGCAGTCCAGGTCCATGATCTCCAGTTGTGTCCTAGAAGTCACGGTCCTTACACTGCCCGTGTCCCCAACCGCGTCCTGTAGTGCGCGCTCAAACTGTTCTCGTCCGTCCGTGTCTGTCTGTATCTTGATGAGACACCGTCCGTCCTTGGTCTTCCTTAGAGCCATCACCTGTACATGACTGCTCGTCGGGTCGACCGTCGTCCTTATCTTCCGTACGATGTCCGAGTACGTGTTGTCTTTCCCAGGTTTGACCAGTACAGCCGTTCCCCTATGTTTGTGGGTCGGTCTGCGCTTTTCAGCCTGGGTCGGTACGTTCGTCTCGTCCGTTTTGTTTTTCGGTTCCGTCGTTTTTTTCTTCTTTTTTCGTTTCCTCACGGTTGTCCAGGTTTCGGCCTCCTCCGTTCTTGGGGGTGTCTTCTGTCGGGCCTCTGGTGGGGTCTTCGTCGTCTCCCGTTTCCGTTTCGTCGGTCGCGTCGCCGGTTCCGTTGTCTCCGTTTCTGTCTCTGTCAGGTCGTCTGCCATCATTTGTCCCTTCGAGGCTGTCCTGCTTTGCATGTTTAGCGCAGCGTCGGCGGCCTCAAGAATCGTCTTAATGCCGGTTTTTACCGCCATATTCATATTTTTCTGTAATGCCGCTGCCTCTTCCATTTTCGTCGTGGTCTCATGAATGAGTTGTCATAATTCTGTCAAATCGGGTTGGTTCTTATTGTAATCGTCGAATGAGGAGGTTCCAGGTTTTTCTCGATGCTTCCTTATATTTCCGACGACAGGTGGAACCGTTTTACCCTCTTCCATGGGTGGCGGTGTCGTTTCTCTCTTTCTGTATCTTAATTTCTTTTTCTTCTGATGTAGAGATCGATCTTCCGTGCCTGTTGACGAACATGACTGAAGTATACTTCTCTTTCTCAGGTTGACACTTTCAGTCACGTTCGTCAAGCTATCATCGTTCGACTCTCCCTCGATATTGTTCGTCGCGAGTTCTCCGATTGTCTTGAGTTCTTCCTCGGTCGATGTTTTTTCCAACTCCTTCTTCTGCTTAGGTTTTATTTCTTTTAAAAGTTTCTCCATATTAATCCCACGAGTAGGTCGGAATGTAGGTCTACCTAGGCAGAGCCGCCTTGTCTAGGTAAGGTGTAAATACTGCAGGGTTCCACCCGGTGCCCTGCAGGGATCGTTCGCGACCGCTTTAGTTTACATCATTGCGGCCATGCAGCCGTAGGCACGATGCCTTCCACCGTAGCTTTTGATGTTGTGTGTTCTTAGTCTGCCTGCTCCCCATGGACCTGTCCGGCAAGGTTAGACCTGCCAGGGGCCAGAGCCCCCGCCGGCTGAGCTCCAAAGTTCATTGCAGAAACGCAAGCCCCCCCGCCGCGGCAAGGCGACACACTTGGGAGGGTATTATTATTATTATTATTATTATTATTATTATTATTATTATTATTATTATTATTATTATTATTATTATTATTATTATTATTATTATTATTATTATTATTATTATTATTATTATTATTATTATTATTATTATTATTATTATTATTATTATTATTATTATTATTATTATTATTATTATTATTATTATTATTATTATTATTATTATTATTATTATTATTATTATTATTATTATTATTATTATTATTATTATTATTATTATTATTATTATTATTATTATTATTATTATTATTATTATTTTATTAATGACAGAGGAGGAAAATGCGTTAAGCACCGTAGGAGAGTCACACGGACTCCCCCGTGTGTCGGACTCTCCTTGGTTGGCCTACCGACTAAAAACCTCCTCTGTCCCGTCTCCGCGGGGTGGAAACACGTCAGTATAACTTCACCTCCGCGGCACCTGTCCATCGTCTCGTTCGTTTCAGGTCTCAGTCTAAGTTCTCTGTCTATACCCGTCTGTCGTTCAGTCCATGCTCATTCATACTCCAAACATCCATCCTCTTTCTTACCTCTCAGAACGGCCTCGACGAATACTGCGAAACGCGTCCACTGTTCCTCGTTCCGTAACATCAGTCCGATAATGTTGTCCGGTGTAATGTCCCCGGTCGTTCGTTCTAAGTCTCGTCTCTGTATCGTCCATCTGTCACACATGAAAAACGTGTGTTCAGCGTCGTCTTGTGCATGTCCGCAGTATCTGCAGTCCGCTGTCCGTACTTTTCCCATGTCACGTAGATATTGCCGGAAATACCCATGGCCTGTGAGGAATTGAGTGAGGAAGAAATTTACCTCCCCAAACTCTCGTTCAGTCCACAGTTTCAGGTCAAGTATCAGGCGTCTTGTCCAGCGTCCGGTTGTCTCCGTCGTCCGTCGTGCGTGCCAGTCCGTCAAAGTCTTTTCCCTCTCCCGTCTTGCCGCGCCATCCCTTTCGGTCCCTTCGTCGCGTTCGTAAATCCGTTTCCGTTCATTCGCCAGTAAGTCGATGGGAATCACGCCCGATACCACGAGTACCGCCTCCGCTGAGACGGTTCTGTAGGCGCACGCTATCCTCAGTGCTCCTCGTCTTTGTACGTCCGTCATCGCCTTCCGGTATTTTTTGACTACGAGCGCATCAGCCCATATCTCCGCCCCGTACAGGAGGATGGAGTGGGTTGTCGTCATGAGCAGTCTGCGTGTTGACGGTCTTGGTCCGTGCGTATTTGCCATCAGGCGGCTGAGCAAAGCTACCTTTGCCGCCGCCTTCTCGGCCGTCCCTTTGATATGAGCCCAGAAGGTCAGCTTCGTATCGAGGGTCACCCCTAGGTACTTCACCTCCCCTCTGGTCTCAATCTGTTCCGTTCCGACTGTCATCGGTATGATCGTCGGGGTCCGTCGTCTAGTCAGCATGACAATTTCCGTCTTGTGCAGTGCTAGGCTCAGTCCGTGTTTCGTCATCCATCTGTCCACCCGTCTCATCACCTGATTCAGCGTGAGCTGGGCCAGGTCTGCAGTGCGTTCCACGATCACTACCACCACGTCATCGGCGTAGGCAAACAGTGATGCGTTACGCGGCATCTCCAGTCTCAGCAGGCTGTCGTACGTCACGTTCCATAGGTCAGGTCCCAGTATAGAACCCTGAGCGACCCCCGCAGTGATCCTTCTTGTTCTCTGTCCTTCCTGCGTCTCGTACGTTATGTATCTGTCGCTGAGGTAGTCCTCCATTACCCGGAAAAGGTAGTAAGGGATCCGGAGATCGTCCTGCAACGCTCCCAGGATGTCCCCCCACCTCGCCGAGCTAAAGGCGTTCCTCACGTCCAAAGTCACCAGTACCGTGATGGGTCTTGCTGCGTGGCAAGCCTCGTCCGTCTTCCGAAAGGTCTCAAGGACCTCTCGGATTGCCCCTATGGTCGATCGCCCTTTGCGGAAACCGTGCTGCTTATCAGACAGACCTCCGGCCGCCTCTATTGCGTACGTTAGTCGTGGTCGCAGTAACAGTTCGTACAGTTTTCCCGTCGTGTCCAACAGACTCAGTGGTCTGTAGGAAGACGGCGCGTCAGGATCTCCTTTGCCTTTGCTCAGAAGAACCAATCTCGCCGTCTTCCAGCGCATGCTGAATGTCCCAGTCTTAAGGCATTGATTGTACATCTCGAGGAGTATGCCTGGCCTGGAGCAAGCTATCAGTCGCAGGACCTCCCCAGGTATGCCGTCTGGTCCCGGTGCTTTTCCCATCTTCATAGAGGACGTAGCTTTAATAAGCTCCTCCTCAGTGAAGACAGGAACGTCGAGTCCCTCGTCTGCGTCCGTCACTTCTTCCCTCCTCGGATGAGTCGGGAAGAGTTCGTCAACAATTTGTCCCATTGTCGTCGCGTCCTTGAGTTCGGGTGGACCGTGGGCCCCGAGCCTTTGGGTCACAATCCTGTAACCCAAGCCCCAAGGGTCCCGGTCCACTTCCTCGCATAACTGTCTCCAGCAGCGCTTCTTACTGTCCTCAATAGCGTAAGTCAACGTCTTCCGTGCCGTTTTGTACTGTACAGTAAGAGCGGCCGTGGACGGTTGGTGTTTTTCCCGTGCTCGATACATTCTTCTCTTTGCCGCAATGCACAGTCGCCGCAGTTGGGCGATCTCGTCCGTCCACCAGTACGTCGTTCGTCTGGGGTGTCGGGGGGTCTTGCGCGGCATTGAGGCCTTACATAGACGTCCCATCAGTCCCATCGTCTCGTCAACGAGTCGTTCGGTTCGTCTCTGTCCCGTCAGTTCGTCAGGTATAGCCTCTGTAGGGTCTGCTGCTTCCAGCAGTTCCCGCGAGAACCTGTCTCTGTCCAGTTTAGTCGCGTCTGTGTAAGTCTCGCCACTTCAAAGACGATGTATTGGTGATCGCTGGCCGTGTAATCATCGGTCACCCGCCATCGCCTCATCCGCGACAAGATGCTGTCCGAGATCATAGTCACGTCCGGTATCGAGGAGCCTACCCCCGGTCGGATGTACGTTGGTTTCCGTCCCGTGTTTGCAACCGTCAGACCTGTTCGAGCTGCCATCTCCAATAGCAGCTGTCCGCGTTTGTCAGTCCGTGTCATGCCCCACTCCACCACCCTAGAGTTGAGGTCGCCCGCGACCACCAGATCTCCTGGTAGCTCCCGCAGGGCGTCCTCGAGTCTATTTACCCGGTCCTCGAACGCTCCAGCGGAGCAGTTCGGGGTCAGGTAAACGCTGACGTAGGTCAGATCGTTCACCCTCACCCAGACGTAATCGTCCCCCGCTCCACTGTCGAGAACGCGAACATCGGTGTTTTTGACCCAAATGGCTGACGTGCCCGCGTCATTCGCGAACCACGTCGGGGTCGTCGTGTTCTTGTACTGTTCGCTCATTATTAGTATGTCGACGTCGTGTTCAGTCGCGATTTGAGGAAGCAGGAGGTGTGCTTCCTCGCATCTGTGCATGTTGCCTTGTAAGACAATCATGCCCTCGTCTCAGTCTTGGTTTTGCACTCCTCCAGTGCGGCCCTGAAAACCGCGCACGACCCGGTGCCCGGTATGTGCGCGGTGTTTTTGTGCCCCGCCTCGGTGCACAGGTAACACGTCGGGTCCTGTTGGCAGTCCTTACCGACGTGGTTCGTCTTGCCGCATTTCCAGCAGCATAGTCGTCTGTCCGGTCCTTTGCAGTCTGTCCTTGTATGACCGTATCCAAGGCACTTGTAGCACCTGGTCACGGTTGTCCTCGGTCTGACGCGGCAGTTTACCCACCCTATCCTGATCCGTCCTTTCTTGAGCAAGGCGTTTGCGGCGCCTTCCTCAAGTTCACAGACCGCCATACATTGTCCGTGTCTGTTGGGCCCGAAAATGTGAACTTTCGGGTCCCTCTCGTCCTTAGTCTCCTGTTGGAGTGCTGTCGTCACTTCGTCTTTGTCCGTAACGCAGTCCAGATCAAGTATGTCCAGTCGCACGTTCGTTGTCAAGTCTCGTACTTGAGCGTCTTCTCCGAGGACTTGCCTGTGCTTGTCCTCGAAGGCCTGTCTATCCCCTGCTCCGCTTTTTACGCGAAGCAGGACACCCCCGTCCTTGGTCATTCGATAGCCGTTGACCTGCACCTTGTCGGCGGTTGGATCAACGGCTTTCATTCGTCGTAGTGTGTCGGCGTACGTTTGTCCGTCTTTTGGCTTAATCCAGACCACACCAACACCGGGTCTCCGGGTTGTGCGGCCCTTCTTGCCTGTCTTCACCGTGTCTGTGGGCGTCGTTGCAATGTCTGTCGACGTCGATGCCATTGGCTTTTTTGTCGTCTGTTGCCGTACGTCCGTCGATGTCGTCCGCTTTTGTTTTCGAGCGACAGTTACCCACGAGGTGGGCCCAGTCCCGTCCGCAGGCCTTTTCGCCGGCGTTAGTTCCGGGCTCAGACTCGCAATCTCTCGTTTGCGTTTCGTCTGTGGTGTCCCCGTCTCCCTGTCCACATCGCTTCGTCCAGCCATCCCGAGCACATGCATCCTGTCGCATTCATGCCATGCCTCGTCCGTGGCTTCCCTTATCTTGGCCATATTGGTTGTGACCACCGTGCTGATATTTCTCTGCACGCGAGTCTTCTCTTCCATTTTCACGAGGCATTCGCGGATCAGCTGTAGCTGAGCCCGAATTTTGGATTCAGCCAATTCCGCAACGGACGATGGATGTTCATACTTTTGTCTCGTGTTTCCGTCCTTGGTCTCGTCTTTTCGTGCTGGGGTTGGGGGCCCCGTTGTTTTTGATGCGTTTATCGTTTGTTCCTTTTGCTTTGTTTCCATGTTTGTCTTTTCTCCCGTTCTTCCCTTTGTATGTGTATGTGTAAATGTGTAGTTTGAGGATAGACTGCAATCTCCCCTTCCGTCGCCCTGCTTCCGCCGCCGACGGCCCCACGGCGAGGCCCCAGTGGCCTCACCAAGGCCCCCCCGCTGCTGCTGCATGGCCCTATCCGGGCGCCACCCGGCACTACAACAGCATGGGGATTATACACTGGCTGATAAGGCAGCTAGGTCCACCTGGCTAAGGGGACCCGGGCCCCTGTACTATCCAGCGGCCCAGGAGCATCGAGCCTGGTTTACTTGGGGTACCCTCTAATGCCCCGCGCCAAGACCGCCCTCAGCGGAGAGCAACGGTCCGGGTTCTACAGCCATTACTCCGTGTTGAGTGTGCGTGCTGTGAGTATCCTATTTCTGCCGGTTCATTCATTCTGGGAGAGCCCGTTCATAGGGAACCCACTCACTCGCTTTTTCAGGCGTGCCCGTTTATAGGGCAGCCTGAACATTCGCTTTCTCGTGGTAACCCGTTCATAGAGTTCCCGATCATTCGCATCCCCAGCATGTCATTCGGATATGTTTGAGTAGTTGTTTGTGAGTAGTGTACATGTGTGTGTTAACTGGTTTTGGTCCACCCCGAACAAGTCGGTACTCTTCATATCTGAAGAGCGTTCCCCCATCCGCCACCCGGGGAGGCGCCCGATGCGGGACCAGCAAACCCGACACGAGTTTATTATTATTATTATTATTATTATTATTATTATTATTATTATTATTATTATTATTATTATTATTATTATTATTATTATTATTATTATTATTATTATTATTATTATTATTATTATTATTATTATTATTATTATTATTATTATTATTATTATTATTATTTTATACAAGGAGTTGCGGAATCCTTTTTACGGATATCCTCCAGTCTTTTGAACTGGGGGGGTATGTGGGACTCCCAAAAAAGTAGGCCTACCCACTAAACCGCCCTCTCCTTGTTGCCCTCCCCCAGACCAGGAACTATTTTGGTATTACTTCTGGCTGGGGGTTCTGTCCGTGTTCGTTCGTTCGTCTTGCTGTCTGTAACCTGTCGCGTCACGTCAGTCTGTCTGCTCGGTTAGGTGAGGCAGCCGTCTACGTTTTTTCGTCGCAGTATCGTCTCTGTATAGGTGGCAACTAGTTGCCACCATTCTGTCGAGTGGAGCATCACCTGAACAATGTTGTCCGGGGTGATGCTGCCAACAATCGTCTCCAGTTCCAGTCGGAGTCCTGTCCAGCGGTCGCACACAAAAAATGTGTGTTCCGCGTCGTCTCGTTCGTGTCCACAGTACTTACAGTCTGGCGTCCGTACTCTGTCCATGTTATAAAGGTACCGTCTAAAGTAACCGTGTCCCGTCAGGAACTGGGTGATGTAAAAATTTACGTCCCCAAAATCCCTTTCGATCCACGGTCTCAGGTCCTTTATTAGTCGTCTTGTCCAGTTGCCTGTCGCTCTTTCTGTCCATTGTTCGTGCCAAGTCTGTATCGTCTTGTCGCGTTCCGCGACCGCCGCATCTTCCCGTCTTATGTCCGCGCTTCTCCCGTAGATCCTCTTTCGCTCGAAAGCTAGGAGGTCCACGGGGATCACGCCCGCAACCACCAAGACTGCTTGTGCAGAGACAGTTCGGTAGGAGCAGGCGATCCTCAGCGCACCCTGTCTTTGTACCGTTGTCATGGCGTGGCAGTACTTCTTTGTCTTCAGGGCATCTGCCCAGATCTCCGCGCCGTACAGGAGGATCGAGTGGGCTGTTGTCATTAGGAGTCGTCGTTTTCCCGGTCTTGGCCCGTTTGTGTTGGCCATTAGGCGGCTTAAGGATGCTATCCTCTTAGCCGCCTTCTGGCATGTTTTTTGTATATGAGGCCAGAAGGTCATCTTCGTATCTAGGGTCACTCCCAAGTACTTGACTTCACCTCCGGCCTCGATTTCGTCCGTCCCGACCCACATGGGTAGTCTCGTCTGTATGCGTCTTCTGCTAAGGAAAGTCAGTTCTGTCTTTTCTGTCGCGAGTTGCAGTCCGTGGTCCGTCATCCAACGGCCCACTCGCCGCATCGTCTGGTTCAGTTTTTGCTGTGCCAGGTCTGGAGACCGCTCGGTGATCACCGCCGCCACGTCGTCAGCGTAGGCGACAAGGAAAACGCCAAGCGGCAATTCCAGCCTGAGTAAGCTGTCGTAGAGTCCGTTCCAAAAGTTTGGTCCCAGTATGGACCCCTGTGCAACCCCCGCGGTGATTTGTCTCGTCACCGGTCCTTCAGTCGTCTCGTACGTGATCCGTCTGTTTCTTAGGTAGTCGCCCACCACCCGAGCCAGGTAAGCCGGAACCCCGAAGTTGCCTTCAAGCGCCTCCAGGATGTCAACCCACCTGGCCGAGTTAAAGGCGTTCCTGATGTCCACGGTCGCCAGCAGAACGATTGGTCGCGCTGCATGGCAATGTCTCTCCAAATCCAGGAAGGAATCGACCACTTTTTGAATCGCTCCTATCGTTGATCGTCCCCTCCTGAAGCCGAACTGCCGGTCTGAGAGGCCTCCGCTGGTCTGTATCGCGTCCGTCAGTCTCGGTTTTAGTAGTTGTTCATAGAGTTTACCCGTTGTGTCGAGTAAACTCAGCGGCCGGTAGGCTGACGGCGTATTGGGGTCGCCCTTACCCTTAGGGATAAGAACTAGCCTTGCCGTCTTCCACCGGTCACTGAACGTTCCCGTCGTCAAGCTCGTGTTGTACAGGTCAAGAAATATCTCCGGCCTCAGGCGAACCATCAGCCGGAGAATCTCCGCTGGCACTCCGTCTATTATTATTATTATTATTATTATTATTATTATTATTATTATTATTATTATTATTATTATTATTATTATTATTATTATTATTATTATTATTATTATTATTATTATTATTATTATTATTATTATTATTATTATTATTATTATTATTATTATTATTATTATTATTATTATTATTATTATTATTATTATTATTATTATTATTATTATTATTATTATTATTATTATTTTTTTTTTTTTTTTACAAGGAGTTGCGGAATCCTTTTTACGGATATCCCCCAGCCTTTCGAACTGGGGGGGTATGTGGGACTCCCAAAAAAGTAGGCCTACCCACTAAACCGCCCTCTCCTTGTTGCCCTCCCCCAGACCAGGAACTATTTCGATATTACTTCTGGCTGGGGGTTCTGTCTGTGTTCGTCCGTTCGTCTTGTTGTCTGTAACCTGTCGCGTCACGTCAGTCCGTCTGCTCAGTTAGGTGAGGCAGCCGTCTACGTTTTTTCGTCGCAGTATCGTCTCTGTATAGGTGGCAACTAGTTGCCACCATTCTGTTGAGTGGAGCATCACCTGGACAATGTTGTCCGGGGTGATGCTACCAACAATCGTCTCGAGTTCTAGTCGCAGTTCTGTCCAGTGGTCACACACAAAAAATGTGTGCTCCACGTCGTCTCGTTCGTGTCCGCAGTACTTACAGTCTGGCGTCCGTACTCTGTTCATGTTGTAAAGGTACCTTCGGAAGTAGCCGTGTCCGGTCAGGAGCTGGGTAACGTAAAAATTCACGTCCCCAAACTCCCTTCCGATCCACGGTCTCAGGTCCTTTACAAGTCGTCTCGTCCAGTTGCCTGTGCGTTCTTCTGTCCATCGGTCTTGCCAAGTCTGTATTGTCCTGTTGCGCTCCGCAACTGCCGCATCCTCCCGTCTTATGTCCGCGCTTTTCCCGTAGATCCTCTTTCGCTCGAAAGCTAGGAGGTCCACGGGGATTACGCCGGCCACCACCAAAACTGCTTGTGCAGATACAGTTCGATAGGAGCAGGCGATCCTCAGCGCACCCCGTCTTTGTACCGTCGTCATCGCGTGGCAGTACTTCTTTGTCTTCAGGGCATCTGCCCAGATCTCCGCGCCGTAAAGGAGGATCGAGTGGGCCATCGCCATTAAAAGTCGTCGTTTGCCCGGTCTCGGTCCAGTCGTGTTAGCCATCAGGCGGCTTAGGGATGCTATCCTCTCGGCCGCCCTCTGAGCTGTTTTCTGTATATGAGGCCAGAAGGTCATCTTCGTATCCAGAGTTACCCCTAGATACTTGACTTCCCCCCCGGCCACGATTTTGTCCGTCCCGACCAACATAGGAAGTCTCGTCTGTATACGTCTTCTACTAAGGAACGTCAGTTCGGTCTTTTCTGTCGCGAGTTGTAGTCCGTGATCCGTCATCCATCGTCCCACTCGTCGCATCGTCTGGTTCAGTTTTAGCTGTGCCAGATCCGGAGACCGCTCGGTGATCACCGCCGCCACGTCGTCAGCGTAAGCGACGAGTAGTACGCCGAGCGGCATTTCCAGCCTGAGCAAGCCGTCGTAAAGTCCGTTCCAAAAGTCCGGTCCCAGTATGGACCCCTGTGCAACCCCGGCGGTGATTTGCCTCGTCACTGGTCCTTCAGTCGTCTCGTACGTAATCTGTCTGTTTTTCAGGTAGTCCTCCACCACCCGAGCCAAGTAAGCCGGAACCCCGAAGTTGCTTTCAAGCGCCTCCAGGATATCGACCCACCTGGCCGAGTTGAAGGCGTTCCTGACGTCCAAGGTTGCCAGCAGAACGACAGGTCGTGCTGCGTGGCAATGTCTTTCTAAGTCCAGGAAGGAGTCAACCACTTTTTGGATCGCTCCAATCGTCGATCGACCCCTCCTGAAGCCGAACTGCAGGTCTGAAAGGCCTCCACTGGTTTGTATCACGTCCGTCAGTCTCGGTCTCAGTAATTGTTCGTAGAGTTTACCCGTCGTGTCGAGTAAACTCAACGGCCGGTAGGCTGACGGCGTATTGGGGTCGCCCTTACCTTTGGGGATAAGAACTAGCCTTGCCGCCTTCCACCGGTCGCTAAACGTGCCCGTCGTCAAACATGTGTTATACAGGTCGAGAAATATGTCCGGCCTCAGATTGACCATCAGCCGGACAATCTCCGCCGGTACTCCGTCTGGTCCCGGTGCCTTACCAGTCTTCATTGCGTTGGATGCCCTAGTGAGCTCCTCCGCCGTGAAGATGGGGGCTGCCGGTGTGTCCGTATCGTCTGTAACGTCCGTCCGTATCAGGTGTGTTGGAAACAAGCCGTCGACGATCCGTCGTGCGGATTCGGCTTCTTTGATTTCTGGTGGTACCCGGGCCCCTAGTTTACCGGTCACGATTTTGTAACCAGTGCCCCAGGGATCCTGATCCACCTCCTCGCAGAGCCTCCTCCAGCAACGCGTCTTGCTGTCTCGTATCGCGCTCGTCAGTTTCTTCCGTGCTGTCTTATATGCGGCTTGGAGGTTTTCCCTTTCGGGTCTTCCCCCAGCCCTCGTTACGAGTCGTCGGCTCGCCAAGCAGACCCTGCGCAGCTCGGCTATTTCGTCCGTCCACCAGTATTGTGGCTGTCTGTTCTGTCGATGTCGTCGTTTCGGCATTGTGCTATTGCACAGCCGGTCCGTCAGTTTGGCCGTCTCGTCCGCGAGTCTTTCCGCCCTTCGCCGGCCAATCAGTTCAGGGGGGACTTTCGTCATTGGTGCTGGTGCTGCCGCCAGCTCCTCCGAAAATTTTCGTAAGTCGAGTTTGTTGAGGTTCCACCTCGGGGGGTACTGGGTCCTCGTCCGTCTCGTCGCCGTTTGTCCTGCCACTTCGAAGACAATGTACTGGTGATCGCTGGCCGTATAGCCGTCGAACACCCGCCACTGTCCTATCCGTGGCGATATTCTGTCCGATGTCATTGTGACGTCAGGGATGGAGTTTCCAAACCCTGGTCGTCTGTACGTCGGTACGTTTCCCGTATTTGCTACAACCAGGTCTAGCCTTGCGGCCATCTCCAGCAGCAGCCGTCCACGTTTGTTCGTTGTTGTCATTCCCCACTCGATCGCCCGCGCGTTGAGGTCTCCCCCGATGATAACGTCTCCAGGCAGATTCCTGATTCCGTCTTCAAGGAGCGCCACTTTCCTCTCGAAATCCGCCGCGGTGCAGTTGGGTGTCAGGTAAACGCTGACGTAAGTGACAGCGCCGACCCTTGCCCAGACGTAATCGTCCCCGACACCGCAGTTAATTATTCGAGATTGGGCAGCGCCCCTTACCCAGATAGCTGTGGTCTCTGTCTCGTTCGTAATGTACGTTTGTGTCGTTCTTCTCCTGTACGGTTCGCACAGGATCAGAATGTCGGCGTCATGTTCGTCAGCTATCTGTGGTAGTAGCATGTCTGCTGTCCTACTCCTGTTCAGGTTTCCCTGAACTATTCTGTCCGTCTTCCGGCCTGCTTCCTGCACTCCTCCAGCGCAGCTCGGAACACCGCGCACCTCCCGGAACCCGCGAGGTGCGCCGCGTCCTTGTGCTTTGCCTCAGCGCACAAAGGACAGGCCGGTTTGTTTTTACAGTCCGTTGCGTAGTGTCCCGTTTCGCCGCATTTCCTGCAGCTTTTTGTCCGGTCCGTGTTCGTGCAGTTGACCTTGACGTGTCCATAGCCAAAGCACTTGTGGCATTTCGTCACTGTCAGTCGTTTTCGGACGCGGCAGTGCACCCATCCTATCCCGACCCGTCCCCGCCGAAGCAGCACCTCGGCTTCCCGCGACTCCACATCGCAGACCGCCATGTACTGCTCGGCGCGATTCGGACCAAAGATATGGACCCCGAAGTCGCCGTCTCGTCCCGTTTCCCGTCTCAGCGCCTGGATCACGTCATCCGCGGTGGTGACGCAGTCCAAGTCCATGATTTCCAGTTGCGCCCTGGAGGTCATGGTCCTGACGGTGCCTGTGTCTCCGACCGCGTCCTGAATTGCGCGCTGAAACTGTTCTCGTCCGTCCGTGTCTGTCTGTATCTTGATAAGACACCGTCCGTCTTTGGTCTTCCTTAGAGCCGTCACCTGCACGTGACTGCTCGTCGGGTCGACCGTCGTCCTAATCTTCCGCACCATGTCCGAGTACGTGTTGTCTTTCCCAGGCTTGACCAGCACAGCCGTTCCCCTATGTTTGGGGGCCGGTCTGCGCTTTTCAGCCCGGGTCGGTGCGTTCGTCTCGTCCGTCCTGTTTTTCGGTTCCGTCGTTTTTTTTTTCCTTTTTTGTTTCGTCACGTTTGTCCAGGCTCCATCGTCCTCCGTCCTTGGGGGTCGCTTACGCGATGCCTCCGGAGGGGTCTTTGTCGCCTCCCGTTTACGCTTTGACGGTCGCGTTGTCGGTTCGTGTGTCTCCGTTTCTGTTTCCGTCAAGTCGTCTGCCGCCATTTGTCCCTTTGAGTCTGTCCTGTTCTGTATGCTTAGTGCAGCGTCGGCGGCCTCGAGAACCGTCTTTATGCCGGTTTTCACTGCCATATTCATGTTTTTTTGTATTGCCGCTGCCTCGGCCATTTTCGTCGCTGTCCTCTGTATGAGCATTAGTAGCTCCGTCACGTCAGGTTCGTTCTGTCGTAGTGTTGTGGCGTCCGTTTTTGTATCTTTCATCTGTCCCGTCTGTGTACGCGTACGTCTGTTGTCACTGTCGTGAGTAGAGGCCGCAGAGGTATAGCCTACCCCGCTCCCTGCACTCGACACGCTGTCCGTCCTGTCCCGTCTCGGAAGGTGCAGTGTTGCCCTGTCCGTATTTTTTGATAGTCGTACCCCTGACGGAGTACCACTATCGGTGTTTGTTTTTGTTTGTTGAGTTTTGTCCATGTTGTTCCCACGAGTAGCCAGGAATGGGCGTCCGCCCCCACAGAGCCTGATTGTGGGGGTAAGGCTTCATACTATGAGGTTTCGCCCGGTTCCCCATAGGCATCGTGCGCGACACTGTACCCCAGTGCCATTCAGCCCTCGGCACGCTGGCTCCCACCTTGGCTTGGGCAGAGCTGGTCCGCGACGGGGTTTTTGTCCACCTGATCCGGTTTTCACGCCAGCCCGGTTTCCTTATGGCGCCCGTTAACCGGGGAGCGCCGTGGCCGTTCCTGGCGAGGTTAGAGTCGTCGGTAGACGATCCCCTTCCCCGATACGGTCGGGCCACTTTGCGCCCCGGCCCTATCACGGGCAGCTCCTAGATTTTCGTCCACCCCGAGAATTCTCGGTACCTTCCATATCTGGAAGGCGTCCCCCTATCCGCGACCTGGGGAGGCGCCCGATGCGGGATCATCAACCCGACACGGGATTATTATTATTATTATTATTATTATTATTATTATTATTATTATTATTATTATTATTATTATTATTATTATTATTATTATTATTATTATTATTATTATTATTATTATTATTATTATTATTATTATTATTATTATTATTATTATTATTATTATTATTATTATTATTATTATTATTATTATTATTATTATTATTATTATTATTATTATTATTATTATTATTATTATTATTATTATTATTATTTATACAAGGAGTTGCGGAATCTTTTTTACGGATATCCCCCAGTCTTTTGAACTGGGGGGGTATGTGGAACTCCCAAAAAAGTAGGCCTACCCACTAAACCGCCCTCTCCTTGTTGCCCTCCCCCAGACCAGGAACTATTTTGGTATTACTTCTGGCTGGGGGTTCTGTCCGTGTTCGTCCGTTCGTCTTGCTGTCTGTTACTTGTCGCGTCACGTCAGTCCGTCTGTTTGGTTAGGTGAGGCAGCCGTCTACGTTTTTTCGTCGCAGTATCGTCTCTGTATAGGTGGCAACTAGTTGCCACCATTCTGTCGAGTGGAGCATCACCTGAACAATGTTGTCCGGGGTGATGCTGCCAACAATCGTCTCCAGTTCCAGTCGGAGTCCTGTCCAGCGGTCGCACACAAAAAATGTGTGTTCCGCGTCGTCTCGTTCGTGTCCACAGTACTTACAGTCTGGCGTCAGTACTCTGTTCATGTTGCAAAGGTACCTTCGGAAGTAGCCGTGTCCGGTCAGGAGCTGGGTAACGTAAAAGTTTACGTCCCCAAACTTCCTTCCGATCCACGGTCTCAGGTCCTTTACAAGTCGTCTCGTCCAGTTTCCTGTACGTTCTTCTGTCCATCGGTCTTGCCAAGTCCGTATCGTCCTGTTGCGCTCCGCAATTGCCGCATCCTCCCGTCTTATGTCCGCGCTTTTCTCGTGGATCCTTTTTCGCTCGAAAGCTAGAAGGTCCACGGGAATTACGCCGGCCACCACCAAAACTGCTTGTGCAGAGACAGTTCGGTAGGAGCAGGCGATCCTCAGCGCACCCTGTCTTTGTATCGTCGTCATCGCGTGGCAGTATTTCTTTGTCTTCAGGGCATCTGCCCAGATCTCTGCGCCGTAAAGGAGGATCGAGTGGGCCGTCGCCATTAAAAGTCGTCTTTTCCCCGGTCTCGGTCCAGTCGTGTTTGTCATCAGGCGGTTTAAGGATGCTATCCTCTCGGCCGCCTTATGAGCTGTTTTTTGTATGTGAGGCCAGAAGGTCATCTTTGTATCTAGAGTTACCCCGAGATACTTGACTTCCCCCCCGGCCGTGATTTCGTCCGTCCCGACCCACATGGGAAGTCTCGTCTGTATACGTTTTCTACTGAGGATCGTCAGTTCTGTCTTTTCTGTCGCGAGTTGTAGTCCGTGATCCGTCATCCAACGTCTCACTCGTCGCATCGTCTGGTTCAGTTTTAGTTGTGCCAGATCCGGAGATCGCTCGGTGATCACCGCCGCCACGTCGTCAGCGTAAGCAACGAGGAGTACGCCGAGCGGCATTTCCAGCCTGAGCAAGCTGTCGTACAGTCCGTTCCAAAAATCTGGTCCCAGTATGGACCCTTGTGCGACCCCGGCGGTGATTTGCCTTGTCACCGGTCCTTCAGTTGTCTCGTACGTAATCTGTCTGTTTTTCAGGTAGTCCTCCACCACCCGAGCCAAGTAAGCCGGAACCCCGAAGTTGCTTTCAAGCGGCTCCAGGATATCGACCCACCTGGCCGAGTTGAAGGCGTTCCTGACGTCCAAGGTTGCCAGCAGAACGACAGGTCGTGCTGCGTGGCAATGTCTTTCTAAGTCCAGGAAGGAGTCAACCACTTTTTGGATCGCTCCAATCGTCGATCGACCCTTCCTGAAGCCGAACTGCAGGTCTGAAAGGCCTCCACTGGTTTGTATCACATCCGTCAGTCTCGGTCTCAGTAATTGTTCGTAGAGTTTACCCGTTGTGTCGAGTAAACTCAACGGCCGGTAGGCTGACGGCGTATTGGGGTCGCCCCTACCTTTGGGGATAAGAACTAGCCTTGCCGCCTTCCACCGGTCGCTAAACGTGCCCGTCGTCAAACATGTGTTATACAGGTCGAGAAATATCTCCGGCCTCAGATTGACCATCAGCCGGATAATCTCCGCCGGTACTCCGTCTGGTCCCGGTGCCTTACCAGTTTTCATTGCGTTGGATGCCCTAGTGAGCTCCTCCGCCGTGAAGATGGGGACTGCCGGTGTGTCCGTATCGTCTGTAACGTCCGTCCGTATCAGGTGTGTTGGAAACAAGCCGTCGACGATCCGTCGTGCGGATTCGGCTTCTTTGATTTCTGGTGGTACCCGGGCCCCTAGTTTACCGGTCACGATTTTGTAACCAGTGCCCCAGGGATCCTGATCCACCTCCTCGCAGAGCCTCCTCCAGCAACGCGTCTTGCTGTCTCGTATCGCGCTCGTCAGTTTCTTCCGTGCTGTCTTATATGCGGCTTGGAGGTTTTCCCTTTCGGGTCTTCCCCCAGCCCTCGTTACGAGTCGTCGGCTCGCCAAGCAGACCCTGCGCAGCTCGGCTATTTCGTCCGTCCACCAGTATTGTGGCTGTCTGTTCTGTCGATGTCGTCGTTTCGGCATTGTGCTATTGCACAGCCGGTCCGTCAGTTTGGCCGTCTCGTCCACCAGTCTTTCCGCTCTTTGCCGGCCAGTCAGCTCCGGAGGGACTTTTGTAATCGGAGCTGGTGCTACCACCAGCTCCTCTGAAAATTTCTGTACGTCGAGTTTGTTGAGGTTCCACCGCGGGGGGTGCTGGGTCCTCGTCCGTCTCGTCGCCGTTTGTCCTGCCACTTCAAAGACAATGTACTGGTGGTCGCTGGCCGTATAGCCGTCGAACACCCGCCATTGCCCTATCCGTGGCGATATTCTGTCCGATGTCATTGTGACGTCAGGGATGGAGTCTCCGAACCCTGGTCGTCTGTACGTCGGTGTGTTTCCTGTATTGGCTACTACCAGGTCCAGCCTTGCGGCCATCTCCAGCAGCAACCGTCCACGTTTGTTCGTTGCTGTCATTCCCCACTCGATCGCCCGCGCGTTGAAGTCGCCTCCGACAACAACGTCCCCAGGCAGATCCCTGATTCCGTCCTCAAGGAGCGCTACCTTTCTCTCGAACTCCACCGCGGCGCAGTTGGGTGTCAGATAGACGCTGACGTATGTGACAGCGCCGACCCTTGCCCAGACGTAGTCGTCCCCGACACCGCAGCTTGTTATTCGAGATTGGGCAACGCCCCTAACCCAGATAGCTGTGGTCTCCGTCTCGTTTGTAATGTACGTTTGTGTCATTCTTCTCCTGTACAGTTCGCACAGGATCAGAATGTCGGCGTCATGTTCGTCAGCTATCTGTGGTAGTAGCATGTCTGCTGTCCTACTCCTGTTCAGGTTTCCCTGAACTACTTTGTCCGTCTTCCGGCCTGCTTCCTGCACTCCTCCAGCGCAGCCCGGAACACGGCACACCTCCCGGTTCCCGCAAGGTGCGCTACGTCCTCGTGCCCCGCCTTAGCGCACAGGGGACAAGCCGGTTCGTTCGTGCAGTCGGTAGCGTAGTGTCCAGATATACCGCACTTTCGGCAGCTCTTCGTCCTGTCCACGTCCGAGCAGTTTGCCTTCACGTGCCCGTAACCGAGACACCTGTGGCATTTTGTCACAGTCAGTCTTTTTCGGACGCGGCAGTGCACCCATCCGATACCGAGTCGTCCGCGGCGGAGCAGCACATCGGCTTCCCGCGATTCTAGCTCGCAGACCGCCATGTACTGCTCGGCGCGGTTCGGGCCAAAGATATGGACTCCGAAGTCTTTGTCTCGTCCCGTTTCCCGTCTCAGTGCCTGTACGACGTCCTCCGCAGTTGTTACGCAGTCCAGATCCATGATCTCCAATTGAACCTTAGAGGTCATGGCCCTGACGCTGCCTGCGGCCCCGATCGCGTCTTGTAGAGCGCGTCGGAAGTTGTCTCGTCCGTCTGGTCCGTTCGCGTCTGCCTGTATCTTTAGAAGACACAGGCCGTTTTTCGTCTTCCTCAGAGTCGTCACCTGCACGTGACTATTTTTCGGGTCAACGGTCGTCCGTATTTTCCGTACGATGTCCGAGTACGTGTTGTCTTTCCCAGGCTTGACCAGTACAGCCGTTCCCCTATGTTTGGGGGTCGGTCTGCGCTTTTCAGCCTGGGTCGGTACGTTCGTCTCGTCCGTTTTGTTTTTCGGTTCCGTCGTTTTTTTTTCTTCTTTTTTCGTTTCCTCGCGGTTGTCCAGGTTTCGGCCTCCTCCGTTCTTGGGGGTGTCTTCTGTCGGGCCTCTGGTGGGGTCTTCGTCGTCTCCCGTTTCCGTTTCGTCGGTCGCGTCGCCGGTTCCGTTGTCTCCGTTTCTGTCTCTGTCAGGTCGTCTGCCATCATTTGTCCCTTCGAGGCTGTCCTGCTTTGCATGTTTAGCGCAGCGTCGGCGGCCTCAAGAATCGTCTTAATGCCGGTTTTTACCGCCATATTCATATTTTTCTGTATTGCCGCTGCCTCTTCCATTTTCGTCGCGGTCTCATGAATGAGTTGTAATAACTCTGTCAAATCGGGCTCGTTCCCACTGTCATCGTCGAATGAGGAGGTTCCAGGTTTTTCTCGATGCCTCCTTATATTTCCGACGACAGGTGGAACCGTTTTACCCTCTTCCATGGGTGGCGGTGTCGTTTCTCTCTTTCTGTATCTTAATTTCTTTTTCTTCTGATGTAGAGATCGATCTTCCGTGCCTGTTGACGAACATGACTGAAGTATACTTCTCTTTCTCAGGTTGACACTTTCGGTCACGTTCGCCAAGCTATCATCGTTCGACTCTCCCCCGATATTGTTCGTCGCGAGTTCTCCGATTGTCCTGAGCTCTTCCTCGGTCGATGTTTTTTCCAACTCCTTCTTCTACTTAGGTTTTATTTCTTTTAAAAGTTTCTCCATATTAATCCCACGAGTAGGTCGGAATGTAGGTCTGCCTAGGCAGAGCCGCCTTGTCTAGGTAAGGTGTAAATACTGCAGGGTTCCACCCGGTGCCCTGCAGGGATCGTTCGCGACCGCTTTAGTTTACATCATTGCGGCCATGCAGCCGTAGGCACGATGCCTTCCACCGTAGCTTTTGATGTTGTGTGTTCTTAGTCTGCCTGCTCCCCATGGACCTGTCCGGCAAGGTTAGACCTGCCAGGGGCTAGAGCCCCCGCCGGCCGAGCTCCAAAGTTCATTGCAGAAACGCAAGCCCCCCCGCCGCGGCAAGGCGACACACTTGGGAGGGTATTATTATTATTATTATTATTATTATTATTATTATTATTATTATTATTATTATTATTATTATTATTATTATTATTATTATTATTATTATTATTATTATTATTATTATTATTATTATTATTATTATTATTATTATTATTATTATTATTATTATTATTATTATTATTATTATTATTATTATTATTATTATTATTATTATTATTATTATTATTATTATTATTATTATTATTATTATTATTATTGTTTCCTCCTTCAAATAATTCGAACGTGATGTATTGGTGGTCGCTGCCTGTGAAGTCTTCAATCACCGTCCATTTTCTCACACATGGCTGTGCGCGTTCCGATGCAAACAAAATGTCCGGTATCGTTCCCCTGTAGCCTGGTCGTCGGAAAGTCGCAGTCGAACCGGTGTTCAGCACAGTAAAACTTAAGCTTGAAACCATTTCAGTAATATGTGTACACTTTTGCTCTATCCCACTCTTATCCCCACTCTTCCTCCTACCACGCGGCTACCCCCACCACCCCACTTTTCCACCGTCGCGCTACCCACTCTGCTTAACCAGTGTCGGTAACGTGGAGATGGTAAAGTGAGGTGGTGTGGGTACTCAGGTGAACAAGAAACACTAGAGATAAGAGCAGGATGGAACAAAGGTGTACACATACTTGAAAAAAGGAAAAAAATTAAGTACTTACCTCTGTTGTTGTTGACGTCCACCTTCCTTCGACGGCGATTTTAAACTCCTGTCTCTCACTATCTCACTCACACAAACACACACACACACGCTCGCGCGCGCGTCAATACTTTCGTAACCGAGAATCCTCTGCTTCAGGAAGCTCGGGGTTCTCGAAGCCTTCGTCCACGTCGCCGCCATCGTACCCGATGTCTATTTCGGCACTGAGGACTCCGAAAACCCGCTAGCCTCGTAACGAGGAAACATTGCGAAAAATACGTTTTTGACTGCGCGATCACGACGTTGAAGACAGACTGAATGCTCGGGATACTGCTCGTTGGTATCACGGGGTTTAAAGATAGCAAACCGCCCTCTGAATCATAACTAAGGTGTCTAGCGCTTGCTCTGCAGTGAAAGGCGCAGAATATGATACCGTACCGCGAGGGACCTCGATTATAATTTATATATAATTATAAAATGAGAGGCACAGTAAGACGATGTATTTGTTTTTAATTGATCAATATTTTATTTAAATCACTTTACACATATTTGCCGTCGTATGCAACATCCCTGCAAACACTGTAATCTTCGCTCGGAGACTCCTCCGCCGTTAAATTTATTTTTATCACTGTCTGATCGTCGAGAGGCAAAAGCATTGTAATATTCATGCACTAATCTGTCGTTTTTCATTACATTATCGCTGAAGAGATTATTAAATCGCGACATGGTGAAGCCGCACGACATAAGATGAAGGAATACGATGCGAAATTGTCCACACACATCCGACGTATTACTCTGTAGCTGCTTGAGGCCGTACCGATAAAACTTGCAGTTTCTTCGTAGTCGTGCGAGATGTTGCGGTATAACCGGTGGTAGCCCGTAGCTATCAAAGTACATTCCTTTTCCATGATGATTAACGTACATGGCGATCCAATGCTCTCCAGGTCCGTCGTGGTTATCCGTGTTAACTACGAGTCCGGCAGGTAACGACCATACACGAGGAATTCTGTCAGCCGGGTATACGCCAACGGTTGAAAGTGGTAGATTCTGCAGACTCTCGTAGATTTGTCTAATGTTCATGCTGAACACATAGTCAATGATTAAATGATGACCGATACGCTTTGAAAGACGTGAATATATGCAGAATTTATTTCACAGCATCGTCGATCGTGTCACGACTACATGATGAAGATTTCTCCTCTTTCTTATTCTCTTCCTCTTCGTCTGCTGACCAAACATCCATGTATGATTCTTCTTTAAACGGGTGCCTGCGAAGCCAATTTTTAATTTGGAAAGCCTGGCGCATTGCGCGATGAGAAGACGCTGTATCGTTTATCATATCGTGTCTGAAGTATTTTCGCAAAGGTTTCTGCATAAATGTGTACGATGGGGCGCCCTCCTCATCCTCCAGGTTGGAAATTTCACGACTCGTGATATCGCAAAGAAGTATAGCCTTCTCGTGACCGCGAGTATAGATACGTCTTGATTTTCGCGAAATTTCATGCAAGTTAGCGTATGCCTGTTTACAGCTTACATCGCCCTCGTACCATTCCAGACCGTGAAAATATTTCGAGAGAAAATTATTCTGGCTTCTCGAATGCTGTGGTAATTCGGCAAAGTGACACGGCGGTGTGACGATCCAATGAGCAGAGTACGGTTTATCCACTGCTACCGCGGCAATTTCTTTCGGAATAAATTCCGAGTCTTTACCACGCATTCCCTGTATATCCACGACGATATCCATTTTCACGTCTAATCCGTACAGATGCTCGAGTTCGACTGATTAGTTACTCACAGACACGCTTCTACGTCTCTTAACACGAAATAATTTTATGCCGACATCAGCACATTTTTCGCTTATCGTACCTCTATTCTCACACTAACGTGCTTTATTAAATTCCAATGTGTATTGCTGTTCGCCGAAAGATCGGGTGTCAAATCAAAAGCAAACAGACAGTATCCATCGCGATAATTATCGCGATCGATCGAATTACCGTCGTTCAAGAAATGTATTCCAGTTCCCGAAAAAAACGTTTGAAAAGCATCCACATATAGATGATTTTTCATGAAATCAGGTTGTAACGGCTTCGAAGGTATTTGAGCACCATCTACATACAACGAGAGATAATTTATCTTGTAATTTTGGAAATTGAATAGATTCATACTGAAGTCGCCGTTAACCGTTTTGTTATCGACAAAACCGATAATTATACGCTTCGGTAATTAACTCAACACGATATTATCGATAGTCTCTCCATGAACACCAGAGTATATTGAAACGGCTTTTACCTCGACTCTCGTAAGAGGATATTTAGCCGTAGATTTTGCCAGAGTTCTAGCATGTGAGAGCAGCACACCAGGAGCTTTTTTTGTTCTACGAACGAGAAGCGATGCCTCGAGAATCTTTAAGCCGCATTGACCATTCTTTGTATCCCCCACAAGACAAAATGAATCTCTAGACCGAACCAGCCGTAGGCGCATCTCGACGCCGTTTAATAGGAACCGCTCCTGATTGAATATATCGCAATGCAGATGACCGAGCCAGTCTACAGTTTTTTCGACATTTAAAAATTGTTTTCTCTTCACAAGACCCGTATTTTCCGCTGTTATATCATCCATTTTTCCAGGGGTATCGTCGTACCAGAGAACGCTCGTGAGATGCGATTTTTTTGCTGCTGGACCGTAATTCAAAAGTTTTTCTATATACGCTCGATAAGCGTAGGCATTATTTGGAGGTGAAACTAATTTTTGATTCAGGTATACATCCACCTGATTAAACATAGAATGCAAGAGATTGTTTACAGGGCCAGCACTTACTTTCGATGCTGTACCCGCGGCATTTTCCGCAGTAGGAGGTGTTATTTGCACTCTCAGACTAAGCATAGTATGCGCGAGATCGATATACTCATCACCCTGTCCAGGAATAACAAATTCTAACGGTGAATCATCTGTTAGCAAAGATATTGGTTTGTAATACACCCAATTGGAGCCTTCGATAGTAGTTTGCGTCGGTGGGAGTGAAAATAATTCAAGTTCCGATTTAAGACACTAGCACGAGTGCGCATGTAGAAAAGCTATCTTGTTTCAGCTATCCAAAAATATCTGTAACTGTTCGCTGACGAGTCTTCTTCTTCTTCTTATTGTTCTTATTATTCTTCTTCTTCTTTATTACTTTTCTCTTTATTACACTTTTATTTTTACGGGAGATACGTCGTGGTTTACGTTCGTCCGATGAATGAGGAGTTCGCGAAATTTTTCACTTTTTATAACCAGACCCCCGCATGAGAGTGTCAATTTTTTCAGAGGCTTTGCGTTTAAGATTACTGCCTGATTCTCTCGCTCTCTCGCGAATAGCATCTCCGAAAGTCGTCTATAGAGCGATATACACCAGGTGGAACTTGGTCTCTATCAGAACATCAGAACAAAAGATTTGAACCCGATAAATCATAATCACCATCCTCAAAAGTTACGAGATTTCCTACAGTCGGAACGTGTAAAAGAGTCATCGGATAAGCAATTTCCACAAGAGAAACAGACCATTCTCCGTGCAAACGTGTCTGACGCAGTAGTTTTGTAATAAATTTTGTCGTCGTATTATTCAGAAAATACTGCATACTACTGTTGCTCGGTAGTACGACAAAAAAAGAGCTATCCTTGGAGCTCATATTTATCAGAGACGGTGATTCCGTGCGTTCTTCCTCTTTGTCCTCTTCTTCTTCTCTTTCGTCTTCTCAGATGACGGAGGTACTCGTACTCGCGATAATTCTGCCTCGTAGAAAATACCGTCGATAGTCTCGTTATTCAGATTGTGTAAAATATACACGAATGGTTCTCGATTCACTGATATTCGTTGAATCTTGAATAATTCGTTACTCCAACCACGCTCATATCTTTTCACGAAAGCTGCTTTAGCTGTACTGATACGTACCAAGTCACCGACGCTGTATTTAGGCTTTTTAATTTTTTTCGCATTACGCTCGTAACGCCGTGCTAAATTGTCTCGGGCTATAGAGGCGTTTTCAAGGGTTACTTCGCTCGGGGAAATACGCGTTCCGCTGTGTCTAGTGTGATTATAAGCATATAAAAAATTTTGTAAAACATCGATGTAACGCTTATTTCGCGTGTGTGTAAAGTAGCGCTACATTCGCTCTTTTATTGATCGATTAAAGCGTTCGGCAATCGAGGCTTTTATATCAGGGTTACGAGCAGTGCGAAAATCGATATTCTTTTTCTTGAGAATTTGCTGAAATGGAGTACCGATAAATTCTTTACCTCGAGCAGTTTGCAATTGCTGCGGGCGACGATTGTTACTGCGTGCGAGTATGCGTGTGAGACCGCGGGCCACACTTGCACTCGTCTTGTCATGCAAGGCCTCGACCCACGCGTATTTGCTCAACACGTCGATAACAACAAGCAGATAAGCGTGCCCTTTGTTGTACGTGGCTTTTGAGCGAAGATCAGCTAAATCAGCCTCCCATATATTGTCTATATTACTCACGGTGTACATACGACGGGGAAATCGTCGTCGCACAAAACGATGCATGTTATATGAATCCTGTGTCTCGAGCCATGGTAAAATATTTTTTCGCGCTACTCTTCGATCCACCAGGGCCAAATTTTTTGCTCGAGAATAGGACGCAGGATGAGTGGTGTTGTTTAAGAATCAACAAAAATGTTGAGAATCCGTCCGGTGATGGCTTGACTGACCTGTGAAGATATTGAAACAATGTGAGAACTCACTCGAAGCAAGAAGAAATAAAACCAGACACCGAGATGTTATTTTGAGGAAGCGGTTGATTCCACCTTCCTTTTTTATTACAGAAATACAAATTTTTAAATAATGCCAGTTTAATAACATATCAAATTAAGACCAAAAAAGACTTTGAAACAGAAAAGTATTCACCACATAAATTTTGTTCACAAATACAAATCATAAAATGAGTGACAGACTGAGCAGTAAATTGTCATAGTTGAGCAGCACACAATTATATTAATTGTGAGCTGCGTTCAACCATGAGAATGCGGTGCGTGCAGCGTAATGATGACTACGCAGCACGACACGCCAAGACCACTGAGTGCGAATACATAAAATAAACTGGAAAATGGAATTTAGAATGATAATGTGAGCAGCACACAATTATATCAATTGTGCGCTGAATATGAATTTGAGACAGCGGTGCGTGCAGCGTAGCAACAGCTACGCAGCACGACACGCCGATGCCTTGAGTGCGAAACGTTGTGTGTAATTCACTGCAATCACTCAACACTGTATTGCAAAGTGATTGCAGTGAATTAATGAGAGAATGTACAATAACCCGTGTCTGAGTGCAGTGATTTTGTGTGCGACCAGCTACGCAATCAGCACTGCTTAGCACACTGCAAACAGACACTGAGGCTATACACATGAACTGCGTATAGTCACTGTGCCTTCCCAGCAGAGTTTCTGGAGGAAAGCACCGTGAATAGACCACACCGGTATAATTATATTAATTATACCGGCTAAAGCAAGTGAGGAAAGCATGATGCTGCATGTGCTGCAGCGCACGCCACGAGTGAGCCAAAGTGGTGATGCACCGTATTTCTCTCCTCACTGACAGTGAATTTCTACCAAATTATGTCAATGTACTCTTACCTTGAGCAAATGAGTCCTGATGAGCGAGATGTTGAGCGAGTCCGATGTATAAATCCATGAAACAGTCCGAGAGTCTGGATGCGTGCTGTTCTTGCCGGTGCGTGCGAAAAAGTGCCAAATTCTCAAGATGGCTGCGAGTATGAAAATTTCGTTGGGCGCTGGAGTCAGTTGAGCGAGACAGCCGGTGAGCGAAACCGAAGTCAAGCGAGAGACAGCCTCTCGCTCGACGCGGCGTGCCAGTGAGGCACATCCTCGGCTTCGCGAAGCCCATGCTTCGGCTGTCTTCGACTCAACCGAACATCGTGTAGCAAAGCAGCGCAACAGGTAGGCGCACGACGATTATCGATCGCCGTGCGCCAGCTGATTTTCCAACAGGTGTCATAATAAATTTTTTGAAGAATTTTCATAATTTTAACGATGACCAGTTAAATGGATTCTTTTTCTTTTTCTTTTCTAACGGTGCGCGAGATCGATATTCTACTTTCGCGATGTTTTGCAATTGTTCGTCCTCTTCTTCATCCCCCTCCTATCCCTCGATGATGTTGTTTTCAGCCGTGAGCATTAAATCTCTGTTTGAGTGTGCGGTCTCGGCCTCGTTGTTGTTGCTACTGTTGCTGCTGTTGCTGCTGCTACTATCGCTTTCGCGAGGTAAAATAAGACGCCGCTGCGGTGTCGAAGATGATGTCGGTGTAGGCTCGTGTAGTAACTCGGGGTTGCCGATAAATTCGCGTGGCATCTGTATCGCTCGCAGGAGTTTGGCAAAGTGAGATCGTCCGATGGGTTTCTCGCGTTTTCTAGCTCGCATAGCATCATTAACAAGATCAACGATATTGGAATTTGAAATTCTTCTACCGTCTATGGAAACAACACCATTACGATCCCATGTCATTTTTTTATCAACGGCGCTGCAATGCAAATTGCGAAGTAACGATATTGCTTTAGATTTACATTTTTTTGGTACGCTATCGATAATAAGTGTGTCATTGAGTCGAGATTTAACTTTGTTCATTACAACGTCGTCGGATTCATTCTCGTGACTATCGAGTATTGCTATTTTTCGTTTTGATGAAATATTCGGTACTGCATTATCGTACTCGACCATATGAAGATAACACTGTAAAACCTGCTCGTACGCTATCCATTTCTCTCTCGCTCTTATACGAGTGAGAGTTTAGAATTTCACTCAGCTCAGAGTCGAGGCGCGATAATGGCGTACCGGTAGTCTGTACGGAGGGCAACGGGTCTGCACTAGTAGTAGTAGTAGTAGTAGTAGTAGTAGTAGTAGTAGTAGCAGTAGTGGCAAGTCCAGCGAGATCATGTATGTTATCATGAGGTATAAGTACCATCTTTTTGGCATATTCCATGGCTCGTGTAGGTCAAGACAGGCACAAGAAGCAACTTGAGAAATCCGACACAGTGCTCGACGATGATCTTCCTCTTACCGCTCCAATTTCCCCTTTTGGCGGCTAGCCGTCGAAGAAAACTCGCGTGCCTCCGAAGATGATTGTTTGCACGTTGTTCAGACTTCTTATAAAACGTTTAGAGCACACTCGCATATACAGCGTACGAGCGCTACATCTGTTTGCGCAAAATTGCACGTCGTTGCTCTTGCTTCAGATAACACAGCGCTTGCAATATAATTATTTGCTTTTTATCGAGAGGTCCGCGCAACGCCATTACAAGCGCATTACTGGTACATCGCGCGTCGCATCGCGAACTTTTATTGCTTTTTGAGGCACGTAAACGTAATGGTATTGGTCATCGGGAAATATACAGGCGCGAAATCGACAATTATCAGGCGTCGATTGTTTCAAGTCGAATAATAGATAGCCGTGCGGTGCAGCCGTTGCATCGAAATATACCTCCTGCAAAAATCGCGGATGCTCGGGACATACCTGACGGGCTAGGTGCTGAATTTAGGCGCGATCTCGCGAGTTTTTGAAGACAACGATATAATTAGCGTTTAAGGAGATATTGCGTTGCCCATGACCCTGATGGAAGAGATTTTGCGTGATGAAAATGACACTAAGATTTTTATGATGGCTACCCTTGGTGAAAAGATCGACCACAGTATTGTTGGATGCCTCGCGCATTAGATCGTCAATGACCACAAGTTTAGTTCTTGCATCATTCGAGTAGTCTGCTGCTTGCGGTAAACCCTCGTGAAAGTCGATTTTATCACCGTACTCTGAATACCCGGACTGCCACTCTGAGTAATAAAAAAGTATACGCTCGAACGGGACATCCGTCATTTCGCGCATGTATTTAAAGAATTTTTTTACAAAATATGTTTTACCACAACGCGTAGGACCGCTTATCACAGCTGTCCATAGATGTTTCCAGCGTGTATCAATATCGATGAGTGTCTATCAAAATCAATCAGCTGACTCTTAAATAAGCTTATACCGCGACGGCGGCGGCGACCCCGCGGCAGCAGCTATTTTCGCGGCCTTAACGAGCTGATAAGACGCGGCGCGCCTGCACTAGCTGATAAGGCGCGGTCCCTCGGTATAAGCTGGTGTTTACGCCGTATGTAAATTAAATAACAATAGTTTTTATATTTCTCACAAATAAAGCAATATTTTTATTTCACTATGCATTAATCTCTATGTGCAAATTTTACGAATCAATTACGAATTCTAAACAGCAATATTATATCCACGGATGTAGCACGAGAAAGTCAGAGCAAAAGGAAACACTCGATAAGAAAGACGGGACAAAAGGAATCAATGATGAGAAAGTCAGAACAAACGGGAACGGTAAAGAGATGGCAGCTACTGCTACGAATAGCAGCACAAAAAGAATGAGCCGACAACGGTTTTATACATAATAACTCAATATATATATTTTTTTAACGTATTGTACACATCATAATCACTATGATACATGAAATTAGACAAAGAGATTATTTTTAAATATCGCGAATTGTGAAATACGCCAATTAGTATAACGCAAAAAAGTATATAGTTTCACGGTTAAATTCGCGATATTTAAAAATTTTGTATATCCTCCAAATAATGCCTACGCTTATCGAGCGTACATAGAAACACTTTTGAATTACGGTCCAGCAGCAAAAACATCGCATTTCACGAGCGTTCTCTGGTACGACAATACCCCTGGAAAAATGGATGATATAACAGCGGAAAATACGGGTCTTGTAAAGAGAAAACAATTGTTAAATGTCGAAAAAACTGTAGACTTGCTCGGTCATCTGCATTGCGATATATTCAATCAGGAGCGGTTCCTATTAAACGGCGTCAAGATGCGACTACGGTTGGTGCGGTCTAGAGATTCATTTTGTCTTGTGGGGGATACAAAGAATGGTCAATGCGGCTTAAAGATTCTCGAGGCATCGCTTCTCGTTCGTAGAACAAAAATAGCTCCTGGTGTGCTGCTCTCGCATGCTAGAACTCTGACAAAATCTACGGCTAAATATCCTCTTACGAGAGTTGAGGTAAAAGCCGTTTCAATATACTCTGGTGTTCATGGAGAGACTATCGATAATATCGTGTTAGGTCAATTGCCGAAGCGTATAATTATCGGTTTTGTCGATAACAAAACGGTTAACGGCGACTTCAGTATGAATCTATTCAATTTCCAAAATTACAAGATAAATTATCTCTCGTTGTATGTAGATGGTGCTCAAATACCTTCGAAACCGTTACAACCTGATTTCACGAAAAACCATCTATATGTGAATGCTTTTCAAACGTTGTTTTCGGGAACTGGAATACATTTCTTGAACGACGGTAATTCGATCGATCGCGATAATTATCGCGATGGATACTGTCTGTTTGCTTTTGATTTGACACCCGATCTTTCAGTGAACAGCAATACACATTGGAATTTAATAAAGCACGGTAGTGTGAGAATAGAGGTACGATAAGCGAAAAATGTGCTGATGTCGGCATAAAATTATTTCGTGTTAAGAGTGGTAGAAGCGTGTCTGTGAGTAACTAATCAGTCGAACTCGAGCATCTGTACGGATTAGACGTGAAAATGGATATCGTCGTGGATGTACAGGGAATGCGTGGTAAAGGCTCGGAATTTATTCCGAAAGAAATTGCCGTGGTAGCAGTGGATAGACCGTACTCTGCTCATTGGGTCGCCGCACTTTGCCGAATTACCACAGTATTCGAGAAGCCAGAATAATTTTCTCTCGAAATATTTTCACGGTCCGGAATAGTACGAGGGCGATGTAAGCTGTACACAGGCATACGCTAACTTGCGTGAAATTTCGCGAAAATCAAGACATATCTATACTCGCGGTCACGAGAAGGCTATACTTCTTTGCGATATCACGAGTCGTGAAATTTCCAACCTGGAGGATGAGGAGGGCGCCCCATCGTACACATTTATGCCGAAATCTTTGCGAAAATGCTTCAGACACGCTATGATAAACGATACAGCATCTTCGCATTGTGCAACGCGCAAGGCTTTCCAAATAAAAAATTGGCTTCGCAAGCACCCGTTTAAAGAAGAATCATACATGGATGTTTGGTCAGCAGACGAAGAGGAAGAGAATAAGAAAGAGGAGAAATCTTCATCATGTAGTCGTGACACGATCGACGATGCTGTGAAATAAATTTTGCATATATATACGTCTTCCAAAGCGTATCGGTCATCATTTAATCATTGACTATGTGTTCAGCATGAACATTAGACAAATCTACGAGAGTCTGCAGTATCTACCACTTTCAACCGTTGGCGTATACCCGGCTGACAGAATTCCTCGTGTATGGTCGTTACCTGCCGGACTCGTAGTTAACACGGATAACCACGACGGACCTGGAGAGCATTGGATCGCCATGTACGTTAACCATCATGGAAAAGGAATGTACTTTAATAGCTACGGGCTACCACCGGTTATACCGCAACATCTCGCACGACTACGAAGAAACTGCAAGTTCTATCGGTACGGCCTCAAGCAGCTACAGAGTAATACGTCGGATGTGTGTGGACAATTTTGCATCGTATTCCTACATCTTATGTCGTGCGGCTTCACTATGTCGCGATTTAATAATCTCTTTAGCGATCATGTAATGAAAAACGACAGGTTAGTGCATGAATATTACAATGCTTTTGCCTCTCGACGATCAGACAGTGATAAAAATAAATTTAACGGCGGAGGAGTCTCCGAGCGAAGATTACAGTGTTTGCAGGGATGTTGCATACGACGGTAAATATGTGTAAAGTGATTTAAATAAAATATTGATCAATTAAAAACAAATACGTCGTCTTACTGTGCCTCTTATTTTATAATTATATATAAATTATAATCGAGGTCCCTCGCGGTACGGTATCATATTCTGCGCCTTTTACTGCAGAGCAAGCGCTTCGCGAGGAGCACAGCGCAAAGCGGCACGCACGTGCAAAACCGCTGTCGCTGCATTCAGAGCGCTGGACACCTTAGTTATGATTTAGAGGGCGGTTTGCTATCTTTAAACCCCGTGATACCAACGAGCAGTATCCTGAGCATTCAGTCTGTCTTCAACTTCGTGATCGCGCAGTCAAAAACGTATTTTTCGCAATGTATCCTCGTTACGAGGCTAGCGGGTTTTCGGAGTCCTCAGTGCCGAAATAGACATCGGGTACGATGGCGGCGACGTGGACGAAGGCTTCGAGAACCCCGAGCTTCCTGAAGCAGACGATGCTCGGTTATGAAAGTGTCGACGCGCGCGCGAGCGTGTGTGTGTGTGTTTGTGTGAGTGAGATAGTGAGAGACAGGAGTTTAAAATCGCCGTCGAAAGAAGGTGGCCGTCAACAACAACAGAGGTAAATACCTAATTTTTTTCCTTTTTTCAAGTATGTGTACACCTTTGCTCCATCCTGCTCTTATCTCTAGTCTTTCTTGTTCACCAGGGTACCCACACCACCTCACTTTACCATCTCCACGTTACCGACACGGGTTAAGCAGAGCGGGTAGCGCGACGGTGGAAAAGTGGGGTGGTGGGGGTAGCCGCGTGGTGGGGGAAGGAGTGGGATGGAGCAAAGGTGTACACATACTACTCATTTCCATTATTCGCCATTCGATCGCTTGCGCATTAAAATCTCCAGCCACGATGATTTTTCTTTCCATGTCCCGTAGTTGGTCTTCCAGGCTGTTGAGGTTCTCTTCAAATTGCCTGATGCCTTCATTGGGCGTGAAGTAGCAGCTCACGTAGTAAACGTCCCTCTGTTTAATCCAGACAAAGCCGTTTCCTGTTCCGTGATCTTCTACTCGGCCTTTTCTGGGATTTGGGACCCAGATGGCTGCAGTGCCCAGGTTCTCCGCGTACCAGTTCGCATTCACTTTATCACAATATTGCTCACTGATAATAATCACATCACATGTTTTTTCGCGCACCAGTTGTGTCAGGAGGTCGTCGGCCGTCCTGCTCCTGTTCAGATTTCCTTGAAGTACCCTTGTCATTTCGGGTTCCTGTTTTTAGCACTTACCAACGCTCTCCGAAAAGCGGCACATTTTCTTGTTCCCGACACGTGGGACGATTGCGCTTTGTCCGCGCACAAAACACACCGCGCTTCTCTATCGCACTTAGCGCCTTTATGACCGGTTTCACCGCACTTATAACACAGTTTACTTCTATCCGGACCACTACAGTTTTTGGCTTGATGCCCATACCCTAAGCACCTGGAGCACCGCATTACAGATATCCGTTTCCGAATTCTACAGTTGACCCAGCCAACTTTGATCTTGCCTTTGTGGATGAGCTCTGTTGCCTTTATTTCATCCATCTCGATAACAGCGATTTTCTGGCCCCTGTAAATCGTTTTTTAGAGTCGGACTTTAATATAATCTACTTGTCCCAGGTACTCGCGTGCCAAGGCGTCGAGCACATCTTCTTCTTCAGTTGCTCCGTCGAGGTCTCTAATCTCGAGGGTCATCTTCGGGATGAGTTCGGTGACTTTGCCCGTATTTCCCAGTGCATCTCTCAGGGCCTTGGTGAAGACGTCCTTGTTCTTCTGGTTGTTGCCTAGCTTCAGCAGAATTTTACCCTTGTGAGTCTGACGGATGGCTTTGATGTCCGTCTCCGTGTCTGCAGGGTTCACTTTGGCGCGGATGTCCTTCAGTATCTCTTCGTAGGTTTTCCCTGTTTCCGGCCTGATAAGAACGACTTCGCCGCGCGGCCTATCCCCGATCCGCTTGTGCCGCTCTCTTTGGCGTTGGCAAGGATCAACAGGGACCTACCACCAAGATGGAACGTAGCCGAAATGGACGAGAAAAAACTGCGTATAGCGATACTCAACGACTGGAGAATCTTGACGCACGTTGAAAACCCAAGTGCTGAAGGATTAGTGGACGAAACGATGAAGCTAGTACTGCAAGCGTGCAGAGCATCGATGCCGAGAAAGCAGCGACCAGCAAACAAGCAGGCAGCGTACTGGTGGACCGACGAGATCGCCAATCAGCGAAAACGATGCCTCCGACTGCGAAGGAAAGCAACCCGATTTCGAAGAAGGAACCCTGATGAGGCAGCAGTCATCGCGGCTCAATACAAAGGTGCCAAGAAGATCCTACAGCGTCAAATTAGTCGCAGCAAGACGGAGCGCTGGAATTCCATTATACAGGACGTGAATAACGCCCCGTGGCGATTGGGCTACAGGATAGTGACGCGGAAACTAGAAGCTTTCCCGGAAGGAGAGAGCGTGGACCTGAATAGGATGAAAAACATCGTAGATACCCTAATCCCGACTCACCCACCGAGGAGCGAGGAGGACCTCGACATCAGGATTGAGGACATTACGTCATTTAATGAGGAGGAGCTGATGAACGCGATCCAATCACTGCAGAACAGGAAGGCCCCAGGACCCGACGGCGTACCGGCAGAAGTGTTAAAGGCGGTGGCAGGCGCCCGCCTGAAACTGCTTCTCGACATGTACAACTGCTGCCTGAAAAGCGGAGTTTTTCCCAAACGCTGGAAGACGCAGCGTCTGGTGTTAATCAGCAAAGGCAAAGGAGACCCTAACTCCCTGTCAGCCTACAGGCCGCTGTGCATGTTAGACACGGCCGGGAAATTGCTGGAGAGGATGATCAAGCCGCGACTACATACAGCAATACGGGAAGCAGGTGACCTGTCCGATAGTCAATTCGGTTTCGACACACGAGAAGGACACTAGAGAAAAGTCATCACCTCAGGCGCAGCCCAGGGATCGATCTTCGGGCCAGATCTCTGGAACATCTCGTACGATGGAATTCTATGGATGGAAATGCCGAACGACACGTACCTGATAGGATACGCCGACGACGTCGCCGCGGTCATTACAGCAAGAAACTCCGAAGCGACACAAAGGCGTCTTAACCAGGTCATGAGGCGGACGCACCAATGGATGGGGGACCACGGCCTCAGCCTAGCCACGTAGAAGACAGAGATAGTAGTTCTCACGCGGAAGAGGATCCCGAACATACTGCGCATGCGCGTCGGAAACGAAGAAGTGGAAACGAGGGGCGCAGTGAGGTATCTCGGCATCACCCTGGACACCAAACTAACCTTCTGGGAACACATCAGGAAAGCGACAGACAAAGCGGCGACTATGGTAGCAGCGCTGAGCCGTCTCATGGTGAACGTGAGAGGACCAATGACCAGCAAACGCCGGCTTCTAATGTCGGTGACGCACTCGATTCTCCTGTATGGAGCAGAGATCTGGGCGGACGCACTGGAAGTGGAAAGCCGAAAGAAGCGTATAGCCGTGGTACAAAGAAGAGGAGCCCTGAGAGTGGCCTGTGCATACCGAACGGTATCAGGATCGGCGGCCCTGGTCATTGCTGGAGTAGAACCCATCGAGCTCCTCGCGAGAGAGAAGAAACGAGTCTATCTACGATGAGCTGAACACGATCGACAGCAAATGAAGAAACAGGAGAGGAATCACACCATGGAGCTTTGGCAGGGCATGTGGGACAGTGACGCAAGAGGAAGATAGACAGCCAGACTCATCAAACGTCTGGCCCTATTGACAGATCGTAAACATGGGGAAGTGACTTACTACCTGACCCAACTATTGAGCGGGCATGGCTACTTCAGCGCATACCTTCACAAGATCGGGAAAGTGGAAAATCCGCGGTGTATCTACGGGGATTCTAATAGCGACGACGCTCATCACACCTTCTTCGAGTGTAATCGATGGAGGAATGAGAGGGAAAGGAGTCACTAGGTCTTATCACCCCAGAGAACATAGTGGCATCGATGCTGATCAGCGCGGAGAAGTGAGATGCGGTGACAAATTTTGCCGAAACTGTTCTACGCTAGAAGAAACAAGAAGAAAACAACACAGTAATAGCCGGAGCAGACAACAACTAGTTGGACATCGTGAGCATAGTAAACAGTACAGTGCGAGAAAATAGTGCCGAGTCCAGTGAACCATAGTGAAGTGACACAGTGAAAATAGTTAGGGCATTAGCGTGTCAGCGAATGGAATTGGGCAGAGAATCACAGCTTGCGCCGGACCGCGACCACAAGCAAGCAGGAAAGAATGAAGAGGCCTGGAAGGCAAAGGAACAGGACGACCCTGACGAAATGCGGAAGCGGTTCCGGGGTCGTTACACAACATCTGGAAAAAGGGTTGGTGGTTTTTAGTGGGTAGACATCCTACACATTGAGGAGTGCGGTCCCTCCTTTCTGTCTTTGTGAAGATTTTCCACCACCCCTCGGAAAATTATTATTATTATTATTATTATTATTATTATTATTATTATTATATTTTTTTTACAAGGAGTTGCGGAATCCTTTTTACGGATATCCCCCAGCCTTTCGAACTGACTGGGTATGTGGGACTCCCAAAAAAGTAGGCCTACCCACTAAGCCGCCCTCTCCTTGTTGCCCTCCCCCAGACCAGGAACTATTTTGGTATTACTTCTGGCTGGGGGTTCTGTCCATGTTCGTCCGTTCGTCTTGCTGTCTGTAACCTGTCGCGTCACGTCAGTCCGTCTGCTCGGTTAGGTGAGGCAGCCGTCTACGTTTTTTCGTCGCAGTATCGTCTCTGTATAGGTAGCAACTAGTTGCCACCATTCTGTCGAGTGGAGCATCACCTGGACAATGTTGTCCGGGGTGATGCTGCCAATAATCGTTTCCAGTTCCAGTCGGAGTCCTGTCCAGCGGTCGCACACAAAAAATGTGTGTTCCGCGTCGTCTCGTTCGTGTCCACAGTACTTACAGTCTGGCGTCCGTACTCTGTCCATGTTATAAAGGTACCATCTAAAGTAACCGTGTCCCGTCAGGAACTGGGTGACGTAAAAATTTACGTCCCCAAAATCCCTTTCGATCCACGGTCTCAGGTCCTTTATTAGTCGTCTTGTCCAGTTGCCTGTCGCTCTTTCTGTCCATTGTTCGTGCCAAGTCTGTATCGTCTTGTCGCATTCCGCGACTGCCGCATCCTCCCGTCTTATGTCCGCGCTTCTCCCGTAGGTCCTCTTTCGCTCGAAAGCTAGGAGGTCCACGGGGATTACGCCCGCAACCACCAAGACTGCTTGTGCAGAGACAGTTCGGTAGGAGCAGGCGATCCTCAGCGCACCCTGTCGTTGTACCGTTGTCATCGCGTGGCAGTACTTCTTTGTCTTCAGGGCATCTGCCCAGATTTCCACGCCGTATAGGAGGATCGAGTGGGCTGTCGTCATTAGGAGTCGTCGTTTTCCCGATCTCGGCCCGTTTGTGTTGGCCATTAGGCGGCTTAAGGATGCTATCCTCTTAGCCGCCTTCTGGCATGTTTTTTATATATGAGGCCAGAAGGTCATCTTCGTATCTAGGGTCACTCCCAAGTACTTGACTTCACCTCCGGTCTCGATTTCGTCCGTCCCGACCCACCTGGGTAGTCTCGTCTGTATGCGTCTTCTGCTAAGGAAAGTCAGTTTTGTCTTTTCTGTCTCGAGTTGTAGTCCGTGGTCCGTCATCGAACGGCCCACTCGTCGCATCGTGTGGTTCAGTTTTTGCTGTGCCAGGTCTGGAGACCGCTCGGTGATCACCGCCGCCACGTCGTCAGCGTAAGCGACGAGGAAAACACCAAGCGGCAATTCCAGCCTGAGCAAGCTGTCGTAGAGTCCGTTCCAAAAGTCTGGTCCCAGTATGGACCCCTGTGCAACCCCCGCGGTGATTTGTCTCGTCACCGGTCCTTCAGTCATCACGTACGTCATCCGTCTGTTTTTTAAGTAGTCCCCCACCACCCGAGCCAGGTAAGCTGGAACCCCGAAGTTGCCTTCAAGCGCCTCCAGGATGTCAACCCACCTGGCCGAGTTGAAGGCGTTCCTGATGTCCAAGGTCGCCAGCAGAACGATTGGTCGCGCTGCATGGCAATGTCTGTCCAAATCCAGGAAGGAATCGACCACTTTTTGAATCGCTCCAATCGTTGATCGTCCCCTCCTGAAGCCGAACTGCCGGTCTGAGAGGCCTCCGCTGGTCTGTATCGCGTCCGTCAGTCTCGGTTTTAGTAGTTGTTCATAGAGTTTACCCGTTGTGTCGAGGAAACTCAGCTACCGGTAGGCTGACGGCATATTAGGGTCGCCCTTACCTTTAGGGATAAGAACTAGCCTTGCCGTCTTCCACCGGTCACTGAACGTTCCCGTCGTCAAGCTCGTGCTGTACAGGTCAAGAAATATCTCCGCCGGTACTCCGTCTGGTCCCGGCGCCTTGCCAGTCTTCATCGCGGCAGTCGCTTTGGAGAGCTCCTCCGCGGTAAATATGGGGGCCGCCGAGGCCTCCGTGTCGTCTGTCACGTTCGTCCGTATCGGGTGAGTCGGAAATAGTCCGTCGACAATCCATTCTGCGGTTTCGGCATCTTTGAGTTCAAGTGGAACTCGGGCCCCTAGTTTGCCAGTCACAATTTTGTAACCGGTTCCCCAGGGGTCTTCGTTCACCTCCTCGCAGAGCTTCTTCCAGCATCGCGTTTTGCTGTCCCTTATAGCGTTCGTAAGTGTTTTTCGTGACGTCTTGTAAGTGGTTTGGAGGTTTTTCCTTTCGGGTCTTCCCCGAGCCCTCGTAACTCGTCGGCGGTTTGCCAAGCAGAGCCTGCGCAGCTCGGATATTTCGTCCGTCCACCAGTATTGTGGTTGCCTGTTTGGTCTATGTCGTCGTTTCAGCATTGTGCTGTTGCACAGCCGGTCCGTCAGTTTGGCCGTCTCGTCCGCGAGTCTTTCCGCCCTTCGCCGGCCAGTCAGTTCAGGGGGGACTTTCGTCATTGGTGCTGGTGCTGGCGCCAGCTACTCCAAAACAAAATTTTCTCAAGTCGAGTTTGTTGAGGTTCCACCTCGAGGGGTACTGGGTCCTCGTCCGTCTCGTCGCCGTTTGTCCTGCCACTTCGAAGACAATGTACTGGTGATCGCTGGCCGTATAGCCGTCGAACACCCGCCACTGTCCTATCCGTGGCGATATTCTGTCCGATGTCATTGTGACGTCAGGGATGGAGTTTCCAAACCCTGGTCGTCTGTACGTCGGTACGTTTCCCATATTTGCTACTACCAGGTCTAGCCTTGCGGCCATCTCCAGCAGCAGCCGTCCACGTTTGTTCGTTGTTGTCATTCCCTACTCGATCACCCGCACGTTGATGTCTTCCCCGATGATAACGTCTCCAGGCAGATTCCTGATTCCGTCCTGAAGGAGCGCCGCTTTCCTCTTAAAATCAGCCTCAGTGCAGTTGGGTGTCAGATAGACGCTGACGTAAGTGACAGCGCCGACCCTTGCCCAGACGTAATCATCCCCGACACCACAGCTAGATATTCGAGATTGGGCAGCGCCCCTTACCCAGATAGCTGTGGTCTCTGTCTCGTTCGTAATGTACGTTTGTGTCGTTCTTCTCCTGTACGGTTCGCACAGGATCAGAATGTCAGCGTCATGTTCGTCAGCTATCTGTGGTAGTAGCATGTCTGCTGTCCTACTCCTGTTCAGGTTTCCCTGAACTATTCTGTCCGTCTTTCAGCCCGTTTCCTGCACTCCTCCAGCGCAGCCCGGAACACCGCGCACCCCCTGGATCCCGCGAGGTGCGCCACGTCCCCGTGCTTTGCCTCGGCGCACGAAGGACAGGCCGGTATTATTATTATTATTGTTGTTATTATTATTATTATTATTATTATTATTATTATTATTATTATTATTATTATTATTATTATTATTATTATTATTATTATTATTATTATTATTATTATTATTATTATTATTATTATTATTATTATTATTATTATTATTATTATTATTATTATTATTATTATTATTATTATTATTATTATTATTATTATTATTATTATTATTATTATTATTATTATTATTATTATTATTATTATTATTATTATTATTATTATTATTATTATTATCGTTATTAGCTACCTTGAAAAGATTCGAAGAATTCATTTGAAATTAGTGTCAGATAGTAAAATGTAAAAACTCGGATATTGTTGGATTATCAGCTGGCGCAACGTCGATATTCGCCGTGCGTCGACTTGTTGCTGTGGTGTAGCACGCTGCAATCGGCTATGCCGGAGATAGCCGAGGCCGGGCCTCGCAGAGCCTACGCTGTGGCTCGCATGTATGCCGCGTTAAGGGGCTATACCAGTGTGACACTTTCAAAAAATCAATTTTTTTCGCCTTTTTCGCCAGTTTATACTTTGAAGAATATCCTGTAAAAATGTTAAGGCCCTATATTTAATACTCCTGAATGGCAGCCTTCTAAAGAGCAACCGCTCGTAGGTATAAGATGACCCATCTGCCTGGAAGCGGGGCTCGGAGCTGACGTGTTGTTACCTGATTCTTTGGTCACTATAAGGGGAGGGAAACTATAGAGGGGTCTCCATGGGGGCATTTGAAATCAGCGTTGCCATTTAAAAAGTACTCTGGAGTAAAATTAAATATAGGGCCTTAACATTTTTACAGGATATTCCATGCATAAGTTTTTTCCGCTTTTTTGGTTAAAAAAACACGTAATTTTCAAGGGAAATTAATTTTTGTTTTATTCAAAATATTGGCCATCGGCTTCTACACATTTCGCCCATCGTTCAGGTAACTTATGAATACCATGCCAGAAAAACTGCTTGTCTTTTGCGGCAAACCATTCGTCGAGCCATTTTCCAACTTCCTCGAAATTGCTGAAGTGCTGCTCTGGGAGCGCGTGCCCCATTGATGCGAAGAGGTGATTGTCAGATGGCGCCAGGTCTGGCGAATACGGCGGGTGCGGAAGGATGTCCCATCCAAGCGATTTCAAGGTGTCTTTCACTGCTTTTGCTGTGTGAGACGGCGCATCGTCATGTAACAAAATCACTTTGCCATGTCTTCTGGCCCATTCCGGTCGTCTTTCGATTTATGCGTGGTTTAAATTAATAATTTGTTGGCGATAGCGGTGTGTATTAATGGTTTCGCCGGGCTTCAAGAGTTCATAATACACAATACCGCTCTGGTTCCACCAGACACAGAGCATGGTCTTCTTGTCGAAGCGATTTGGCCTTGGTGTTGAAGGACCGGCTTCGCCAGGTGAAAGCCACGATTTTTTCCGCTTCGGGTTTTCAAATTAAATCCTCTTTTCGTCACCCGTCACAATTCGATGCAAAAATGATTTCCTTTCGTGGCGTTAAAGCAGCACTTCACAAGTGACTTTGCGATTTTCTATTTGACGTTCATTCAAATCGTGTGGGACCCATTTACCGAGTTTATTGATCTTTTCCATTACTCATAAACGTCTGCTGATTGTTTCTTGTGACACATGTAATGCTTCTGCTAATTGCCGTTGAGTTTGAGTTGGGTCATCATCCAATAACTCCTGCAATTGCTCGTCTTCGCATTTTTGTGGTCTACCAGAGCGCTCACTGTCTTTCACATTGAAATCACCACTTTTAAATTGTCGAAACCATGTCTCACATGTTCTAATCGATGGAGCGTGTTCACCATATGTTTCTACCAGCAAACGTTGACTTTCAGCAGCTTTTTTCTTTTGATTAAATTAGAAAAGCAATGCATGCCGCAAATATTCTTTTTCAGGCACAAAACTCGACATGATCACTGAACGATAAAACACAGACGCTAGTTTTTGGCGGACTCAACTTGTGTGTGTTTGTAGGTTAATGTCAGACGAACAAAATGACGTATGTGTCAAATTAATACGCTGCGTACTTTTCGCTGGCGCCATCTCTTAGTTAAACCGGAAAAAACTTATGCATACACCTGGTAGTTTACTCGCAGCTGCTGTGCACTGCACAACAGAGCGAAAATGAGTGAAAGCAGTTCAAGTTTGAATCAAAAAGGCTCTCACGATACTCCTATCTATAGATCCAGAAACAAGAAGAAGAGATTTTTGGAAAATCAACACACGTATGAGCAGTCCACCGAAAATACCAGTACAGCCGCTGAAAAACTATTACGCACTGGAGATGATGAAATTATAGATGATCATACCCATGGATACCGTTTCATCCAGTTTTACTCTGATTTTAGTGCAATTAGCACTCTAGTTTTGTGTAAAAATTGCAAGAAAGACATCAAGTTCAATGAAGCAAGTTCACGGGGTTGAGGATTCAAAATTGCTGTGTCATGTGAGTGCGGTTTTTCATATGTGAATTCTGGAAATCGTCGTATACTGTTTGTGATGCCACTTGTAGGCGTCGGTACCAATGGACTAAATCTATTTTGTGGCTTGATGGATCTTCTTAGAAAATTTCATAACAAAACTTTTGCTGGATGCTTTGAAAATGTATCCAAAGCTGCTAAAACCGTTTATGAATGGAGTACACAAAAAGCCGTAACTGAGAAGAGAGCTAAAACCTTAGAGAATGATGGTTCAGATATTAATTTGACAGTTTCCGGAGATGCCACATGGAAAAAACGCGGCCACACTTCACGTTTCGGTGTTACAACTTTTGCAGGTAAATTCAGGAAACAAATCATCGATTCAATCGTAAAATCGACTTATTGTAAGAGTTGTGAAGTATGGGATAAGAAAAAAGATACTCATCCTGAAGAATACGAAGAATGACTTGAAGGACATGATGATTGCGATGTGAATCATATTGGATCAGCTGGAAAAACGGAGGTTGATAGTGTGAAATAAATGTTTAGTCGCTCGATCGATAAATATGGACTAAAATATACGCGCTATATTGGCGACGGTGACAGTGCCACATATAAAGGTTTATTGAATTTAAATCCATACGATGTGAATGTAGAAAAACTAGAATGCTACTTACATGTGAAAAAAAGAATGGGAACACGAAGCCGCAATCTCAAAAAACGAACCAAAGGTTTAGGAGGAAGGAGTAAGAATACCGTGAAGCTAACTGACAAAGTTATTAATAAACTCCAGAAATACTATGGATTGGCAATTACCAGGCATCAAGATAATGTTGATGAAATGTATCAACAAATTTGGGCTACCTTGCATCATTTGTCTTTGACAGACGAAAATCCGAACCACGGAAATTGCCCTGCAGGTGCGAATAGCTGGTGCTCATATCGCCGCGCGAAAGCTCAAGGAATGGACGTATCAAAGTTCAAACATGATTATCTGTCACTTGACAAGGGTGTTACGAAAGCTTTGGAACCTATTTATACTGACTTGTAAATATCATTTTATCTTGCAAAAATCGATAGTTAAATCTTTAAACGCGTTTTTCTCGAAATGAGATTTTTCAAATTTGCTGACATTGTAACAAAGAGCAATTATCCGATTGACTTGAAATTTGAACTGAGTACTCTTGAACACATTTACTCTACAATGACGCAGGATATTTTTAATTGGATGGGAATTGACGATTTGGCATTGTTCAGTTTTCACGCTTACCAAGTACACACTCAACTCATGCACACGCTACAGTCACAATCATCTGACGCCTCGCGTCATATGGTATAGCTCGCAGGTATGCTATATCGATTTATCGACCGCGCACTCATGCATATTGTCCATCTGCTCACATCCTCGATCGAAGCTCACTCAAGCGGCCAACGCTGTTAGCATGGCCCCATCGGCAAGACCACTCACAAGTCTCGCCTTCCATCACTGACAGCGAATCACAAGCAAGCTGTGACGCACGTCCGTCTTCTTGATACTCTGCCGCGTGGTCGACGGATGTGGCCATTGTTCTCACTCGAGTCGCTCGCAGTACACGTTCCCGCGTAAAACTCACAGAGATATTCACTCGTTCTACTCACTTTAGTGCGCATTCATTTCTATAGTGTGGTACATTCTTGGTCAAATCACCCGTGTTTCAACTCAGTGTTAGTGAAAATCACAGCAGATCACCAGAACCATAGAACCATTCACATAAACGTCAACGGCGTGGTTCGCTCGTTGGCTGCATAGACGCCATTCTGCTTCGCACCGATCATCGGCGTCCGGACTCTCATCAGCCTGCCGTGTGGCATTACTCGAGCTCTACAATCAGACCTTATCACCAGGATCAACCACACGGAATCACCAAGGCAACTCAGAGGCCTGAGAACCCACTCACCAACAGTACATCAACAATGTTACATAATTTCAATAAACATTGAATTTATTATTGTTAATTACTTAGTGCATTTAATTATTTATACTTGTCACCAGGATCCTTAATCTTACTATTCGCATCTGTCACTCGACATGCTACGTGCGAATGTATCGACTTGCTACCTGTCGATAGATTAGATATAATTTACTCACACTCATTATCATACATTTTTTGGTCCTTCGAGCCGGATATAATGTACTCATACTCATTAACATACAGGCATTGAAAAAAATGACTATTTTTAGGCAAAAAACAGACTTTTGTTCATAACTACGCCATTTTGTTAGATTTTGATTCTTTCAAAAATCATGTGTCATTGTACAGGAAATACCTTCCAGTTTAATGACATTTTTTCCTTTTCCCGTTTCAGCTACTCAATCGGCCGGAATCACGTCAGCAGTGGAGAAACTTTTTTTTTTTGGCGTCTTCGGAGGAAACGCATAAGTCGCTTGGATCTCAATATTTTTCTATGAAAAAATTATATAATATAGGTCAAATATAGCCAAATATATTCTTAATTTTCCGAAACATTTAATTGAATACTTTTCTTCCAAAAAATTCCCAAAAATTACCCAGATTTCAGCATTCACACTGGTATAGCCCCTTAAGCGAGAGGATATCTCTCTCGCTTCACTTCGGCTTCGCTCACCGGCTATCTTACTCATTTGACTCCAGTGCTCAACGACGCTGTCGTATCACGCAGCCATGTTGAAAAAGTAGACACTTTTCGTGAAAACCGCCAGGACAGCGCACATATCCTCGGTACTCTCGGACTTTCACAGCTTTTCACCGGACCTTCTCAACCTTCTGTGTTCACCAGGACTCAAATTAACGGTAAGCGTTCACCGTCATAATTTAACACAATTCAATGTCGGTGAGAAGTAGAAAACAAGTCGGTGCATCCTCATAAAGGTCTCACACTGTGCCGTGCTCTGCAGCACGGGCTGCACCACGTTTTCACATCACTTGTTGCACATTCAATTAATATAATTGCGTGTGTTCTTATTAATTCACTGTGCTTTCCCCCAACCAAGCTTGCTGGGAAAGTACTGTGAATTCATTCATCTCATTTGTGCATACTCAAGCTATCACTGTACCGTGCTCCGCGGTGCTGACTGCGTCACGTTCACTACACAAGGAGAACATAGCACACAATTAATATAATTGTGTGTTTCTAAATTTCTATTACTTAAATTCGCTTTATATTCATTGGTATATATATATATATATATGTATTTTGGAAGGAGAATAAACCACTTTCTCGGTATACCATAGTTGTGTCTGGCTTCTTTTTTCCCTGTTTCGAGTGAGGTTTCATGATTTTCAATATCTTCGCTGATTCATTCCAACCACATCTGGACGGATTTCGCAACAGATATATAAGATCCAAATCTGTTTATCGACGGTAGGATGCGTGCGTGATTATCAACTTCTGGACCTAACTTTGCTTAACAACGGCAGGATACAAATATTTTTTATCGATGACAGGCTACAATCTTCTTTTTTGATACAGGACCCAATCTGCGGTATCGATTGTAGGACCCAATTGTTTTTACCGACAGTAAGATCGGAGCTACTTTATCGACAGTCGGACCAAATCTGTACTACCGACCAGTGATTACCCATCTGTTTTACCGATCGTCAACAACATACAGGGTGCGCCATCTTTTATGTCGGTATGTAAACATTGAATAACTTTGACATTTATCGACCGGTTGACTTGAGTAGACATGTTTTTGAAACGTCAATTCAGTACAACTTTAACCATGAATCGCTTCACACCGAAACAACACGCCGAAATAGTGACGCTGTACATTAAAAATAGTCTTTCAGTTGTGTTAACTCAACGTGCATATCGTAGAAAATATCGTGGCCAACAAGCACCGTCTGATAACACTATTCGTCGTTTGGTGTCGAATTTTTTTGAGCACGGTACAATGGGAGATCGTCCACGTGCCGTTCATCAACGCCCAAGACGTTCCAATGAACTGGTTGAAGCATTAAGAGAGAGTGTTGCCGAGAACCCACATGAGTCGTATCGTCACCGCGCTCAGCATTTTGCCGTCAGTGGAACCACTTTGCGGCGCATTTTGAAGGATGATTTGCATTTGTTTCCGTATAAAGTACAATTGACTCAAAGAATATTGCCGACAGACAGTTCACGTCGCTTGGAATACGGCCAAACAGTCGCTCGAATGGTTGACACCGAACCTGATTTTTGGAAGCAAATTTTGATGATCGACGAGGCCATTTAACAAGCGAAATTGCCGCATTGGGGGAACGGAGAATCGACGCGAGATCCATGAAACACCATTGCATGAACAAAAAGTGACTGTTTGGTCCAGCGTTTGCGCTAAAATCATCATTGGGCTATTTTTTTCAGAGAAGGCGAAGCAGTCGATGGGAATCGATATCGGTAGATGTTGGCTCATTATGTCTGCCCACAAATGTGTGAAAAAGGTTTAGATGATTACTGGTTTCAACAAGAAAGTGCGCAATGCTACACTGCAAATCAAACAATGCAGTTTCTGCAACTAAACTTCCCTGGACGTGTGATGTCAAAAAATGGCGACATTGACTGGCCACCCAGATCTCCAGATTTGACCCCTCCGGACTTCTTTTTGTGGGGTTATTTTGAAAGCAAGGTGTACGCCAAGAAGCCTCAGACCATTGATGAGCCTAAGGCAAACATTCGTGCCGAAACCATCACTATACCGCCCGAGATGCTCGAAAAAGTGATGGAAAACGCAGCAAAAAGGGCACATTTTGCTTCGGCCAATAAAGGCGGCCACTTGATTGATGTTGTATTCAAAAACTTACATATTAACAATGATACGTCTATAGCAACGCGTAGCCACGACCCTTGCTCCTTGATTTCGATATTTTCATTTCTGCCGATAGCAATCCTCATATTTTTCTGCCACAAATATATATTGTGACCGGTTCTTGTAATTAAGGAGTCGATTCGGGTCGATAAAAAAAATTTTAGACAGAAATATAGAATTTTAGTTAACCAGTAAGGCTTGTATATTTAAATGTGAAATAAAAGAAATGCAAACAAAAATAAAATGAAATGAAATGAAGTAACTATAACTGATCCACTAATGTTAGACCCAAGATAATAGTAATAAAGAAAATTATACAACGGCACACAAATTGTAAAATAATAAAGCTCCTGTACTCCAATTTCAACCAAAAAGAAAATAAAACAAAATGAAGGCTCAAATAACGAAGTGTAAATGATAGTATTACAAAAAAAAAATGAATCGGAAATATAGCGTAAATAATACTGAAAGAATAAAGCTTAAACGCTGAGTGAAAATAAATCAGACGTAATGGTACAAAAAGGAATTTTAACCCATAGCGCAAACTAAGGGAAAATGAAGTATACGGTGGAATACAAACTCAAATGTAATGCAAAAGGACGGGCGAAAATATTATACCAAACACAAGCTCAAAATATAATGTAAAAAGGACGGGCGAAAATATAATGCTAAATACAACCTCGGAGGGGGGGGGGGAATAACGTCCAACTTATCTCATAACAGAAAGATCACTCAACAATGCGGGAGTGATAGTAACCCAAAAAGAAAACTCGAGCGACCGTGCAAAATAGGTCTCGACTTACAAGCGCAAAATAGAAGAAATAGAAGCTTAAAAAAAATGCAACACATAGGAGCAAATAAAAATACAAAATCAAACTCGAGTAATAAAAGGTGCAAGATAAAGCTCGCTGAGTATTATGAAATAATAACTAGAAAAAGGAATCGGTTTTTTTTCTTGGGCGCTAGCTATGTAACGGCGTAGCTCCGTAAATAATAGATGTACTCAACAACAGGTCGGACTAGTTAGTGGGGGGGGGGGGGGGCACATTATTACCGCGGTACGAGGGTTCTTATTTGTTCTATTAATGGGGAGGGATTGGGGGGAGGAATGTTACATTCATGTAATTTCCTAATAATGACGATTACAATGAATACCGCTTACGTGTACTCGTACTATACTACGGAACCAGAATGCCGATAATGGCGGGTTTATTGCGGCGTGTGGTCTGATACAGAACTCTACTAGTAATCTTTTCGTCTACTTCTTTAGTTAAAAGTAATGGGAAGGAGTTTTACGTTAAATTACTCTATTATTTATTCCAGTACTTTTTTCGTACTGGGTATTCTATAATATTCGCTATATCAGTTAGAAACACCACTCACGTTATTCCTGATACGCAATAGACACAAGGCGTCTATAATGGCGGCTATATGTTAGCGTGCGGTCGAATACAAAGATTTATAATTAATTCGCTCAATTTGTTAGTTTAGGGGTTGGGTAGAGAGTAGGAAGGAAGCGATTCACACTTCTATTCACTCAGCTCAAGTTCTGTGTAATCCTATCCTGATTTCGTATTATCCGTATCGGTACTCCTTTACGATCCTCTATCGTTATCCGTGGTATTTACACGTGAGATCTCTTTTCGTATTACGTAGTGTTTCACTCGCAGCCTGGCTTGAAATGACGAGCTATCCAGAGTCGGTGGGGAGAAGAGTGGTGGATGTGTGCGTGGCACGGGTGTAGAGCAAGGTGGTCATGGTGTGCAGCGTCGCGGAAGTAGAATGGGGTGGTGGTCATGCGCAGCGTCGGTGTCCCAGGCAAGGGATACATTGCCGTCATGCTATAGTGTCCGGGTTACGGCGCTGCTGCCGGTGCATTGGGTAGGCAGCGGCAAAGCGGGATTTGGCGGAGCGGACGCTCAGCGAGACGAGCTGTTGGTGTGGTGACGTGCCGTTCGGCCAATATGGCGGCCCCTGAGAAGAATGACAGTCGGGACGTGCGACGAGATAGTTTCCCATCGTTGGTGCCCTGATAAGCGATTTTGGGATGTGTTTGCACGTTGTTGAGTAATTAGCTCTCATGTTACGACAACGGTCGCTGCGTAGCACCCTATCTGTGCCGTTGCGCTACTGCGCTCGGTGGTCATGCGGTAAGCTGGGTGGCAGCACCTGTCGGGCACATCTCTCACGCATTGGTATAATGATCGTGCTCTCCTATAGCGTTAGCATTGCCGACGTAGTTTTTGAAACCGGGTCTACCTTGAAATACTTCTATCCTCAATGCCAAGTGAAAAACAAGCGCTTTTCGTCTCGGATATTTTCTACTCGATTACTCGGATTTCCTCAACTTTAAAACGTGCTCAATAGGACTCAACGTCGTCTGGTAAGGTGAGACATTAGCAATTTTAACAAATTTCTTGAGTGTGACTGCAAAAATTACTTATACGTGCATCCTCATTCGTCTCACCTCGTGGCGTGCTTTGCAGCTCGGGCTGTTGTCACATTCTCTCATATTTTATTAAGACGGCACGTAATTGATATAATTACACGTGCAGCTCACCCTGTAGATTCTGTGCTCAGTTTTATTAATATTTTTTTTGTAATCTATTTGAGTGAATATAGACCACTTTTACTATCAACATCATATGTCTGGTTCTTTTTCACCTGTTGCGAGTTAGTACTCATCCTACCTTCAATATATTTCAGTTGGAAACATCTCAACACCAAGTATTACTCAACATTTTGGTCCTTCAAGCCGGATACTGAACTTGTGTGCGGGAGTAGACCAGAAGTGGTTCACTTGTCCTAGCTCATCGGTGCATCTCTTCGTAGAAACTCATTGTGGTGCTTCTCGTGGACTCGTTTGCGTAGCCATCTTCTCAACGGTTCAACTCTTCGGCCGTCTCACCAATATTGGTGAAGTACCACTCTGCGGAGTATCTTCGTTCCATATCATTACTGTGTCGCAATATCTTCCTCGCAATGTCCGAACGCCACCTGTCAGACAATGAGAATGCACCCGTTGGCACTGACGACAAGCGGTCGTTACATGTGCCGGATGGCACGGCATCAGGTACTTACTGACCTTTATCTGTCATTCTCTGACGAGACGTAGACCGTGTCTTCAGCTCTGCTGGAGGCTCTGGCGGAGCAAATTGACGATGTTCATGGGGACTTCCGCAGAGAACATGAATATCTTAAAAGAGCGCGGCTAGCTAATTTTGTCGATCACAAGTATTTTTCAAAAAATCTGCAAATGGCAGAGGCGAATGTCGCTATCAACGAGAAAATTGCTCTGAGACTTGCTCGAGAGACATTGCTCTGAGACTTGCTGAAGAGAAATTGCAACTGAGACAACAGCCAACTCGCTCTCAAACAAAGCTACGGGGCATTAAAATGCTTTTATTTAAGCGAGAGTATGCGGGCTGGCCAGCCTTCCGGCATTTCTTCAGCTTACTAGTAATTGCCAACCATTGGCTTACAGACGTCCAACGCTTAATGTACCTTCGTGGTTGCGTTGCTAACTCAGCGGCTCAACTCATGTCAGGCTTTGTAGTCACCGGGGAATCGTTCCAGCTCTCTTGGGACACGCTAGCGGCCAGGTTTGAGAATAAGAGCTACTCATTCAAGAGCGATTAGACATAATATTCAGCGCACCACCAGTCAGCGGTGACGCGGAGTCACTTTCCACGCTGATAATGACGGTGTCAGAAGCGAACAAGGTTCTCACCTCGCTCAACTCCCAGGAACACCTCTGGGAGTGCGCACTGGTACATCACATTGGCAATAAGCTGGACAAGACTACTCAGGAGGCAAGAGAAACGTTCGTGGGTGTACACAGGAATTTCCAACCTTCTCACAAAACGAGGAGTTTATTGAATCGAAGGTAAGAGCTTTGGAGATGGTAGAAACCACCTCAGCTCAACCATCCGCCTCATCACGACCAGTGGTGGCAAAAACATCAACTGGGAATTCCGAGAAAGGCACTACTCAACGGATTGCGGTGCTTCAAGCCTCTGCCAGTACTACCATCAATGTTCCGTCATCACACAAAGGGAAATCAGCTTATCCTTGTGACTGCTGTCGCTCGCTGGAGCATTACATAGTAATGTGTCCAGATTTTAGGCAGCTCGCTGTGGCTACCCGACGGAAGATTGCAGAAAAGAACATACTCTGTTATAATTGTCTTGGATGACATAATACTTAATCGTGCAGGTCAACTCACACTTGCAAGGAGTGCTCTGGGAAACACCACACTATGCTGCACAAACCATCCACCACCACATCACCAAGAGCAACTCAGGAAGCCGCAGCACAGTCATCAACACATTAGGGTGTTGGTGCAGTCGTTCACTCATCGGTACAGCTCACAAGGACTTGCTCAATTCTACTAGCAACCGCTCTCGCACTCATACACTCATTAGCAGCAACTCATCAGTGACGTCTTCTCATCGATCCAGGATCGGAATTGACTTGTGTTACATAAGATTTCGTCCGTCAATTCAACACACCTCGCAAGCACTCATCTATTTCAATCACGGGGGTTGGTGGAAGACACTCATCGCAGACACGCGGATCGGTTCAATTCACTTTACGTTCTGCTCATACCAAAGTCACGGTTCAGGCCCATGTAATCAGAGCTGTTACCACTCATTTACCATCATTTCAGTTGCCAGCACAAATATGGTCTCTCATTGTAAAATTAAAGCTGGCAGATCCAGACTTTCTCAAACCTCGGCCAATCGATATTATCATTAATACGGAGATTTACGGGCAGGTTATCAAGCCCACCATTATCAAGGGCACAACATCAGCGCCTATCGCACAATTATCGATATTTGGATGGCTCACTATTATACTTGTCAATGCACACTAGTCAGATGCACTCACCACTTATTACGCTGCCATACAGCATGATGATCGAGCATTGTAAGAGGTGCTCACGAAGTTATGGATTCAAGAAGAGGCACCAGAGAATAACGTCGATCAACTCACACCAGAGCAGCAGGGTTGCAAGGATCACTTCCATAGGACGCACCAGCGTGATTCTACTGGAAGATACATCGTTCGGCTTTCTCCCACATCATCGCCCGCAAATCTGGGCAGCTCACATTCAAAAGCTCACCGGTATCTGCAGCATATCATACGGAAAATCTCAAAGGACGTACAGTCAACTCTACGTTCAGTCCACGGAGGAGTATGAGCAACTAGCGCACATGGTAAAGTCTCAAACAACAACATCAGGAGAGGCACATTATTACCTGCCTCATCATGGCATTCTCAGGCCAGACAGAACCACCACCAAACTTCGAGTGTTATTCCATGGCTCAAGTCCAACCTCATCTGGACAGTCTCTCAATGATATCATGCATACCAGCCCCAACTTGTTGCTCAATAATCTCAGATGTACTCATGTGTATCCGCCATCACAGACACATCTTTGCCACAGATGTTACTAAAATGTATCGTCAAATCAACATTCATCATGAGGACTGGAATCTTCAACGGATTTTGTGGAAAGATGATCAACTCAACTGAGTAACTTACCATCTGACAACTGTAACGTATGATACAAAAGCTGCTCCTTTCCTGGAAATTAGGACTGTCGTTTAGCTCACCGAGGAGGAGGGATATCGCTTTACATTTACTGTGCCAGCTATCACCTATGGCAGGTACGTGTAATACATGTTCGGAGGGGAGGACACCGTACATCAGCTCATTGAAATTGCTCGAGAGCTCAAGGACTTGTGCATGGCGGGCGGTTTTCCACTCGCAAGTGGCACTCTCCGCACTACAGGTTGCTTGCTAATATTTCAAAATCAACATCAAGCTCATCTATCTCAATGGATGACTGCGAAACCAACATTCTCGGTTTGACGTCGCTTCCTCAAGGAAACGAGTTCACGTTTTCTTCAAGGTTCAACTCAACTTCGGGAAATCTCTCTAAACTCCTCGTTCTTTGAGAGGTGGCTCAACTGTTTGATCCACTCAGGTTTGTCTCACCTGTTGGGATCAGAGCCAACATACTCTTACAAGAGCTCTGGCTTCACAAGCTCAAATGGAATGCTCCACTGCCATCCCAAGTCTCATCTCGCTGGATTGCCATCAGAGCAGATCTTACCAGCTTGACCAAGCTCACAGTACCAAAGTGGTTTAACACATGGAGCAGCTCCACAGCCGAACTCCACGGCTTCTCTGATGCGTCTCAACTCGCAAAGGCAACAGTGATTTATATCACTGTCAAATCATCGTCCACGGAAAGGGTAGCGTACCTGGTCTGCTCCAAAACCCGGATAGCACCAGTCAAGAAACTCACCATACCATGGCTTGAACTTACTGCAGCGCTTTTACTGGCAAATCTGGTTGCGTACGTTCCAGCCACTCTCAAAGTTGGAATCTCATGAATTCACCCGTAGGCAGATTCTCTGGTAACACTCACGTGGATCAAAGCTCATCCAGTATGATGGAAGCATTATGTCTAGAATCGAGTAGCTCAAATTCAAGATCTCACCCCCAATGCTCAATGGCATCATGTTTCCGGGATCAGCAATACAGCCGATTGTGCTTCTCGGGGAATTATGATATCTCAACTGGATTCTCACCAGCTGTGGTGGTCAGGTCCAGCATAGATGGTAGGTCCAGAAGACTCTTGGCTAACATCAACCGACACTCATGAAACTTTGAGCGATTTAGAAACTCGACTGGGAGTAGCCCTTCGCTGCCTCCTCCCAAGGTCCTGAGTACCATTGGGACCTTATATATAGGTATTCGTCGCTCACGAAACTATGTTGTCGCATGTCAATATGTTTCAAGGTACTGGTCAGGATGAGAAGGAGGCATGAATCGACTGGAACTCCTCCACTCTTTGCACGAGAGATCTTCTGCTACGGGAAACATCTTCTGGACGAAAGCAACTCAAGCTGCTTCTTTCAAGCACAAACTTCAAGTGATGCAGTCAGGCTCTCTAATGCCGTCCTCTCATCCCTTTAGTCGAGTTACAGCTTTCCGCGATCAAGAGGGTGTAATAAGAGTGGAAGGTCATCTCGTCCAATCTGCGCTCACGTACGAAGGAAGTCATCCCACCATTCTGCCTCGTAACGCTCAGCTCTTAACTTTCATTATCGATCAAGTTCATCGGTGAACCCTTCATGGAGGCACTTAGCTCACCCTAGCTCAAGTGCGGCTAACTCATTGGGTCATCGGCGATAGAGCTGCTGTCAAAACTTCCATTTTGCGTTTCGTAGTGTGTGCACGGCAAAGGGGGATTCGAGCTCATCAATTTATGGGCCAGCTGCCTCTGTCCCGTGTTACTCCCACGCATCCATTCACTCATACAGGAGTTGACTTCGTTGGTCCGCTCATACGTGGAAGGGTCGAAGAAGCAAAACACACAAAGGCTGGATATGCATCTTTGTATGTCAAACCACCTCAGCACTCCACCTTGAACTAGTCGGCGACTACTCAACAGATGGTTTTCTCTCAGTATTCAGGCGCTTCTCAGCTCGGCGTGGTGTCCTCAACAGCATGTACTCTGACTGTGGCACTAACTTCGTTGGCGCTCACAAGGCACTATGTCAGTTGTTCATCAAGAGCTCTCAAGAACACTAAGTCATCGCATCGTCACTTGCCAATCATCAGTTTGAATGGAGGTTCAACCCTACCGCTGTTCTACACATGGGTGGTAAGTGGGAAGCAGCAGTGAAATCGGTCAAGTTTCACCTTCGACAAAAAGTGGGCGACATTGCACTCACCTTTGAGGAGCTCACAACACTGCTAGCTCAAGTAGAGTCAGTATTCAACTCTCGACTTCTGGAACTACTCAATGATAACCCTGGTGATATCTCAGCACTGACGCCTGGACACATTCTCATTGGGGAAGCACTCAGAACGACCTGAACCTTCTTTAGAAGACCTGGCGATCTCAAGATTATCAAGATGGCAACTGCCGCAGCAGAAGGTGCAACAGTTTTAGAAGCAATGGTCATCTCATTATCTGCAGCGGCAGTAGTCAATTTCAAAATGGCATCACCCTAACGACAACATACGAATCGGCTCTCTTGTTCTACTCACAGACAAACGGTTTCTACCATGCAAGTGGCCACTTGCACGGGTTACGACATTGCATCCAGGCAATGGTGCACAAAGGTGGTGACATTAAGAACTGCTGCTACACCGCTGACCAGGCCAAACTCAAAACTGGCAATTCTGCCTATCTCATCCATTGACCAACCTGATGAGGATAATCAGAAAGCTCGTTGCTGGTGGCGGGCGAAAATGTTGAAAAATTAGCTTTCATGGAACGACAATGGTCACTACGTAACAGACTATCTGTGCCGTTGCGTTACTGCGCTCGACGGCCATACGGTCAGCTAGGTAGCAGAACCTCGCGGGCACATCTCTCACGCGTAGGTACAACGATCGTGCTCTTATGTAGCATTAGCATCGCTAACGTCGTTTTTGAAACCAGGTCCATCTTAAAATACTTCTATCTTTAACGCCAAGTGAACAACAAGCGCTTCTCGTCTCGGATATTTTCTACTCGATTATTCAAATCTTCTCAACTTTAAAACGGGCTCAACAAGACCCACCTTCATCTGGTAAGGTGACACATTGACAATTTTAACAAATTTCCTCAGTGTGACGGCAAAAATTATTCATATATCGAACCGAACCAACAATTATCGGAATGGCGCTTCTCAGTCGAGCCAAAATCCAAAAAACCACGACAAACTCGATCCAAAATCAAGGTTTTGTTCACCGTTTTCTTTGATTGTCGTGGTGTGATCCACTCTAAATTCCTTCCACCAGGCCTAACAGTAAATAAGGAGTATTATGTGAGCGTACTGAAGCGTTTGAGAGAGAATTTTCGTCGCAAGAGGCCGGAATTGTGGAGAAACAACTCGTGGTTCCTTCACTACGACAATGCACCGGCTAAGACATCTCATCTTGTACGCAACTATTTAACCAAAAACAACGTTAATACCGTTCCGCAAGCTCCGTATTCACCTGACATGGGCTCGTGTGACTTTTTCCTGTTCTCACGACTCAAGTTACCAGTTCGCGGAAAGCGTTTTGAGACGATTGAAGCGAAAAAGGAGAATTCGCAGAAGGAGCTGAAGGCGATTCCAAAATCGGCCTATGAAAAGTGTTTTAAAGATTGAAAGAAGCGTTAGAATATGTGTATTGCTTACAACGGAGATTACTTTGAAGGGAATAAAAGAAATATTGATGAATAATTAAACCGTTTTCGTTTTATTGACAAATTCCGGATACTTTTCGATCGTAAGGTACATCCTCATTCGTCTCACCTCATGCATTACAGTTCGGGCTATTCTCACGTTCTCTCAACTTTTATTAACACGGCACGCAATTAATATAATTGTACGTGCAGCTCACCCTGTAGATTCAGTGCTCAGTTTTATTTATATTTTTTTAATAATCTATTTGAGTGAATATAGACCACTTTTTTTGGCAACATCATATGTCTGGTTCTATGTGACCAGTCAGTACTGATACGAGTCAGTACTGATCCCACCTTGAATATATTTCAGTTAAAAACATCTCAACACCAAGGATTACTCAACACATGTCGCTGGTGTAGTAACAAGTGATATTAAGGCCTGAGGCCCAAAATGAATATTCCTGTCGTACACCCTGGGTAAAAATGGTGATCGTGGAAGATTATCTTGTGTCAGCTACTCAGATACTTGTTGTGCTTTTCAGGTTATCTGAAAAGTTATCAAACCCGTTAAAACCTACTTAGAAACGCTCAAATGGGAAGTCCTACCCCACCCGCCATATTCCCCAGATATTGCGCCGTCCGATTATTACTTGTTCCGTTCGATGGCACATGGTCTGGTTAATCAGCAGTTCAGCTCATATGAAGACATCTCAAAATGGCTTGATTCGTGGATAGTCTCAAAAGACGAACACTCCTACTGTGACGGTATTCGAGCTCTGCCAGAAAGATGGGAAAAGTAGTCGCTAGCGATGGGCAATATTTTGAATGATTCATTTGTAAACATTTTTTCACAATAAAGTTGCATTTTCATAAAAAAAAAAACAGCGGGAACTTAGTTGCGCACCTAATAAATAATATTGGGTCTGGGAAAAAGTTCGTGGCATTTTTCCCGATAGATGGCATCAATTGCAAGTAAGTCAGGAAACACAGATCGCAGCGACACCACTAAATGCTCGTTCGAAAGGTGACACTTCGAGCGTTACTTTGAGTGTATAAACATCGAAATTGGTGCTGTAACATAGTTACACTCTCTAGCCTATTATTTTATTATATCGAACGGCTGAAGAGCCGAAATTATGTACGGAAGCGACAAGTACAGCGGGCACTAGGCCATCGAACCCGGTTGCGACAAAATCCAGCTACGTCACACCTCCGAAATTCCCTCGCTGACGTAAACAGTAGGTCAGCGATCAGCTGGCCTCGCCCGCGGCGAGGGAAAGGCGGGTAGCGCAACAAAGGCAAGCTGCAAAATTAAGAAATCGCGTTAGATTAACAAATTGGAATTAAAAATGATGTAGAGGGGAACGAGGCAAGGGGAAGACTATAAAAGAGCCTGCGCGGGGGGAAATGGCTCTCTTAGCTCGAGGCCCTAATCTTGAGAATACGTGCATCATAAAAGTGTTAAAATTATCAGTTGGGAACTTTTACCGAAAATATTTGATCTAGAAATGTGTTTATTGTAAAAAGTAGAAATAGCCAAATTATCGAAAGATTATCATTCCTGCTGATTGTGAAGATCCGCAACGAACAACCACAGAAAAAGGCAGCAGGACAGGCGAGTCGATTAAAATACATGAATTATTAGTGAAATACTAAGAAAATAGACATTGATCTAGATTTAGATAGAATTAATGGAATAGAGTTAAGAGAATAGAATAAAGTGAATAGAGTTAAGTGTAGAGAATGAATTGAATAGAATTAGGTCACATAGCATTTAAATGGGTAGGATAATCGAGAAATTGTATGAGCATGCAAGTGGAACAGAGATAGGAAGTGTCAGTACGATGAGTGAGAGATAGAGAGTGATGTAGATATAAGTGGAATAGCGAAAGAGTGCGAGTTCCGAGCGTTTAGCGGTGTGTGTGTGCATCGAGCGTACAGCCCAATATCAGCGTACGAAACAATAACAGATCTTCAAGTCGGGTATACCAAGAATCTATGTAAGCGCAATATAAGATAAGAATTGTGAAAATAATCGTCGGAATTACCGAGTCAATGCATTGTACGGGCTATCGGTGGTAAGAAACCGAATACTGACATTTTTATTCAAACTGTTTTTGTTAATAAACCCTATTCTCACCTACCTCGAAGTCTAATATTAATTAGTCCTGTGATCGAGCCCGAATTTCCCACGAAAAATAAAAATAATTGATAACGATAAATATTACCGTTACAGTGCAGCGGTTGGGAAGTTGTTTACGTTTGAAAATGGAGAAAAGTAATGAAAAATTTCGCTATATTTTGTAATATTATTACGACAAAGGGAAGAACGCTGCGCAGGCTTGTGAAAAAATGTGTGCTGTGTACGGTGAAGGTACATTATCAAAATCTGCTGCGCGGAAATGGTTCGCTCGCTTTCGTTCTGGTAATTTTTATGTGAAAGACGAGTCACGCTCTGGTCGTTCAATCACTGAAAAAGCTGATAAATATCTTGAAAAAGTCCAGCAAGATAAGCATATCAGCAGTGTCGATATTGGTATGGAGCTAGGCATTGATCACAAAACTGTTTTAGACCATTTACACAAAGCTGCCTACAAAAAGAAGCTCGAAGTATAGGTTCCTCATGAGTTGAGCGCGAAAAATATGATAGACCGAATTAAAATATGCGATGCGCTGCTGAAATGCAATGATATCGAGCCATTTCTAAAACATGTCATAACCGGTGATGAAAAATGGATCACGTACGACAATCGGAAGCGTCAAAGATCGTAGACAAGGGATGGTGAGCCGTCACAAGCGTTCGCAAAGCCAGGATTGACGGGGAAAAAGGTGATGGTGTGTGTGTGATGGGACTGGAAGGGAATTGTCCACAATGAGCTACTCCCAGTTGGTCAGACGATTGATTCTCAACCCTACTATGGACAACTAGAAAGATTACGCAAAGAAATTGAAAGAAAACGGCCCGAATTGGTTAATAGGAAAGGTGTTGTCTTCCATCATGACAACGCCCGACCACACACTTCTTTGATGACCCGTCAAAAATTGCGAGAGCTTGGTTGGGAAGTTTTGGTGCATCCCCCGTATAGTCTAGACATAGCACCCTCTGACTATCACTTATTCCGATCTCTGCAGAACTCTCTCAATGGAATTAAGCTGCTTTCAAAAGAAGCCTGTGAAAACCACTTGATTCTGTTTTTCAACCAGAAACCACAGAAGTTCTTCACCGATGGCATCATGGCTCTACCCGAAAAATGGCGAAACAGTGTCTATAATAATGGAGCATATTTGGTTTAAATATATTAATTTTCACACTATCAGAAAACCAGGTGAATTTTACTTAAAAAACGCTACGAACTTTTTTCCAGACCGAATATATAAAATATAAAATATAAAAACTCACGAAGGGAACAATACCAATAGACAAATAGATTCCTATCGATAAAAATCACGAAATTGATCAATTATTGCTTCTGTTGGAAAATCAGCTGGCGCACGGCGATCGATAATCGTCGTGCGCCTACCTGTTGCGCTGCTCTACCACGCGTTGTTCGGTTGAGTCGAAGATAGCCGAGGCATGGGCTTCGCGAAGCCGAGGATGTGCCTCGTTGGCACGCCGCGTCGAGCGCGAGGATGTCTCTCTCGCTTGACTTCGGTTTCGCTCACCGGCTATCTCGCTCAACTGATTCCAGCGCCCAACGAAACTTTCATACTCGCAGCCATCTTGAGAATTTGGCACTTTTCCGCTACACATCCACTGGACAGCACGCGCATCCATAGGACTCTCAGGCTTTTTCCACGGACATTATTCATCGGATTCGCTCAACCTTTCGCTCTTCAGGACTCATTCCTCAAGGTAAGAGTGCTCTGGCATAATTATGTATTAATTCACTGTCAGAGAGGAGAAAATGGTACATCAGCACTGGGTCTCACTTGTGGCGTGCGTTGCAGCACATGCTATACCAGGTTCTCCTCATGTTATTTTGCCGGCTTAATTAATATAATTAAGCATGTGCCTCATATTCACTGTACTTTCCCCCAGTAAATCTGCTGGGAAAGTACAGTGAATATTTTTTGCTCAACCGTACAGCCTCATTCTATGTTGTATTGTGCTACGCAGTGTTGACTGCGTAGCTGGTCTCACACAAAATTACTGCACTCAAGCAACGTTAGTTGTAAGTGCTCTCATTAATTCATTGCAACCACTCTGCAATACACTGCTGAGTGGATGCAGTGAATTACACTCAGTAGCATCGGCGTGTCGTGCTGCGTAGTCCTGACTGCGTTGCACGCACCGCTGTCTCAAAATTACATTCAGCACACAATTAATATAATTGTGTGCTGCTCACATTCTGAGTCCAATTCTATTCAGTTGTTTAATTTTATAATTTTGTATTTAAACTAAATTTACATTTTGGACAATTTTTCTAAATTAAAGTTTTTTGGTATAAATTTTCAATAATTTTGTTAAACTTGTATCGTTTGAAATTGTGTTTTGAATACTGCAAAGGAAGGCAGCAATAAACCACTTTCTCAGTATAACATCTATGTGTCTGGTTATTTTCCTCTTGTCTCGAGTGAGTTCTCATCCCGTTTTCAATATATCCACAGATCAGTCAAGCTTCATCCGGACGGATTCTCAACAGCTTCCAACCAATAAACAAAGTCGCGATTAGACGCCCGCCGGACCACGGAAGCAAGAAGAGCAAGTAGATACATCGCGAGCAACCGCAAGTACCCACCCGAAAAAGGACAGTGCGTAAGCAGCAGGTATGCTCGGTCAAGCCACACATCCGCTAAGCGGACACCTAACGTGGCAGGCCCCACCCTCGCGCTACGAAGATACGCAAAACACAAGCGCGACACGTAAGAGCACCACTTAATAAGGGATAGCACAAGGCAGTAGGCAGAACCGCTAGCAAACACAAACCCGGTGCGCCAAGACCGTCACACAACGGGACAAGGCAAAAACAACTTGTGGAACCCCCGCGGTTTCACAAACTCAATCAACCAGATAGTAAAGGGTACCGTCACATGAAAGCATTCAAAAAACGACCCCCACTCACCAACGAAACATTAAAACCAGAAAAGACCTTAAAACGAAGACATTGTCCAACAAATTAATTAGAGAATCAGCCCTCGGTACCCCACCAATATCTAGAACATAACAAAAAACTAGAAGATTGCAAAATAAATGAAGAATACACAAAAATTCCAAAAAACTCCAAAAAAACACGAGTTTTGGGGAAACTTAATTAAAAACTAACACAAACCAAATCCGACGATAGAAGTCAAATAAAAACATCGAACCGAAACATCAAAAATACGAATATCTACAACACAAACCTAACGAGAAAAACTGAACCTACAACCAGTAGGAAACTAACATAAAAGCGAGAAACTAAACCTCGCCAGAACCTCGGTTGAAACTGCAGAAAGGCAAAAACTGGCCAACTGAACGAAATTCGAAGACCTAACGGGACATTTACACACCACCCCGCACCGCTCTCACGTAGTGATTAAAATGTGACAAACATCACGTGACCTACCCGAAAACACCCCTACGGGGCGCATCAGCAAAAGTATATAAACCACGACAAGCCAAGCCTTGTGGCTCTTGTCGAATCTCATTCCGCAAGACAAAGAGCTGCTCTATAGCCCATCTACAGTAGCGGACAAAAGTTTAAGACGGAGAGGAAAAAAAAAGTAATCGTTGATTTTTTTATGAAAAGAATTGACTCAGTCGATTTTTTTTTGTATTAGCTAATTAATCATTAATTCATATATTTATTACATAAATTCAATTTTGCGCGTAACAACATTAGATACAATAAACAAAGAAAACATAAATTTGTTTGATATCTTCGGGGACAAAAGTTTAAGACTATACGTTGTAACGTGGCAGAATACTCGAGCTGCGTCCTCCTCGCTCAACGGCTACCAGCACGATCGCCCAGGGCTGCAGGGGGTGATTTCCGTATTTTATTTATTCTTTATTTTTATTTTTTTTTGTTGTATTTTTTTTATATATATATAACACGTCCGATCCGACCGAGGGATGGAGGGAGGAGGAGGATGACCACGCCGTATCCATCGATGGCTGACTGCGGGATTCGATATTTTACATTCGCCGATATTTTACACCTCTCCCTGTTGGAGGATACTGTCCCGCTCAACGTACATCTACCAACGATACACTGTTATCCATCGTCGGCTATCAGCTACTCTCGGCACTATCGGTGGTTAATTTATGCGTTGTCCAGCTAAGGCGCTAGTCGCGGTCATCGTGCGAGGCAGGTTCCCCCAATTAACCGAGTCTAGCGGGTTAAGGGGGGGCCATAGTTCACGGGCACGCGTGCCGAACGGACCTCGAGGCTTTTTCCCGGTTACCGTCGAGCGAGCAGGACGTAGCACTCTCTTCCAGTCTGTCCCGCTCTACTATCGAAGGAAAAGATCGGCTCTCCCTTCAGCTGTCGTTTCAAAGAATTTATTTACGAGTCGTTGGGACCGGAGGACCTGTTGGAACGATCGAATCATACCGAGGCAGTTGTTGGCGTTATCAAGGACTTGCAATAAGCACAGCAGTGTCATCGTCCCGGTGAGCTCTCTTCCCTTCTACGGTCTTTCGCTGGTATTTTATTATTTTAATCATTCAAATTGTTGTCGGTTAATTACTTCGAGCTTGGTCACCCCTGCGACTCTGGCACACCGCGTGCAGAGTATTAATTTGTACTGGGTAGCGCGGCGTTTAGAAAGAATAACTCGAGATCGTGTAACGTATAGAAGCCGGGGAAAAGTCACTAAATTAATTAATTGTTTGATAGTTAAATCGTGCGCGCGTTAGGCCGTTATCCCGGAGTGGTTTGAATTCATTAGTTGGTTGTGTGGGATCTGAACGGAATAGACCGTGTCACGTATTTTAACGAATAATGGGTTTGAGAGGTACCTGGTTTTGTTTGAGTTTTTTTCGTTCGGGGTAGAAGGTCGTGCGCGAGTTCGCCCGTCGTCCCGTTGTAATTTGGATGTAAAAGGGACTGGCACGGGGTAGACCGCGTTGCGTATCAGTCAAATTAATCGGCGTTTCTCTGTCTGATTTATTTATTTATTCGTTATTTATTTATTTATTTTGTTTATTTGATTATTTATTTTTTTATTATTATATTATGATTGTGTTAACGTTAACCTAGAATCGCGGAGAGCGTAGTCGGCCGTCGTCCCGTATTTTAGACGTGGATTCAAGGGATTCGTACGGTCCGAGGCGTATCTCGCGTAGTTCGATTGTTTGTTACGTTTTATTATATTTCATTCCACGAACTAATTATTGACTGACATTATTATTCTGATGTTAATTATTTTATTATCATTATTATTTTGGTTATTATTTAATTATTAGTCGTCATTTATCCGTTATTTTATAACTTATGAACTGCGGAAGATCCCTGGGTTTATGCGTTATACATGATATATAAATCTCGGGATTGAAATATAGAGCCGTCGGTAGCTTCGCGTACGTGACCTCCTGACGTCCCGTTGTTATGGTTTTTTTTCGATGTATGTGGGATTAGCTCGGGATAGGCCGTATCGCGGACTGTGAACAGAGACTACCGAACGTCGAAAATACATCGATAAATATTGTTCGAAATTCGAGGCGAGCGAGACAGGCTATACAGCATCTACAGGGTATGAGAGTGAAAGAGAGAGAACGGGATAACTGCTAGCTACGACTTAAAGATTAAAATTAAGATATCCAACTAGATTTAGAGAATTGTTATAAAGGAGAGACTAATTTTACGGGACATCTTATTTGAATTCTAAATTGGTGTTTATTGGAAATGAATAACTATTCGCCAGAAATAAAGAAGTTTGTACGTCCCGTACCTGCTGTGGTTGTTTAAATTATTTACTGTTATTATTTAGTTTGTTTATTTATTATTTATTGAGCCGACTTCGTTCATGGTTCTCGTTTGGCTTATTTATTGACCATATTTTATTTTTGACTAATTAGTGACTTGATAGTCCGAACCACCCACTCTGCCTTGAACAGCTGTAGCTGGCCTGGGTCGAGACTGGTCATCCAACTCGGTATTTTTCCTTCCGGCGCGAAAGCGCCTGGCGCCCATCTCGAAAGAGAAAATAAAAAGGAAGGAAAAATAACTTGGACCAGTCATAGGTAACGTGGTGCGTTGAGGGGCAAATTTCTCGTTACAACGTAAAAAAATATTTTTTGGTAGAAAATATACAGATATTTTCCTCCCTTCAATACTTTGTCCACAGTCCATTATTTTTTATCACATCAGCACATCTTTGAGGCATTGAATCAATTAATTTTTTACAGTCGTCCACAGTTGTTTTATTCCACGTTTTTTCAACCAAAGAGTACAAATCGTCAAAATTTTTTGGTTTATTTTTTTGAACCCTTCTTTTTATGGTACACCATAAGTTTTCAATTGGATTTAAATCCGGCGACTGCGACGGCCACGGTAATAAAGTGATTTTTTCATCTTGAAAAAAACTTTTCACTACCCGAGCCGTATGCTTTGGGTCATTATCTTGTTGATAAATAAAATTATCACCCATATTTTCGTAGGCATACGGTAACATAGTATTTTTCAATATATCCAAGTATTGAAAACGGTCCATGATTCCATTAATTCGGCGTATTGGTCCAGGACCATTGCGAGAAAAACATGCCCACACCATTACGTTTCCACCTCCATGCTTAACTGTCGGTAAAACACATCGAGGATTTAAATCTTCGCCAATTCGACGTCTTACATACAGTATCCCGTCAGAACAAATTCGGTTGAATTTGGATTCGTCCGAAAATAGCACATTTTGCCAATCCTCACTTGTCCAATGCCGATGAGCCTTAGCAAATTGCAGTCGTAATTTTTTATTCTTTTTACTTAGCATCGGCTTCTTCCGTGGCTTTCGTGCTTTCAAATTGAATTCGTCTAATCGTCTTCGGACAGTTCTTACACTAATTTGTGCATTTTATTACTGGAATTTCAGCTCTGATATCGACTGCTGAACGAAAACGATCTCTCTCGCTTAATCGATGAATCCGACGATCCAGCGTTGGCGTGGTTTTCCGCGGTCTACCGTTTTTTGGTCGATCAAAATAGTCCCCAGTCTTCACAAACTTGTACCACGCTTGCTTACAAGAAGTTTCTGATCGATTCATTTGAGTTGCAATTGAAGAAAATGCCTCATTTTGCTTCCGTAGAGACAAGATTAGTTTTCGTTCAGTTGATGACAAATTACGGGCTTTACCCATACTCTTTTCGTACGTAATTAAACTTAAGACACTGGATGATACACCACAAACTATTTACAGTATTAATATATCAAATTATTGCGTGGATCGACTACGGGTATCTTGTTCGACAGATCGTCTTAAACTAATGTCCGCTGTTTACAGATGGTTGGAAGAAAAAAAAAATTGTATAATCTATATTGTTTACATTTGACGACCGAGACTTCTACATTATGAAGGTCAAACGTACACATGTATTGTAAAAAAACAACAAGTCGAAGGAAACGTTAGTATTTGTATGACAGATCTATGAACCAAATTGTAATTCATCGTCTTAAACTTTTATCCGCTACTGTACATTTCATTTTTATTTAAAAAAAGTTTTGGTAAAAGATATTATAGTGTTTTTTCGGTACACCAATTCCTCTGCATTGCGCTTGGCCACCCCTACTCATAGCTTCAAGGCATCTACCATTAATGGGTCCCCACGCATAGCGCTGCGGTTACCTGTCTCTTGGGAGGTTAAAAAGTACGCGTGTCGCAAGACCTTGGACACAGCATTCTGGCTTGCTGGACCGCACGCGCTCGACTCGGAGGGTGTGCCTGCATGGGTGGCACCATGCAAGGACCAGTGGCCAACAAACCCCTGTCACTCACTGACACCTCAGCATTAAACGCATATTAAGAATCCAAGACGTAGACCCCTTAAAGGCAATCATAAAGTACCTTAATATGATGAGTTTATTCGCTGCAGTGTCTGGAGTACAGGATGCGCGAGTTGCTTAACACTGCGAACCCCGTGTCTGGCGCGAACAGTGAGCTTACCAGTGGTATAACTAGAGGACCAAAACAATAACAAAGCCGAGAACGTCAGATAGGGATACTCATATACCAGACTCGACGTGACAATACTCGCGACTCTATGCTAATAATACAAGACTCGAAACTCGCCCGATAAACACCCAACGATAAGCAATTCTTGAGAGGCAAAATTATATCAGCACGTTACACATAAAATTTGCATTAGTAAAACTAATACCCAATCGGAAGCTGTCATCCGATGATTATACTAGAGCCGCCCGGTAATTCACAAGAATCTACCAAGAGTGGCCACGTGTGAGGATGAGTACAAGCGGCTAACTAAAATAGAGAAAAAATGCAAATCGCGTAGCAAAGCGGAGCCTAGCATCGCCGATAATGGAACATTCGTTAGAAATTGAGTGTTAAGCTCTGTACGGGTGACGTTCGTTCACCGTACGAATATTAGATACTTTTAGATTCTGATAAATCGGAAAATACTCCGCATCATTAGAATTAAGATATCGTGTAAAGCAAACGCGATGATTACTTATTGTGCAAAATTAGGTGTAAAGCTCCGTACAAGTAACACCCGTTTAGTGTGCGAATATAAAAATTTCCTTCTAAATAAATTAACCGGATAATCATTCCGTATACGTAGACTTAAGAAATCGCGTTAAGCAAGCGCGATACCCACTTATTGTAACAAATCGATAGTTAAGTTTCGTACGAGGGACACCCGTTTCCTGTTCTAATATTAAATTCATATCGTATAAATAAACCGGATATTACTCCGCATACGTAGACTTAAGAAATCGCGTAAAGCAAGCGCGATAACCCCTTATTATAATAAATTGAGCGTTAAACTCCGTACGAGGGATACCCGTTCATTGTGCGAATATTAAATTTTTATCAAGTAAATAGACCGGAAATTACTCCGTATACGTAGACAAATCACTCATATTTCAATTCAGTGTAAGTGCTCATCATTTCCAGTAACCAGAAATAGAGAAAACTCACATGATTGTCAACGGCATGGCACGTCGTTGTCAGCATAGACGCCACTCAGCCTCGCACTATACATTGAATAGAGCCCACTCACCAGTCCATCGTGCGGCTTCACTACAGAGCTCTACATCGGACCATCTCACCAGGATCATCCACACGAATCAACGAGCCGACTCAACAGCCTGAGAACCCACTCAATATTAGTACATCATCACACAGGTCAGACCAAATCAAATTACATTTTTGTGTATTCAGCAGGTATTCATTCAATCATTGTTAATCAATTCAATAAACGTTCAGTTATTATTGTTAAAATCGAGTGCATTTACTTTCATTTACTTGTCACCAGGATCCTTAATATTAATAGTCGCAGCTGTCACTCGACGTACTAAGTGCGAATGTATCGACTGTAACGATATTTTTTTATCGCTAACATAAATTTTTATTTATCGTGGGAATTTCGGGCTCGATCACAGGACTAATTAGTTTAGACTTCGTAGTGGTTGACAGTAGGGCTTTATTCAAAAAAAATAGTCTCATAAACATAAACACTTTTTAATTTCGGTCACTCGAGTTTTGCATAGTGATTATTTTAACATCGTAATTCTAGCGATTATTTCCGCAATTTATTATATTATTTTGGGTGCACGAATTCTCAGTATTCCTCGGAAGTCTGTTATGGTCCGATACAACGGTATCACTGTATATTCGAGGCGCATCTATATCCTACCGCTGGCTATTTTGCCTCGCACGCACTCCTTTGATAGAACGTATCAGCTCTATTTTCAATTCTTTCTCTTTTACGATTATTATGCGACAGTATCTCGCTTACTCGCTATCTTGCTACGCATTCGCTCCTTTTGTAGAGTGTAGTAACTCCACTTACAATTCTTTCTCTTACACTCGGATTTCGCTCGTACACACTTTATTCCTATCTGTTAATCCTATGCATCTTAGTTCTACCTATTTCTTATTCTCTACTTTTCCTAATCCTATCTTCTACTCGGTATCAAAATTTGGGAATTCCCTCGATTACATTTATTATTATTTCCTCTTATTGGAACATAAATTCTTAGTATTCACGGCTGGTGCCTCGGTTACAGGCCTATGCATTGGTCTTGAGTCGTGAGCCACACACACACATCCACGCGCCTCAGATTCTCTTTGGACAGAGTGTAACAACTCTGTTTACAATTCTTTGCTCTCTCACACTTATTACACTTTTCGCCCTTTCTCACTTTCTCGCGCAGGAAACCCGGTTCCGATAGCTCCTACTAGTTTAAAGTCCGCACTCGTTAATTTATTCTCTTCTATCCTATTTTCTTATTCCGATGCACTGCATTTCTTTGCTTATACTTATTCATTTATCCCTACAACTATTATTCCTAACTATCTCTAGAAATATCCCCTTTAATTCTATCGCCCAATCGTTTCTTCCTGGTCTCTTAATTATCTCGCCTGTCTAACCACTGCATCTATCACTCTGGAACGAAACTCGTATAACGATACTTGTTAAAAAGAAAACTGTTCCTATCGGAAAGAGAGCCTTCCTTGCGGTGCAGGCTCTTTTATACCTTTTCCCCCAGCCTGACCCCCCTCTACATCATTAGTGGCTTCGATTTTAAAATCTGCCGATTCTAATGATTCCAAGAGCAACGGTTGTCATGCCCCTCTCCTTCTCTTTCCACCGAGCACGGCCAGCTGGTCGCTGACCCGCTGTTTTTCGGCAACGAGCGAATTCCGAAACCGTGACGACACCTGTTTTTATGATAGGTCCAGGTTCGCTGGCCTGTCGTCCGCTGTACAAGTTGTCCAAATATAGATCGGGCTCTTATAGCCGTTTGAAATAATAGGATTTGCTGGTCGCATGTAACTATGTTACTGTGCCTGTTGTTTTGAAAGATAATTACGGCTCTTATAGCCGCTTGAATTAATAGAATTTGCTGGTCGCATGTAACTATGTCACACGACCTACTACTCTCTGCAACTACTGAGTCGAGACAGTCTTTCGACAGCTTAGCAGTAATTTAACTAGTCCAAGTCCACTGCTCAAAGCGTGACACTCATCGATGCTCAAAATTATTACTTATCTGACTAGTTGCCCTCTTTGCGCACTTATCAATTTTTCTTATATTGCTATTTTCAACTCAGATAATTCAGTCACACTCACTATCAAACATTTTTGGTCCTTCGAGCCGGATCTAATTTACTCACACTTATTTTCGAACACTTGTTAAAAATACGCGAAATCAACGAGAAACACATTTGAAAATAACATAACATCGTCAACGTATCAAGAGGACGAAAACGCGAACCGTTTCAATATACCTTACGATCGGAAAGTACCCGGAATTTCTTATTTAAACGAGCCACCCTTGAGATATTGTCATAATAATTTTTTTCTAGGTTGGTACATCTGTCAGTTGTTTACATTTCACTTTTAAGCGTAATGTGTCAGATAGTTTGTGCGTAATAGCTTTGTAAACAAGTCATTGTTTGGTGTACTCTGCGAATTTCGCTATGTCGAATTTAGTTGAGCAAAGAGTGTGCCTGAAATGTTGTGTTTCTAACAAAATATCATGTGCGTAAGCGTTGAAAATGTTAACGGTACCCTACGGGGACTCGACAATGTCGAAAACATAAGCATACGCGTGGTACAAAGAGTTTAAAGTGGGCCGTACTGTGGTTGATGATTTGCCTCGTTCCGGTCATCCATCCACCTCTGTGACTGACGAAAAATATCGAAAAAGTTAAGAAAATTGTGCTCGAAAATCGTCGTGTGAGCATCAGGGAGATAGCAGCCGATCTTGGTGTCTCGTTCGGATCGGTGCAGAGCGTTATGCTCGATGTTTTGGACATGAAACGAGTTCAAGCGCAGCATCGCATGCAGTCGCTAAGGAAATTATTTCTTTGGACCAAAATGTCATCGCAGGCATAATTACCGGCGACGAGACATGGGTCTATGAATATGACATCGAAACGAACCAGCAATCATCGGAATGGCGTTTCTCAGACGAGCCAAAACTCAATTGAGGCGATAAAGGAGATTTCGCAGAAGGAACTGAAGGCGATTCCAAAATCGGCCTATGAAAAGTGTTTTAAACATTAGAAGATGCGTTGGAATGTGTATTGCTTACGATGGAGATTACTTTGAAGGGAATAAATTTAATATCGATGAATAATTGAACCGTTTTCGTTTCATTGATTTCGGGATAAATTTCGGGTACTTTTTCGGGAAAGTGAAAGGCGCCAAGTTTTGGTGGTATTAGAAAAAAAAATGTTGTTACATTTGGTAAAATTTTTTTCTAATGTTGAAAAAATTTTTATTTTCACGAAAAACACTATTTTTTTATAAATGGACACCGGACTTGGCGATTATAATTGTGTTTAAGAAAGCCTCTGCTGCTTAGATGTGGTTAGATGCAATGTATCGAAAAAGAATGAGATGTGACTCGTGACAGGTAGAAAATAAAATAAACAGTTGTAATTGACAAAAAAATCTATATTCACTATACGATCCAAAAATAAAATAAAATTGAGCACTGAGTTTACATGAGAGTCACACGCAATTGTATTAATCTAGCGGCGCGTTGATTTAATTGTCCAGAAAGAGCGTGTGAGCAACCCGAGCTGCAAAACATGCCACGAGATGAGCTAAAATGTAGATGGCACTTGTTGAGTTGCACAGTACGCGCACTGAAGAAATTTATTTAAATTATCATTGCGTTACCTTACCAGATGAAATTGAGTCCAGTAGAGCACGAATTCATGTTGAGAAGATCCAAGATGAGTTGAGAAAATATCCGAGACGAGTAGATAGCTTGTTGTACCCTTGGCGTTCCGGAAGACACTTGAGAGAAAAATCAAGATGGCTGCGCATTCAAAAACTCTGTTAAGCGACGCTAACGTTCCACGAGAGTGACGGAGAGTAAGCGGATTGTAATATATTGAAGGATAAGTTAGAAAGCAGTACACAGATGAAATTTAACATTGGCGTTTATTGTCCACCTGTCAAGTGCAGTGGGAGAAAGCACATAAGAAACACATAAAAATATAACAAATAATATATTAAAATGAGTGCAAGAAAGAAGCGAGGAAATTCAGTGAGTGTTCATTACCTCACAGGATTATATTAATCGGTGTGATGAGTTGAGCTGAGCAGTTATCCACCGGCTTCGCAGAAAAGCAGGAGCCACGTGCACGGCACGTTGAGCCTTGAATGCTGATGCACTGTTGAGCCGATGCTTGGAGAGCAGTAATGTTTCAATCGAGTTGTAGACGCTTAAACGCAGTAGATCGGCTGAGTTGAATACTAAGAACTTTTTACACTGAGCAGAGAAAATACACGCACGATGCACGAGGTGAGGTCTGAGCAGCGCAAGAGAAGTTCGCAAGATGTCTGACTTATTCAAAGTAGCAGATGTCTCAACGACGCTGTCAAAGTGCGCGTGCGCGCAGCGACCTGTTGCTTGGCACGCTGACCCAATGAATTCTCATTCCCACGAGGTGCTGCCGCTAAGCAGCCACAGCGAGCAGTTATTTATGCTAGCCTGCAGTGCGCAGTCCAGCAGCGAGTAGCAGAATGCTTGAGCATTCTCAAACACAGAGAGAGATCTATTAATTGCCTTAAACAATAATCTAACAAGTGCCTGTATCGCCCAACAAATCGCCGTCACTATTGATCATACGGCAAAACGCAATTGTAACGAGAAGCATAAAAGTTTACTTAAGACTCATGATGAACGAATTACGTATCTGGAAGCAAATTACGCGCATTAATTGCAGAAAAATGCAGATCTGTCACGTGAGCTTCACTCATTCGAGACCGGCTCTGCAGTTCCATTCTCCACTGAAATCACTCTATCTGGTGTACCTTTAACAATAAGCGATTCTGCAGAGCAAGTTGTGGAGAAAGTTTTTCAAGCTCTTGGTACACCGAATCTGTTAAACGATGTCCTTGAAATTCGAAGTCTTGACAAAAATAAAAATCGTCCAAATAATGAGCCAGGCAATGCCAATACTTATAACTTGAGACAAATCACCTCGAAATCTTTTATAATCACTCTAAAATCACACCAAGTCAAAGAACACATTATTAACAAACAGAGAGTCGAGAATAATTTGACTCTCAGAGAAGTGTTTGGTCTCGATCAACAAGAGCTCGTCTATGTCAATGAGTTTCTTTCTCCCGCACTCTATCATCTGGTTCTATGTTCGCGCTCAGGAACGGTAGTCAAACACCAATAATCATTTCAACTGAGACTGATCTCGATAAATTGATCTGACTGTCTCCACGAAGTCAAGCTTGTTTAACTCTCTCACTCGCATTGTCGCATTTGAAGATAGCTTAGTTGAATGTTAATTCCTCACGGGGGCATATGAAACTGTTTCAATCAACTATATACGAGCGTATGTTTCATAATATCTTGTTGTGTGAGACGTGGTTTCATTCGTTCGTATCCGATCACTTGTTACGCGCGGAGGGATATTTCCCTATTAGTAGTATGTGTACACCTTTGCTCCATCCCACTCCTATCCCCACTCCTTCCCCCACCACGCGGCTACCCCCACCACCACACTTTTCCACCGCCGCGCTACCTACTCTGCTTGACCAGTGTCAGTAACGTGGAGATAGTGAAGTGAGGTGGTGTGGGTACCTTGGTGAAGGAAGAGTACCAAGGAAGAGTAGAGATAAGAGCAGGATGGAGCAAAGGTGTACACATACTTGGAATAAAATTTTTAACTCAGCCTTGTGTTGGCGGTATCTACGACGGCTCTCCAGGGTGACGGGCACACGCACATATGCACACACACACACACACACACACACACACACACACACACACACACACACACACACACACACACACACACACACACACACACACACACACACACACTCTCTCTCTCTCTCTCTCTCTCTCTCTCTCTCTCTCTCTCTCTCTCTCTCTCTCTCTCTCTATCTCTCTCACTCACTCACTCACTCACTCACTCACTCACCCTCACATCAAAAACCACAGCTACACGCCAGGGTAATGGGAATCATCCATGTCGATGATCTCACCGCGCACAGCCCTTTGATGCCGCACAACGACACATGAGGCTCCCGCACACAAGTCCTCAAATTTAAATACACTCCTCTCGGCAAGTCCATCCATATATAGTTTCTTCAAATCGTCCTCTAGTTTTTGCCACGCAACACACATTAATCCCGTACGTAGGAATATCGCGTTATCCCCCGCTCCGCAAACCACCCGATACACAAAAGCCACGGCTAGAGCGAAGTTATCGTACCGCGGATACAGATTTTTCATCGATTTAAACTTTCGTCGTGCACTGCTAAAGACAGACTGAATGCTCCGGATGATGCTGGTGGTGATCACAGCGTTTAAAGACAACAAACGGCCCTCTGAATCATAACTAGGTGTGCAGCACTTTGAATGCAATGTCAGCGGTTTTGCACGTGCGTACCGCTTCGTGCTGTGCTTCTCGTGAAGCGATTGCTCTGCAGTAAAAGACGCAGAATATGATACCGTACCGCGAGAGACCTCGATTATAATTTATATATAATTATGAAATAAGAGACACACTAAGCCGATGTATTTGTTTTTAATTAATCAATATTTTATTCAAATCAGTTTACACATATTTACCGTCGTATGCAACATCCCTGCAAACACGGTAATTTTCGCTCGGAGACTCCTCCGCCGTTAAATTTATTTTTATCACTGTCTGATCGTCGAGAGGCAAAAGCATTGTAATATTCACCCACTAATCTGTCGTTCTTCATTACATTATCGCTAAAGAAATTATTAAATCGCGACATGATGAAGCCGCACGACATAAGATGTAGGAATACGATGCAAAATTGTCCACACACATCCGGCGTATTACTCTGTAGCTGCTTGAGGCCGAACCGATAGAACTTGCAGTTTCTTCGTGGTCGTGCGAGATGTTGCGGTATAACCGGTGGTAGCCCGTAGCTATCAAAGTACATTCCTTTTCCATGATGGTTAACGTACATGGCGATCTAATACTCTCCAGGTCCGTCGTGGTTATCCGTGTTAACTACGAGTCCGGTAGGTAACGACCATACACGAGGAATTCTGTCAGCCGGGTATACGCCAACGGTTGAAAGTGGTAGATACTGCAGACTCTCGTAGATTTGTCTAGTGTACATGGTGAACACATAGTCAATGATTAAATGATGACCGATACGCTTTGAAAGACGTATATATATGCAAAATTTATTTCACAGCATCGTCGATCGTGTCACGACTACATGATGAAGATTTCTCCTCTTTCTTATTCTCTTCCTCTTCATCTGCTGACCAAACATCCATGTATGATTCTCCTTTAAATGGGTGTTCGCGAAGCCAATTTTTTATTTGGAAAGCCTGGCGCATTGCACAATGCGAAGACGCTATAAGACGTGTCTGAAGCATTTTCGGCATAAATGTGTATGATGGGGCGCGCTCCTCATCCTCCAGGTTGGAAATTTCACGACTCGTGATATCGCAAAGAAGTATATAGCCTTCTCATGACCGCGTGTATAGATGCGTCTTGATTTTCGCGAAATTTCACGCAAGTTAGCGTATGCTTGTTTACAGCTCACATCGCCCTCGTACCATTCCAGACCGTGAACATATTTCGAGAGAAAATTATTCTGGCTTCTCGAATGCTGTGGTAATTCGGCAAAGTGCGGCGACCCAATATCCGGTAAAATCCACCAGTACTTGCCGTGAGGCATCAATTTCAAGGACATTATCATATTCCGCGTAGACTACACAATTTATCGTTGAAGCAAGCGCATCCTCAAATCGTACCTCTATTCTCACACTACCGTGCTTTATTAAATTTCAATGTGTATTGCTGTTCGCCGAAAGATCGGGTGTCAAATCAAAAGCAAACAGAGAGTATCCATCGCAATAATTATCGCGATCGATCGAATTACCGTCGTTCAAGAAATGTATTCCAGTTCCTGAAAACAACTCTTGAAAAGCATCCACTGTAACGATAAATTTGTGCCTCAATGCACCACGTAACCTATGACTGGTCCAAGTTATTTTTTCCTTCCTTTATTTTTCTCTTTCGAGATGGGCGCCAGGCGCTTTCGCGCCGGAAGGAAAAAATACCGAGTTGGATGACCAGTCTCGACCCAGGCCAGCTACAGCTGTTCAAGGCAGAGTGGGTGGTTCGGACTGTCAAGTCACTAATTATTTCAAGATAAAATATTTAAAAAATCAATTAATTAAAATAAGTCATCAGAGTCGGTGGACCCCGACAAATAATAAAATATTGTTAATAAATACTAAACACAATCAATAAACCAAATTTAGCTAAATAAATATTAAATACACAAATAAGATAATAACAGTACATAATTCAAACAACAACAGCAGGTACGGGACTTACAAACTTCTTTATTTATTTATTTCTAATGAACATCAATTCCGAATTTAACCAAAATGTCCCGTAAAATTAGTCTCTTGTGTTAACAATTTTCTAACTTTAGTTAGGTATCCTAGTTTTAATCTTTACTTCAACAGCAGCAGTTATCCCGATTTCTCACTCACTCTCATACTGCGGTAGCCCCTAGATACTGTATAGCGTATCTCGCTCGCTTCCAATTTTCGCGTCGAACAATATTCATCGACAAATCTCAAAGTTAGGTTCTCTCTGTTCATACTCCGCGGTACGGCCTATCCCGAGCTAATCCCACATACATCCACAGAAATCATAACAACGGGACGTCGAGAAGTCACGTACGCGAGCTTCGACTAATTCGAACCTCCTAGCTCGAAAATCACCGGCAAGCAACGGCTAATAAGTCGAGCACAAAGAATGATTAACCCAACCTCCAAATTATATATAACATGAAATTAAGAAAACCCGCAATTAACTGACTGACGTCCAGAATAGTAATAAAGACAATAATAACCAATACTAACAATAATAATCGAACTAATAAAAGCAACGAACAGTTTAACAAAGTAAGATACGCTCTCGACCGTACTAGTCCCTCATGACCAAATACAACAGACGGGACGACGGCCGAACTCGCACTACTTCCGAACGCAAAACGAAAAAAATATAATAAAGTACTGTTCGCTCGAATAAAAAAAATGGACAAATAAATGGAACAAATAAAGTATGCTGAATCACGGTACGCCAGCCTAATTAAAACCAAGGCGTTAACGCCACGCAGTCCCAAGCAATAAAATAAGTCGACAAGAAATAAATTAACTCACATGAATTTAAGTCCATTACCAGGTAAAATCCGCGACGCGGTCTATTCCGTTCATATCCCACATAACCAATCAACAAATTCAAACCACTTCGGGATAACGGCCTAACGCGCGCGCGGTTTAACCGTTAACAAAATCAATTAATTAATACGTTGACTTTTCCCCGGTATCTACCGGTTCACGATCTCGCGAATATACTCGATAAACGCCGCGGTTCCCGATCCAAATTACTAAGCTGCACGCAGTGTACTAGAGTCGCAGGTGCGACCAGGCTCCAAGAAATTAATAGTTCACAAATTGAATGATAAAATAATAAAATAATAGTAACAGACCGTAGAAGGGAAAAGAGCTCACCGGGACGATGACGAGGTGTCGTTCCTTGAAATCCGGTACGAAGATGATGATATTAGTTCGAGTCCCTCCTCGATTAGCTATCGGGTGCGGCTTCTCGTTTGAATCCTCCACACGACTAAGTGTTTGATCCGGCAATAATTACGTGTACAGAAGAGCGGGACAATGATACTTTTCACGCTACGTCCTCCTTGCTCGACGATAACCGGGAAAAAGCCCTGAGGTCCTGCCGGCACGCGTGCCCGTGAACTATGATCCCCACTTAACCCGCTAAACTCGGTTAATTGGGGGAACCGGTGTCGCACGATGACCGCGACTAGCGCTTCAGCTGGACAATGTATTCCTTAGCGATAGACAATTCCAACGTTGCGCGTAGCCCAGCAGATGACTCTCGGAGATACATAGATTCCCGTGATTCGACGGCCGCTAAGGATGGAAGGCCGCGTACTCTTTGAAGAAAACATAAAATATCGGTCCGAAGTTCCCGAAGTCGTCCCATTGCTCTCCTCTCCCTCGTACTCCCTCTCCATCCCTCGGTCGTATCGAACGCATTATATATATATAAAAAATACAACAAAAAAAATAAAAATAAAGAATAAATAAAACACGAAAATCATCCCCTGCAGCCCTGAGCGATCGTGCTGGTAGCCGTTGAGCGAGGAGGACGTAGCTCGAATATTCTGCCACGTTACACTACATATAGATGATTTTTCGTGAAATCAGGTTGTAACGGTTTCGAAGGTATTTGAGCACCATCTACGTACAACGAGAGATAATTTATCTTGTAATTTTGGAAATTGAATGTATTCATACTGAAGTCACCGTTAAACGCCTTGTTATCGACAAAACCGATAATTATACGCTTCGGCAATTGACCTAACACGATATTATCGATAGTTTCTCCATGAACACCAGAGTGTATCGAAACGGCTTTTACCTCGACTCTCGTAAGAGGATATTTAGCTGTAGATTTTGCCAGAGTTCTAGCATGCAAGAGCAGCACACCAGGAGCTATTTTTGTTCTACGAACGAGAAGCGATGCCTCGAGAATCTTTAAGCCGCATTGACCATTCTTTGATTCCCCCACAAGACAAAATGAATCTCTAGACCGCACCAACCGTAATCGCATCTCGACGCCGTTTAATAGGAACCGCTCCTGATCGAATATATCGCAATGCAGATGACCGAGCAAGGCTACAGTTTTTTCGACAGATAAAAATTGTTTTCTCTTCACAAGATCCGTATTTTCCGATGTTATATCATCCATTTTTCCAGGGGTATCGTCGTACCAGAGAACGTTCGTGAGATGCGAATTTTTCGCTGCTGGATCGTAATTCAAAAGTGTTTCTATGTACGCTCGATAAGCGTACGCATTATTTGGAGGTGAAACTAATTTTTGATTCAGGTATACATCCACCTGATTAAACATGGAATGCAAGAGATTGTTTACAGGGCCGGCACTTACTTTCGGCGATGTACCTGCGGCAATTTCCGTAGTAGTAGGAGATGTTATTTTCACTCTCAGACTAAGCATAGTATGCTCGAGATCGATATACTCATCACCCTGTCCAGGAATAACAAATTCAATCGGTGAATCATCTGTTAGCGGAGATATTGGCTTGTAATACACCTAATTGGAGCCTTCGATAGTAGCTTGCGTCGGTGGGAGTGAAAATAATTCAAGTTCCGATTTAAGACACTCGCACGACTGCGCATGTAGAAAAGCCATCTTGTTTCAGCTATCCAAAAATATCTGCAACTGTTCGTTGACGAGTCTTCTTCTTCTTATCCCTAGCGGGTTGTGCGAGCCAAAATTTGATTGGTAATTCTAAACTGGTAAAGTCGAAAAATTCGTCTCAAGTATTGACTGGTAACCAATTTTTCCAGCATTGGACTGAAGCGATTTTGGTTGGACTTTACATGAAAAGTCGCTACCAATCAAAATTGGAGACGATTTTTTCGACTTTACCAGTTTGCAAAATCGCACAACCCGCTAGGGATTGTTCTTATCATTCTTCTTCTTCTTCTTTATTACTTTTCTCTTTATTACACTTTTATTTTTACGGGAGATACGTCGTGGCTTACGTTCGTCCGATGAATGAGTTCGCGAAATTTTGCGCTTTTTATAACCAGACCCCGCATGAGAGTGTCAATTTTTTCAGAGGCTTTGCGTTTGAGATTACTGCTTGATTCTCTCGCTCTTTCGCGAATAGCATCTTTCACAGCTATATTTCTATCGAAGATATCACCGGCTACGTTTACACCAGCGCGCAACGCCTCTTTTCCAACTGCTTTAGCACCCTTCTTTAAAAGTGGTAACACTCGACGAAACAGGCCCCCGAGAAAGCTGCCGATACCGTGTCCTCGTTGATTAGGTGTTCCGATATAAACATGGCTAATACCGCCGTACCCGCGACGGCCCCATCCGTGCTGCACACTGTCAATACCATCCATAGTGGTGTAATCAATCGTGGGACCTTTTGAAATGTAGTGTCACAGTCAACGTTCCCTGCTCGAATGGTATAGGATCCCCAAATTCGTCTCTTATATCGATCTCGATAGTGTGTAAATTATTGCGCAAGAGAGGTATACTGTGTTAAAAAAGTAAGGTGAATTTTGTTTTAAAATAAATTTTTTAAATTTATTCTTCCAAATCGATTTCGTCCCCCTCAAAATAATCCTCCCTAGCTACAATACACTTATGCCAACGTTTTTTCCAATCTTTGAAGCATGCTAAAAAGTCGTCCTCAGGTATAGCCTTCAATGCGCGTAGCGATTCACGTTTGATCTCTTCAATCGACTCAAAACGATTACCCCGGAGTGGTCTCTTGAGCTTTGGGAACAGCCAGAAGTCACACAGTGCTAAATCAGGCGAATATGGTGGTTGTGGAGCGACATGAGTGGAGTTTTTGGCGAAAAACTCACGAAGAACCAAACGCGAATTTTGGCACCAAACGCGATTTGACTCTTCTGAGGCACAAATGATCCTTCAAAATTGCTTGCACTGATCCAATTGATATTGCAAGCATGTCGGCAAGGTCTGGAATTATTAATCGACGATTTTCGAGCACCAATTTCTTGATTTTCTTGATGTGCTGCTCATCAATTGACGTCGATGGTCGTCCAGAGCGTTCCAAATCATCAACACGTTCTCTGCCTTCTTTGAAGTCTTTGTACCACTTGTAAACATTTTTCTGTGACAAAGTCTCGTCACCGAAGGCCTTTTGTAACATTCGATACGTTTCAGCGACGGAAATTTAATTCTGCAAGCAAATTTTAATAGCACTTCTTTGCTCAACAAAATTCGACATCGTAAAAATGGCCAAATTCATTTTCTTTGTTCACAAAACCAAGCGTAAACTAAAAACTAATGATGATATTGACATGTAATATGTCACAAATGTCACTAACAGTCCTACCAACTTGAAAAAAATTCATTTGTCCGATTCGGTTAACACGGGAAATTTAAATTAAAAATTCACCTTACTTTTTGAACACAGTAGTACACCAGGTGCAACTTAGTCTCTATCAGCGCGTCTCCGTGTTAAAAGATTTAAACCCAATAAATCATAATCACCATCCTGAAAAGTTACGAGATTTCCTACAGTAGGAACATGTAAATGTAAAAGAGTCATCGGATAAGCAATTTCCACAAGAGAAACAGACCATTCTCCGTGCAAGCGTATCTGACGCGGTAGTTTTGTAATACATTTCGTCGTCGTATTATTCGAAAAATACTGCATACTACTATTGCTCGGTAGTACGACAAAGAAAGAGTTATCCTTGGAGCTCATATTTATGAGGGAAGGTGATTCCGAGCGTTCTTCCTCTTTGTCCTCTTCTTCTCTTTCGTCTTCTCAGATGACGGAGGCACTCGTACTCGTGATAATTCTGCCTCGCAGAAAATACCATCGATAGTCTCGTTATTCAGATCGTGTAAAATATACACGAATGGTTCTCGATTCACTGATATTCGTTGAATCTTGAATAGGTCGTTACTCCAACCACGCTCATATCCTTTCACGAAAGCTGCTTTAGCTGTACTGATACGTATCAAGTCACCGACGCTGTATTTAGGCTTTTCAATTTTTTTCGCGTTACGCTCGTAACGCCGTGCTAAATTGTCTCCGGCTATAGAGGCATTTTCGAGGGTTACTTCGCTCGGAGGAATACGCTGTGTCTAGTATGATTATAAGCATATAAAAAATGTTGTAAAACATCGATGTAACGCTTATTTCGCGTGTATGTAGAGTAGCGCTACATTCGCTTTTTTATTGTTCGATTAAAGCGTTCGGCAATCGAGGCTTTTATATCAGGGTTACGAGCAGCGCGAAAATCGATATTCTTTTTCTTGAGAATTTGCTGAAACGGAGCGCCGATAAATTCTTTGCCTCGATCAGTTTGCAATTGCTGCGGGCGACGATTGTCACTGCGTGCGAGTATGCGTGTGAGACCGCGGGCCACGTTTGCGCTCGTTTTGTCACGCAAAGCCCCGACCCACGCGTATTTGCTCAACACATCGATAACAACAAGCAGATAAGCGTACCCATCGTTGTACGTGGCTATAGAGCGAAGATCAGCTAAATCAGCCTCCCACACATCGTCTATATTAGTCACGCTGTACGTACGACGGGGAAATCGTCGTCGCACGAGATGATGCATGGTATATGAATCCTGTGTCTCGAGCCATGGTAAAACATTTTTTCGCGCTACTCTTCGATCCACCTGGGCCAAACTTTTTGCTCGAGAATAGGAAGCAGGATGAGCGTTGTCATAATAAATTTTTTGAAGAATTTTCATAATTTTAGCGATGACCAGTTAAATGGATTCTTTTTCTTTTTCTTTTCTAACTGTGTGGGGGGTCGATATTCTGCTTGTGCGATGTTTTACGATAGTTCGTCCTTTTCTTCATCCCCCTCCTGCCCCTCGATGATGTCGTATTCAGCCGTGAGCATTAAATCTCTGTTTGAGTGTGCGGTCTCGGCCTCGTTATTGTTGTTGCTACTGTTGCTTCTGTTGCTGCTGCTACTATCGTTATCGCGTGGTAAAATAAGACGCCGCTGTGGTGTCGAGGATGATGTAGATGTAGGCTCGTGTAGTAACTCCGGATTGCCGATAAATTCGCGTGGCATGTGTATCGCTCGCAGGAGTTTGGCAAAGTGAGATCGTCCGATGGGTTTCTCGCGTTTTCTAGCTCGCATAGCATCATTAACAAGATCAACGATATTGGAATTTAAAATTCTTCTGCCGTCTATGGAAACACACCGTTACGATCCCATGTCATTTTTTTACCAACGGCGCTGCGATGCAAATGGCGAAGCAACAATATTGCTTTAGATTAAAAATTTTTTGGTACGCTATCGATAATAAGTGTGTCATTGAGTCGAGATTTAACTTTGTTCATTAAAACATCGTCGGAGTTATTCTCGTGGCTATCGAGAATTGCTATTTTTCGTTTTGATGAAATATTCGGTACTGCAATATCGTACTCGACCATGTGAAGATAACGCTGTAAAACCTGCTGGTACGCTATCCATTTTTCTCTCTCGCTCTTGTACGAGTGAGAGTTTAGAATTTCACTCAGCTCAGAGTCGAGGCGCGATAATGGCGTACCGATAGTCTGTACGGAAGGCAACGGGTCTGCACTAGTAGTAGTAGTAGTAGTAGTAGTAGTAGTAGTAGTAGTAGTAGTAGTAGTAGTAGTAGTAGTAGTAGTAGTAGTAGTAGTAGTAGTAGTAGTAGTAGTAGTAGTAGTAGTAGTAGTAGTAGTAGTAGTAGTAGTAGTAGTAGTAGTAGTAGTAGTAGTAGTAGTAGTAGTAGTAGTAGGAGTAGTAGTAGTAGTAGTAGTAGTAGTAGTAGTAGTAGTAGTAGTAGTAGTAGAAGTAGTAGTAGTAGTAGTAGTAGTAGTAGTAGTAGTAGTAGTAGTAGTAGTAGTAGTAGTAGTAGTAGTAGTAGTAGTAGTAGTAGTAGTAGTAGTAGTAGTAGTAGTAGTAGTAGTAGTAGTAGTAGTAGTAGTAGTAGTAGTAGTAGTAGTAGTAGTAGTAGTAGTAGTAGTAGTAGTAGTAGAAGTAGTAGTAGTAGTAGTAGTAGTAGTAGTAGTAGTAGTAGTAGTAGTAGTAGTAGTAGTTTTTTTTTTTTTTTTTTTTTTCTTTGGAGGTGGAAATGCTTGATGCACACCACGTTAGTAGTGTGGGACTCTTCCATGTTTGGCCCTACCCACTAAAACCACCCCCACTCTCTCCAACTCAAAACCCCGTACCCGCTTTCGCATTACTTCAGGGCAGAGAGTTGTTTATACGCTGGGCTTCAGCGTTCCTTCGGTGTTTTTCTTTCGCCGATTTGGCTGTTCCATTTCTGGCTTCCTACTCAGTTTATCACCCTTCCCTTCATAAACCTTAGGGGCCCTCCCTCAGTCTTTCTTGTTCTTCTGTTTTTTTCTTCCGGAGGATTTTCTCTACAAAAGTTGCAACCGTTTCCCAAGTATATTTGGAGCGCAGCATTTCCGCTATGACGTTTTGTGGCGTCAGCGTTTCTGCACATTGTGTACCCAATTCTCTTCTGTTGTCAGCCCACCGATCGCATTCGAAGAACGTGTGTTCTCCGTCATCTTCCTTTGTGGGACAGTAGTCGCACATCGGACTGTCCTTACATTTTCTTAGGAATAAAAAGGCATTGAAATGCCCGTGGCCCGTCAAAAACTGGGTAAGGTAAAAGTTTACCTCCCCGTGGCGTCTATTTACCCAGGGCTCCAGGCGTCCAATTATCCGAGCGGTCCACCGGCCCGTAGTGCCTTGCGTCCACCGTTCTACCCATCTTCGCATGACACTGGCTCTCTCTTGCTCCTTTACGGTTCGTTTGTCATTTTCCGCTCTCCTTTCGTAGATCCTCTTCCGTTCACTGGCTAGCAGGTCTATCGGGGTGATTCCTGCGACCACTAGGACCGCCGCTTCTGAGACCGTGCGATAGGCACACGCGACTCTCAGTGCTGCTCGTCGTTGCACTGACGCTAGGCGTTTTCTGTATTTTTCCACCTTTAGGGCGTCACCCCATATCTCTGCTCCATATAGTAGAATGGAGTGGACGACACTCATTAAAATTCTTCGCTTACCGGTTCTTGGCCCGGCTATGTTTGTCATCAGCCGCGACAGTGTCCCTACTGTCGTTTCCGCCTTATCTGCAGCTTTCTGTAGGTGCACCCCAAACGTCAATTTCGCATCGAGTAGCACTCCCAGATATCTCACCGATCCGGTTCCCTCGATTACTTCCCCTGCAATCTCAGCTCGGAACGGGACTTCAAAAATCCGCCGTCTAGTGAGAACGACCATCTCCGTTTTGCTCACCGCTAGCTGCAGGCCGTGGTTCTCCAGCCAGTCACTCGTTCTCCTGGACACCTGGGCCACACGCCTCCGTGCTTGCTCTTCCGTCCTGGCGATGATGACTGCCGCTATGTCGTCGGCAAAGCCCACCAGTTTTGTATTTTCCGGTAGTTCCATCGTGAGAATTCCGTCGTACACCGCATTCCACAGGTCTGGCCCTAAGGCTGATCCTTGTGCTACCCCTGCTGAGACCTCTTTTCTACGGGGGCCTACCGTTGTGTCATACTGGAGGTGCCTGTTTCTTAGGTAATCCTCAATGATGGATATCAAATATGCCGGGACCCTGAACCGTTCTTTCAAAGCCTCGATGATATCGGCCCACCTTACTGTATTAAACGCATTTTTGACGTCAAACGTGACTAATACGCACACGCTCCTTGACCTACAGTTCCCTGACCAAGCTCTCTTTGCTTCCTTCACTATCTCCAAAGCTGCATCTATTGTCGATCGCTTCTCACGGAAACCGTACTGGTTGTCAGCCAGTCCGGCCGCTTCAACAATAGCCTCCCGGAGCCGTCCTCGAATAAGCTTCTCCAAAACTTTCCCTGAGGTATCCAGCATACACAGGGGGCGAAAGGACGACGGGGTGACCGGTGGTCCCTTTCCCTTGTCAATCAGCACTAGTCGCTGTACTTTCCATCTCCCACTAAAAGATCTTGCTCTCAGGCACGCATTGTACATGTTAAGGAGCAAATAGGGATGTTCCTTCGCAATAACTTTCAGTACTTCATTTGGTATACCATCTGGTCCTGGTGCCTTCTTATTATTTAGCGTTGCAACTGCTGTGTGAAGCTCCTCCACTGTAAAAAGTCGGGGTGCTTCAGCTGATCGTTCTGGTAAGTGCCTTCTTTCAGGGTGTTCGGGAAACAATGCACTTACTATTTCCGCCATTGTTTGGGGGTCTTTGGGACCTTCCGGTGCCAATTTTTTCAGTTTCCTCGTAACGATTTGATAGCCTCGTCCCCATGTCTCTGTGTTTATCTCATCGCACAGAGCTTTCCAGCACCGAGCTTTGCTGTCCTTAACTGCCCTCGTTAGCAGCTTTTTTGCCCTTTTATATGCTATATTTTCCTGCCACCCATCTAGTCTCCTGCGGGTTCTTTGAGCCTTGCGCCTTAGTCGTAGACAATTCCTCCTGAGTTCAGCAATTTCACCCGTCCACCAGTATGCTGGTTGTCTCCTTGGCTTTTGGGATCGTCTTGGCATAGACACCTTGCAACCTTTGGTGATCAACCTCATCGTCGTTTCCACTAGTTTTTCAGCTTGTTCCTCCGTCGCCGCATTGTTCGCAGCTTCTGCGAGGAGGCTGCCCCCTTTGGACAGTTCCCTGAGGTAGTAGTAGTAGTAGTAGTAGTAGTAGTAGTAGTAGTAGTAGTAGTAGTAGTAGTAGTAGAAGTAGTAGTAGTAGTAGTAGTAGTAGTAGTAGTAGTAGTAGTAGTAGTAGTAGTAGTAGTAGTAGTAGTAGTAGTAGTAGTAGTAGTAGTAGTAGTAGTAGTAGTAGTAGTAGTAGTAGTAGTAGTAGTAGTAGTAGTAGTAGTAGTAGTAGTAGTAGTAGTAGTAGTAGTAGTAGTAGTAGTAGTAGTAGTAGTAGTAGTAGTAGTAGTAGTAGTAGTAGTAGTAGTAGTAGTAGTAGTAGTAGTAGTAGTAGTAGTAGTAGTAGTAGTAGTAGTAGTAGTAGTAGTAGTAGTAGTAGTAGTAGTAGTAGTAGTAGTAGTAGTAGTAGTAGTAGTAGTAGTAGTAGTAGTAGTAGTAGTAGTAGTAGTAGTAGTAGTAGTAGTAGTAGTAGTAGTAGTAGTAGTAGTAGTAGTAGTAGTAGTAGTAGTAGTAGTAGTAGTAGTAGTAGTAGTAGTAGTAGTAGTAGTAGTAGTAGTAGTAGTAGTAGTAGTAGTAGTAGTAGTAGTAGTAGTAGTAGTAGTAGTAGTAGTAGTAGTAGTAGTAGTAGTAGTAGTAGTAGTAGTAGTAGTAGTAGTAGTCCATTGCGCAGAGGTGTACTGCCATATGGCGCGTCCCCGGGTGGCGGATAGGGGAACGCTCGCCTTCTCGCTGCGGACGGCGGGCAGGGGTGAAATAAAATAGCTCCCGCGGACCAAACTCAACCCAAGCTAAGGTGTTGGATACCGTGCCGAGGGCTGCATGGCATCTGGGAGAGATGCCACAAACGGTTCCCCTGGGGCAACTGGTCCAACCCCAGGCGTATTTAGTGGCCTTACCCCAGTAACCAGGCTCTGCTGGGGTGGACGTTTAAAACCTAGGTACTCGTGGGATTAAACATGGAAGTAAACAAACAAACACAAAGTGAGGTGAGCGGTATAGACCGTGCCAAGGAGCAGCCGGTAAAGCAGGCAGAAAACGCGTCAGGAAAAGGTGACCAGGGAAAACAAAACAAAAAACAGGAGGATGAAAACAGTACAAACGGAACGAGGGGGAAGCTGGCGAAGCTTGAAAAAGAGGAAGAGAAGGCAGTGATGAAGCTGAAGGACAACCTGTCGGATATCGGCGCGGTATTGGAGAAATACCGCAACGTGCACGCTACTATTAGAGAACCTGCGAAAGAGGCCATAGTGCACTTCGAACACCTGATGGAACTTAGAGCGAAGCTAGCTGAGGCTCGCGCCTTGTATGTACAGGAGCTGGGTACATCAAGTACAGGAACTGGATGCCACTGCGACGGAAAAGGGGCAGCAGACGCAGAAGGCGGCACTACCGAGCCAAACACACTTAGGGAAACAACCTCTCAGGATGGAGTAGCCTCCCAAGCGAACCAGCAGGAGGCCCCAGGAAGGAATAAACAGGGCCAAACACCAAAAGCAGTCCTTAAGAGACTGGCCTTGGAGAAAAAACGACTAGCAACCTCGCCTCCCCAGATGACAACGCCTGGAAAGAAGCAAAAGAAAGAGCAGACAAAAGAAAGAATGGAGAAGCAACGTACTACCAGCGGGGAAACTACGTGCGATCTTAAAGAGAAAGCACCTGAATGGGAAGAGGTGAGCCGGAGCAAAAACAAGCGCGTTAAGAACGGCGGAAAGCCTGAGACAAAGGCAATACCAAGAAGGCGGCCGGAGGCTATCGCCGTGAAGATAAAAGAGAAGGATGCGTACGCGGATGTCCTCCGGAAAATCAAGAAGGACGTGAGCCCAGAGGACTGCGGAGCAAAGATTGTCGGGATAAGGCGAACCCGTAGTGGAGAGATTCTTGTCGAGATCCAGAAGGGCAGTGAAGGCACCGAAAAACTGAGAAAGGCGGTCGCGGAAGCGGTCGCTGAGCAGGGATCGGTACGTGCGATGGGGCATAGCTACAACATCGTAATCCGAGACCTAGATGAAGTCACGGAGGAGAAAGATGTACTCAAAGCAATAATAGCAGCAACCGAAAACTCAATAGAGGACTCTATCAAGGTTAGACCTTTGAGGAAAGGCTATGGCGGTATGCAAACAGCTGTGGTAACGGTACCGAGGGAAACTGCGGAAAAACTGCTAAAAACGGGTAAGCTGAAGGTAGGCTGGGTTCGCTGCCGTGTCAGACTCAAGGCCGAAGTTTTAAGGTGCTTCCGGTGCCAAGGTTTCGGCCACGTAGCACTAGACTGTAAGGGACCAGATAGATCGAAACTGTGTCGAATCTGCGGACAAGACAACCATTTGGCGAAGGAATGCAAGAGGAAACCCTTCTGTGTAGCCTGCAGCGAAGCCTCTCAGCAGGGGGATGCAAAGCATATCCTTGGGAGCGCAAAGTGCCCTTCCTTTCAGAAGGCGATGAGAAGGGACGGAAATGGCTAGATTCCTTCAGGTAAACCTGGGTAGAGGACGGGAAGCTCAGGATCTTCTTATGCAAGCAGCCGCAGAGAAAAAGGCAGATATTCTAATTATCAGCGAACAGCACCGGAAGCCTGATACCGGACTATGGTTCCAAGATACGACAGGAAGAGCAGCCATAGCTGTCACAAACAGAAACACGAAGGTTGGAGCGATCGGCGAGCCGACAGCGGACTTCGTGTGGGCCGAAATAGATGATATGCGAGTTTATAGCTGTTATTTCTCGCCAAACCTGGACTATGACAACTTTGTGACTCAGCTCGACAACCTCGAAGATAGCCTTCGAACTGTCACCGGAGAAGTGCTCGTAGCTGGCGATTTTAACAGCAAGTCACCAGAATGGGGTTCCAGGAGACTCGATAGGAGAGGAGAAGCAGTTTCGGAGCTGATAGCTAGGCTCGACCTCGTTGTCTTAAACAAGGGAAGTGAGTTTACGTTCCGCAGGGGGCATACAGGCTCGGTAGTTGACATAACGCTTGCATCAGCGGGAATAGCTGCACGAACACTAGGATGGAAGGTGCTAGAAGATGCCACGCTCAGCGACCATCAATACTTGCTTTTCAGCATAGAAAGGGAGGCAGGGGTACACCGGGACCCACGGGAAAGCGAGAGCACCGAGGAAGCCGGATGGATACGGCGGAAGCTGGATAGATTCCGGTTAGCGGAAGCACTCGAAACCGCAAAACAACAGGGGCGGTTCCAAGCTCTAGAGGAAACTCGAAACCCTGACTTGATAGTAAGGTACGTCATCGACATCATCACCGCAGCATGCGAAGCGGCGATGCCGAAGAGGAGAAAGGCTCCCGGCAGGAGGAAGATGGTGTATTGGTGGACTCCCGAAATTAAAGATCTACGCGATAAATGCAAGGCAGCGCGAAGGGCAGCTCAAAGGAAAAGAAGAAGAGGGGACGCTCAAATATACGAGTCTCTACAAACAGCCTTCAAAACAGCAAGGAAAAAACTACGCGTTGCCATTAAAAGCAGTAAAAGGAGAAGTTGGGAATGGCTCCTACGCGAAATCGAAGCTGACCCGTGGGGACTACCATACCGCATAGTCACCAAGAAACTAGGAATCAGGCAGCCCATACCAGGACTATCGCGCCCAGAGAGGATGAGGGAGATAGTCGGCACGCTTTTTCCTGCTCAGCAAATTAGGGATATCCAACCAATACAGACGACCCAGGAAGCCATCGATGGTTTTACTATGGGAGAGCTACAGGATGCAAAAAAACGGCTCCAGCCCGGAAAGGCGCCAGGTCCGGACAACATCCCAAACGAGATACTGATAGCGGTGATAGAGATATGGCCGGAACTCTTGCTAACGGCTTTCAACACATGCCTCTACAAAGGGGTATTCTATGAACGATGGAAAAGACAGAAGCTGGTCCTCTTACGCAAAGGGGACAAGCCTCTGGAGGATCCATCTTCGTATCGCCCGATCTGTCTTCTCGACAACTCTGGTAAGATGCTGGAGAGAATGGTGCTCCAAAGGCTAGAAAAACATATCGACGAAAACGGGGGTCTATCCCAGCGGCAATACGGTTTTCGGAAAGGGAAATCAACGGTCGACGCTATTGCAAGTGTGATTGACACGGCCAAGAAGGTCAAGCAAGGATCCTGGAAGACAAAAGGCTTTTGCGCCCTGGTGACGCTCGACATCAGAAACGCCTTCAACTCGGCGCGGTGGGATGTCATCCTTAACGCCTTGGAAAAGAGGCGGGTACCGGTGTACCTAAGGAAAATGATAAGCAGTTACTTGAGTAACAGAACCTTGGTATACAACACAGAAGAAGGTCAGGTTGAGTACGAGGTGACTGCAGGGGTTCCGCAGGGATCGGTCCTCGGACCTTTTCTATGGAACGTCATGTATGACGACCTGCTGAACCTGACACTACCGAAAGACGCTACCATCGTCGGCTTCGCGGACGACGTGGCAGTCGTAGTGACAGCGAGAACTCCAAGCACACTCGAGGTGGTTACAAATGAGTGCCTCCGACAAACCAGCAACTGGATGAAGGAAAATGGACTGCAACTAGCAGTACATAAGACGGAAGCAGTACTGGTAACGGATAAGAGGGTGTTCATACCACCGTGCATCACTCTGGAAGGGCAGGACGTACCATGGGCAAAGGCGGTGAGATACCTCGGGGTACAGATTGACAGCGGGTTACGATATGTAGAGCACGTCGTCAAAATAACCGAGAAGGCAGCAGAAACGGCGGCAAGGCTCGCAAGGCTCATGCCAAACGTCGGAGGACCTCGAGAGGCGAAAAGAAGACTGCTGAACAGCGTGATACATGCACAGATCCTCTACGGTGCGGAAATATGGGCACCAGCGGCAGAGAAGGTCGGAGCAAAGCGGAGACTTGCAGCTGTACAGCGGCGAAGTGCTATACGAGTGATTTCTGGGTAAAGAACCGTATCTGAGGCGGCCGCCCTCGTTCTAGCGAGTACACCGCCAATAGAGCTGTTGATTCGCGAAAAAAAAGAGATCTATGGCGAACTAAGGCAGTACGACAGCAAAGATGAAAAGGACCAGGCCAAAGACGGTGTCAAGGAAAGAGCGCGCAAACGACTCATGGAGAGATGGCAGGCCCAATGGCAGGCAGAAACGTCGGGGCGATGGACCCATAGGCTCATCCCCCATGTAGCGCCTTGGCAAGGTCGTGCTCACGGGCAATTGGGATACCATATTACCCAAGCGCTTACGGGCCACGGATGCTTCAATTCCTACCTAGAGAGGTTCGGGAAGAGGACCAGCGCAGAATGCTTTTTATGTGGCCAAAGTCCAGATGACGCAGAGCACACCCTTTTCCGGTGTCCAGCTACGGAAATCGAGAGGTCTGACACACAGGTGAAACTCGGCGACACAATGCTCGAGGCAGGTAATCTGACACAAGTTATGCTGCGAAATGAAAATGATTGGGAGGTCGTCAAAGCATTCATCACGGAAATAATGATGAGAAAAGAAGAGGCCGAAAGAGCGTGGAAAGCGCAGCCTGCGGCAAACATTGAAATCGAGGCAGAGCAAAACCTCTAACATAGGCGGGAAAGAACGGACGATAGACGTGGTGTTAGTAGTAGGAGGCAGCTCAAATCGAGCGGAAATCACACCCTATGGAAGTTATGCTAACGCGGTACCGATAGGGGGTGAGGTGAGGGAGGAGGGGTTTTAGTTGGTAAGAATCCGACACTACCCAGACCACCAGGGTGTCTTATGTAAGATTTCCCCTCCTTCCATATAAAAAAAAAAAAAAAAAAAAAAAAGTAGTAGTAGTAGTAGTAGTAGTAGTAGTAGTAGTAGTAGTAGTAGTAGTAGTAGTAGTAGTAGTAGTAGTAGTAGTAGTAGTAGTAGTAGTAGTAGTAGTAGTAGTAGTAGTAGTAGTAGTAGTAGTAGTAGTAGTAGTAGTAGTAGTAGTAGTAGTAGTAGTAGTAGTAGTAGTAGTAGTAGTAGTAGTAGTAGTAGTAGTAGTAGTAGTAGTAGTAGTAGTAGTAGTAGTAGTAGTAGTAGTAGTAGTAGTAGTAGTAGTAGTAGTAGTAGTAGTAGTAGTAGTAGTAGTAGTAGTAGTAGTAGTAGTAGTAGTAGCAGTAGTAGTAGTAGTAGTAGCAGTAGTAGTAGTAGTAGTAGTAGTAGTAGTAGTAGTAGTAGTAGTAGTAGTAGTAGTAGTAGTAGTAGTAGTAGTAGTAGTAGTAGTAGTAGTAGTAGTAGTAGTAGTAGTAGTAGTAGTAGTAGTAGTAGTAGTAGTAGTAGTAGTAGTAGTAGTAGTAGTAGTAGTAGTAGTAGTAGTAGTAGTAGTAGTAGTAGTAGTAGTAGTAGTAGTAGTAGTAGTAGTAGTAGTAGTAGTAGTAGTAGTAGTAGTAGTAGTAGTAGTAGTAGTAGTAGTAGTAGTAGTAGTAGTAGTAGTAGTAGTAGTAGTAGTAGTAGTAGTAGTAGTAGTAGTAGTAGTAGTAGTAGTAGTAGTAGTAGTAGTAGTAGTAGTAGTAGTAGTAGTAGTAGTAGTAGTAGTAGTAGTAGTAGTAGTAGTAGTAGTAGTAGTAGTAGTAGTAGTAGTAGTAGTAGTAGTAGTAGTAGTAGTAGTAGTAGTAGTAGTAGTAGTAGTAGTAGTAGTAGTAGTAGTAGTAGTAGTAGTAGTAGTAGTAGTAGTAGTAGTAGTAGTAGTAGTAGTAGTAGTAGTAGTAGTAGTAGTAGTAGTAGTAGTAGTAGTAGTAGTAGTAGTAGTAGTAGTAGTAGTAGTAGTAGTAGTAGTAGTAGTAGTAGTAGTAGTAGTAGTAGTAGTAGTAGTAGTAGTAGTAGTAGTAGTAGTAGTAGTAGTAGTAGTAGTAGTAGTAGTAGTAGTAGTAGTAGTAGTAGTAGTAGTAGTAGTAGTAGTAGTAGTAGTAGTAGTAGTAGTAGTAGTAGTAGTAGTAGTAGTAGTAGTAGTAGTAGTAGTAGTAGTAGTAGTAGTAGTAGTAGTAGTAGTAGTAGTAGTAGTAGTAGTAGTAGTAGTAGTAGTAGTAGTAGTAGTAGTAGTAGTAGTAGTAGTAGTAGTAGTAGTAGTAGTAGTAGTAGTAGTAGTAGTAGTAGTAGTAGTAGTAGTAGTAGTAGTAGTAGTAGTAGTAGTAGTAGTAGTAGTAGTAGTAGTAGTAGTAGTAGTAGTAGTAGTAGTAGTAGTAGTAGTAGTAGTAGTAGTAGTAGTAGTAGTAGTAGTAGTAGTAGTAGTAGTAGTAGTAGTAGTAGTAGTAGTAGTAGTAGTAGTAGTAGTAGTAGTAGTAGTAGTAGTAGTAGTAGTAGTAGTAGTAGTAGTAGTAGTAGTAGTAGTAGTAGTAGTAGTAGTAGTAGTAGTAGTAGTAGTAGTAGTAGTAGTAGTAGTAGTAGTAGTAGTAGTAGTAGTAGTAGTAGTAGTAGTAGTAGTAGTAGTAGTAGTAGTAGTAGTAGTAGTAGTAGTAGTAGTAGTAGTAGTAGTAGTAGTAGTAGTAGTAGTAGTAGTAGTAGTAGTAGTAGTAGTAGTAGTAGTAGTAGTAGTAGTAGTAGTAGTAGTAGTAGCAGTAGCAGTAGTAGTAGTAGTAGTAGTAGTAGTAGTAGTAGTAGTAGTAGTAGTAGTAGTAGTGGTAGTAGTAGTAGTAGTAGTAGTAGTAGTAGTAGTAGTAGTAGTAGTAGTAGTAGTAGTAGTAGTAGTAGTAGTAGTAGTAGTAGTAGTAGTAGTAGTAGTAGTAGTAGTAGTAGTAGTAGTAGTAGTAGTAGTAGTAGTAGTAGTAGTAGTAGTAGTAGTAGTAGTAGTAGTAGTAGTAGTAGTAGTAGTAGTAGTAGTAGTAGTAGTAGTAGTAGTAGTAGTAGTAGTAGTAGTAGTAGTAGTAGTAGTAGTAGTAGTAGTAGTAGTAGTTTTCCCTTTTTTTTTTTTTTTTTTTTTTTTGAGGAGGTGGAAATGCCGGTTACGCACAGAGTGTGGGGCTCATCCGTTATCGGGATCCTACCCACTAAAACCACCTCCTCCAACTCCAGCACCATGACTCCGGAACCGCTTTCGCATTACTTCACAGTCATGGGCTATCTCCGCCCCTTTTGGGCTCCCCCTCGTCAATCTTCTCGATCGCCCTTCTCGTGTCCTGCCTCCACGGCGGGCTCGTCACCTTTGATCACCCCGATCGCGCTGCTGTTCCTCTATCTTCTTCTTTCGTAGGACGGTTTCCACGTACGTACCTATTGCTTCCCAGTTCTTTTGGGACTCCAGCATTAGCGGCACAATAGTCTGAGCGTTTCCCGTTTGTCCCAGGGTTGTCTGTAAGGCACCCCTTTCGGTCGCCCACCGATTACACGCGAAGAACGTGTGTTCTGCATCATCCACAATGTCCGGACAGTAGTCGCAATAGGGGCTACGTTTCCTTACCATCTTGTGTAGGTAGGAGTTGAAGTGTCCATGGCCGGTAAGGAGCTGGGTGAGATAAAAGTTAATTTCTCCATGCTTTCTGTCGATCCACGGGGTCACTGCTCCTACCGTTCTCGCTGTCCATCGGCCGGTCGTACCTTCGACCCATCTCCGTCCCCATTCCAGTAGGGTTCGCTGCCGCTCCTCCCTTCGTATTTCGGCCATCCTTGCCTCGGCCTTTCGTTCGTACACCCGTTTTCGTTCTCTTGCGAGCAGGTCGATGGATATGACGCCGGCCACCACCGTCGCCGCTGCCTCACACACCGTTCGGTAGGCGCTCGCGATGCGGAGGGCCCCTCGTCTTTGGACCGTTCTCAGTTTTCTTCTGTATTTCTCCACGTCCATGGCATCGGCCCAGACCTCCGCCCCGTACAGTAGTACGGAGTGCACTACACTCATGAGGACGCGTCGTTTGCTGCTCCTCGGCCCACCCACGTTGGGCATTAGTCTTGAGAGCATGCCGACCGTGATAGTGGCTCTGTCCGCGGCTGCCTGGATGTGTGGCTAGAACGTTAGTCTTGCGTCCAATAGTTGCCCCAGGTACCGCACTACTTTCCTTGCTTCGATTTGAACTCCGTCGACCTCTGCCGTAAAGGTGCCCGAGAACTTTCTTTGTCTGGTCAGGACCACGATCTCGGTTTTCTGGACGGCAAGTTCGAGACCATGCTCCACGAGCCAACCCTTCACCAAGTGGGTCATGCAGGCAACTCTCCACCTTGCCTGCGTTTCTGTTTTGGCCGTGATCACTGCTGCAATGTCATCCGCGAATCCAACTAATTTAGTTCCTTCGGGCATCTCCAGTTTCAAGATACTGTCATAAACAGCGTTCCACAGGTCTGGGCCCAGAGCTGAGCCCTGAGCAACTCCAGAGCTGATCCTTCTCGTTCGCTCGCCGTCTGTTGTGCTGTAAGCAAGTTCCCTATCATCGAGGTAATCACTGACTATCCTGAGAATGTACTGTGGTACCTCGAATCTCTCTTCCAGTGCTCTGAGGATGTCAATCCATCTGACGGAGTTAAAAGCATTCTGCACATCTAGCGTGACGAGTACGCAAGATCTCCGTGATCTGCTGTTTCCCTGCCACGCTGTCTCTACCGGCTCCAGCACTTCCCGGATTGCTCCTATCATCGATCTTTTTTCACGGAACCCGTGCTGGTTATCGGCGAGTCCTCCCGCCCTTTCGACCGCGGCTCGGAGCCGTGCGCGTATCATTTTCTCGAACACCTTTCCTGCAGTATCGAGCATACACAGCGGCCGGTACGATGACGCCGTTATTGGCGGGCCCTTCCCTTTGTCGAGTAGCACCAACCGCTGCTTTTTCCACCTCCGACCGAATACTCCAGCCCGAAGGCTGAGGTTATACATGTTCAGCAAGAGGTAAGGATGCTCTTCCGCTACTACCTTGATTACTTCCGCGGGAATTCCGTCCGGGCCAGGTGCTTTGCGGTTCGCGATAGATTGAACGGCATCACGTAGCTCCGACACGCTGAAGACAGGCACCTCCTCTTCTTGAGGGAAGTTCCTCTTCTGCCTCAGTGGGTGTTGCGGGAAAAGAGCGTCCACAATGCGCTCCATATCTTCCGGGTCCTTTGCTCCTTCAGGTGCCATCCTGCCTAGCTTACGCGTAACGATCTTGTAGCCCCGACCCCACATGTCCTGGTCGACTTCCTCGCACAGCTCCCTCCAGCACCGGGTCTTGCTGGTCTTCACAGCTATGACGAGCCTCTTCCTCGCCGTCTTGTAGGCTTCGATTGCCTCGTTTGCTCCGTCCCTCCTACGCCCTCTTTGCGCTCTACGCCTCCATCTGAAGCAGTCGCTCCGTAGATTAGCTATCTCCTGTGTCCACCAGTACGCAGGTTCCTTGTGGTTCCTTTTCGACTTCACGGGCATGGATTTCTTGCAGCCTTTCAAAATCAATGCCATGGTTTTCGCTATCAGTTTTTCGGCTGCCTCCCTGGAGGTCAACGTGTCTCCAGACTCCACCAAAAAGTCACCCCCTCCGGACAGCGCCCTAAGTAGCGCTCTTCGGTCCAGTTTGGCGA